>VWZP01009951.1:296542-417397 GCA_013396995.1 Dicaeum eximium | reverse complement strand
GCTTCCCGCCCCCGGCGGTGCCCGCTCGCGGATGTTCCCCTATAAGGCCGCTCCGGCGGCGGCCGCGCCCGCTCCGCCCCCGCCGCTCCCTTCAGGATATTGTCGCAGGCACGAGTCCACCTCGCCCTCATCAGGCCCCGCTTGCCCGTCGCCTCCGTCCTCCTCATCCACGAACTTGTTCTCGTCGTACTCGTCCACGTCCACCCGGCGGAACCGCGCCGAGGACACCGTGTGCTTCGCCATGGCCGCGCCCGCGCCGCGCAGCCGCCGCCGGCCGGGCCCAGCCCCGCCCCGAGCGGCGCCGGCGCAGCGGGAGCGCCCTCAGTGAATCCCGGAACGGCTGCGCTGGAAGCGGCCTCAGAGCCCTCGCATCCCACCCCTGCCACCGCAGGGACACCTCCCACTAGCCCGGGGTGCTCCCAGCTCCGTCCAGCCTGGCCTTGGACACTGCCAGAGATGGGGCAGCCACAGCTTCTCTGGGCACCGTGTGCCAGGGCCTCACTCACGGGGAACAGCTTCTTCCCAACATCCGATCTAAACCTACTCTTTCAAGTTGAAGTTTCACAGATTCACAAAATATTCTGAGTTGGAAAGGACCCATAAGCATCATCGAATCCAAGTCTTAAGTAAATGGCCCACACTGGAATTGAAGTCACAACCTTGATGTTACTGTCACCATGCTCTGACTGACTTTGAAGGCATTCCAGCCTGTCCTGTATTCCAGGCCCTTGTAAGTAGTGCATCCTCCTGATTCTCGTCAGCTCCTTCAGGCACTGCAAGGCCACAGTGAGGTCACCCCAAAGCTTCTCCTCTCCAGGTGAACAATCCCAGCTCTCCCAGCCTTTCCTCCCAGCAGAGCTGCTCCATCCCTCTGCTCATCCTGGTGCCTCCCCTGGGCTCTCTCCAGCAGCTCCAGCTGCTCCCTGTGCCGGGCCCAGGGCTGGGGCAGCTCTGCAGGTGGGCTCTCACCTGAGCTCAGGGCACAGGGGCAGAATCCCCCTCCCCTGCTGCCCACGCTGGGGCTCAGCCCGGGGCAGGGGGTTCAGGGCTGGGGGAGCTCCAGCTCTCACCCACAGCACCCCCAGCTCCTTCTCCCAGGGCTGCTCCATGTGCTCCTCCCACCCTGGATTGACCCCGGGGGTTGCCCCAACCGAGGCGCGCCACCAGCACTTGGTCTTGTTAAATTCCATGAGATTCCCATGAGTCACTTCCCGAGCTTGTCTGGGTCCCTCTGTCCCCCCCAGGACAGTGTGTCCTGCGAGGCTGCTCAGGGAGCCCCTACTCCAGCAGCACCCAGTGACCTTCAGAGTTAAAAATAGCCACAGCCTGACTGTTGTTTTTTAAAGTTACACTTGGCCTGTGTAGATAATAATTATCCTGTTATTAATTAGGAAATGATAGAGCTTTGTGAGGTTACTCTTAATAGAAAACAGCAGCCCTGGAAAAAAATAGACACACACACACACATATATATATATATACATACATATAATACATATATTACACTCACCACCACCCCCCTTATTATGAAGAAAACAGCTGGTGGGAAAATGAATTCCTGTATCAGCCCTACCTGCAGGACCGCCCACCTTCCTGACAGAGCAGGAATTTAGGATATGTCACATGTTCCACCAAAGTTGCCTCAGCTTGGGAAGCTGCAATCCAGCTGTAACTGTGGCTGTAGCTTGGGGACTGCTGGCATTTTTCTGCTGGAAATTGGCTTCAGGGCAAGAAAGTAATTGCAGGAGGTAAACAGACTGTCAGAGAGTCACAGAATGGTTTGGGTTGGAAGGGACCTTAAAGGTCATGTAGCTCCACCTGCCTGCCATGGGCAGGGAATACTGAGCTTCAGGGTTTCTGGCTTTTCAGGTAGAGGATTAAAACAAAAGTATGTTGATAATCCATTATTTGAGACCCACAGTTATTCCATGGGTTAAATTTGGCAGGAGGGGATTTAATTGGTGTTTTTTGCTATCTGTAATCTCAGTTTCACCCCAAAAAGTGGATGGATCTGTGCCATTCTCAGAGCATGTGTGTGCCATAGGGGAACACTTCAGAATGAGGACTTCCATTGATTTATTCCTTTGGCATTTTTAAAGGCCTTACTATATTTCTGGCTCTGGTGTATAGCTGTTCCCTCTGAGAGGGCAGAAATGCACCTGGGAAAAGCCTTCCTTGGCTTGGAGACATCAGAGGAAGCAGACTGCCTTCCATGGCTGAAAAAGCCTTTAAATTCTGCTGTCCAGCTGGGTTCCCCTGCATTCCTTGGGGAAAGGCTGTTCTAGAAGATGTCCTAAATGAAAAAGAAAAGTAACATTTTAATTCAAACCTTCAGTTTGTTTTGCACTTCAACTACATACATAATAGTAGACAGTCTCTTCAAAAAGCTACTGAAACTTGTAGCAGCATATGGAAACTTGGTTGATGACACAGAGCCTGGGGGCATTATTCACAAATCAGCCTTTCTGCTAAAATAATGAGTAAAATTTTCTCTTTTACCCTAGAGAGGATAAAATACACAATAGAAGCAGCCACACTTTTCAGGATTGTTACAGGTGATTCCATGACTCAATCTGGCAAAAAACCATGCAAACACCATCAAAAAAAGAACTTAAAAAGGTGTAATTACCATGTCACCATGTCCAGCTCAGGGTAATAGCAAATATTTATCTGATTTCATTCAGTGGCTTTTTAAGCTTCCACTTTAGGGCTCTTGCAATCTTTGCAAATTCTGTGGTGCAGAAGAAAGTTCCTCCCTGCTCTGGGCAGTTCAGTGCAGAAGGATCTTGCCCAGAGATGGTGACAGCAGGCAAGTTCTTTAGGTGTTTCCAGGTGCCAGTTTCTGGAAGATGGGAACACAAACAGAATTTGCCTTTGTGAGGTCAGGATCTGTGGGAGTTGAGCTGCTGTTCTGTGCCTATCAATATTATTTTTTCATTTCTCAAGTGATACCATTGCCCTTTTTTATTGGTGAAGTTTTGCTAAAAGATTGTTATAGCTGAAATGTGAGTGTTCTAAGGAATGTCCAACTGAGTTTCTTTCCCAATGATTTGTGTGTTTATCTGCCTGATGTGCCAGCTGGACAGAAAACTCCTGTACTACTTCTGCACCAAGGTTTTCCCTTTCTTAGGAAGTTTGTGTCCCCCTCCCTGAGGCTGTAACTTCAGGAAGCAGTGGGCCATTCTGTGAGTAAGCTCAACCATGCTTTGTACCAGGGTGCCAAAGGGGGGAAAACACAAATTTTGTGGGGATGAACAGCTTTTGGCTCAAGCAAGAAATTATTTGTCTTCACTACTGCTCTCATAATTCCTGATCCTGTTTAATTCTCTTGCTGCTCCACTGTAAAACATTGCCATCTGCCTATTTTATCTCAGCTCACTTCTGCATTCCACCCTGTTTTGCCCTCTGTCAGTATTTAATTTTTTCCTTAAATTCATCCTTTCATTAATTCGCTTTGCTTTCCACTCCTGACTCTATACTAACTTCTGTATATTGTCCTCATATCTTTTTGCATATATATGTGCTGTAGTTCCTTCCTGATCCAGGCCATTGTGCTGTTCTCATTCAGATTTCTCCTAAAATTGGCTTCCCGACATCAGGAATGTTCCATTTGTCATTTCTGGTATTTCTGTACATTTGGGATGGTCAGTTGTGCTCTGTGCTGTGCCTCGGGAAATAGAAAATGCCTCTGCTCCCCGGCACAAAGGAGGGCATCTCTGGAGAAATGAGTGTTTTTTTGGAAAGGGTGTCAGGAGAGGGTGTCACCCCCTCGCCAGTTCTCCCGTAGGCTGCCAGTGCTAAAGACAATTGAAAAAGCTGCGAATCTGGGATGGCGTTCTGATTCCTCCTGTCCTTGCTGGCGTTCCTGCAGAGTTGGGATGGCCGCATGATGGCAATGTCCCTCCTCAGGGATGGACGGAGCCGATTGCCTCTCCAGCTCCGTTTGTCTCTAGAGGTTTTTAACCAAAGGCACTGGAAATTTTACATCTCCCCCTGAAACGTGCGTCTTTTTCTTTGGTTGGTGCTTTGCCCTGATCAAAACCCGTCAAATTTTCAATCTCCTGAATCAATAGTATCACATCCTTACAGGATGGGAGTCAAATCCCAAACTACCCCATTGGATGGATTAATTGGAAGAGTGTTGCCACAACCAAGGTGCATTTCTGGATGGGCAGCATCAGCCTTTGGCTCCTTTGCTAATGCTGTCCCTCTACATGAGCCACCATTCTGATACAGGAGAGTATCAGAGTGTCTGATGGATCCCTAGGAACTCAAAACAAGTGTTAACAGATCCATGTTTATCTCTATCTCTGTTTCTACCATCTCTCTCTCTCTCTCTCTTTCAAATTATACTTAAAATTATAATTCTATTTCTGCCCCTCCCAACTATATTTGGAGGGGTCTGTGATACAATTATAACTTTATATATATTATGTATTATAACTTTAAGAAAGTGTTTAACTTTATATTATAATTATAACTTTATAACTTTAAGAAATTATTTAACTTTTTGCTAGAATGCCTCTCTGGGGCAGAGGGCAGGAGGTACTGATTAGTGCCCCATGACAAGGTACAAATGTTCACAGGAGGAACTGGGGAGGAATGCTTTAACCAGTGAAAACCACAGGGAAAACAGTCCCTAATGACTCTGTCTGGAAGTGAGCCAGGGTCCAAGCCATATGTTCTGCACCTAGGGAAAAACACCCTAGTGATCAGGGCTGAGATTTTCTTTTTCTTTATCCAAATATTAGATAAACTCTGGTATCTCTCCAGGCTAAAAAGCATGCAGAAATTCTGATCCATCCCAGCATTTGGACCTGATTTTACTGATTTAAATATGTGATTTTGGGATTTCTGAAGATGTCTTTTGGAAGCAAAATGGTGTGCATTGATTAGACAGAAGCTGCTGTGTCATTATATGGAATCAGGATGTTTTATTCCCCAAACTAAACCGTGATCTGCTTCCACAGGCTGGTATAAATGTTGTTGTGTGTATGGGGGAGGAGGGGAGCTCTGGAGCTTCTCCCGAAACGCTGCACTCAGGACAACGATGGTTCCTCTCTTTGGTGCCTCTGAAATGTGAGTGTTGAAATTCTGTTGCATTTCTTAGTACAGCCTGGTGCAAAACAATCTCTGCTGGAAGCATTTTACACGTTTTCATTCAGGAGGGAGTTTATCTGAGTTCAAAGTCCAGAGCAGTCACATGGCCCCGCAATGAGAAGGAGACTTGAGGTTCCTGTGCAGCCCTAAGGTTTAAAAAACAAGAAACAAAGGATATGTGGGAAGAAGCAAGATCTGTCCACAGCTGCTCATAACCATGTTCACACTTTGAACCACACTGCCTGCTCTCCAGCTCACTGAACACAAGAGGATGTGGGATATCTCATGCCACAGGAGTGCTGCTCCTGGCTCTGGAGCAGGGCCCTGGTGCTCTGCACTCTGCCAAGGGGCCATAAAGATCAGCCAGGTTTTAGGTCCTGAGCTGGGAATGTTTCCTGCTTGAGCTTCTGTCAAAGTCAGACCTTCACAAAAACATTCCAGCAAATTTGCCTCATGTGGCTTGTTTAGCCTCAAAGTGATTGGAGTTATCACTTCACTTCCAGAGATTTTTCCAGGGCTTCATTACCTTGTTTCCCTTTCTCTATGCCTAAAAAGAAGTATTTTTCCCTTTTCTGTCTATTGAGAGTAGAATTGAAACACACAGAGCAGCAAGCAGTCTGTAAGGGGAATGACAAATAAGGACATTTACAGGCTTTAGACAGGATAACCAAGTTAAATTTTAGGATAGCAAAAATCATAAGGAAAAATTAGAGAAATAACCGAGGATTTTGATTATTTAAAAAAAAAACCAACCCCATTCTATTGAGTGTGATCACACCAGAGGTTATAGGTAGAGAAATTCTTACATATTAATTGTAAAATGTTATCAGGATGCTTTGTTTGTCAAACAATTGGACAGATTTCCTCTTGCCCTAAGAAAGAGCCAGGGAACTTGCCAAGAGCCTGTGTTTACAGATCAAAAATATAGAGGAAGAAAATGAAATTTAGAGATGGAAGGAGAAGAGACCTTTCCTATATTCACACACACACACACACACACACACATATAGTGTGTATATATATATATACACAATATTCTGCTTCATCTTTCCCTTTAAAATGAAGATGATTCTTGGGACTCAAAGAGACATATTTCATTCCTAGAAAATATCAGTTCAGAAAATAATTTAAGATTTGGGGTCAAATGATTAGTGTGCACACAGATTTGCTTCCATGCTGATTAATGGAGTTTGGATGATTTCCAGAAGCACAGGACCAGGGAAAATTTTACCAATTACTGGCCTAAGTGCTATGAGACAGACAGTAACAGTCATTTTCATTTTGGTGTGAACTATGAGCCCTGTACATGTAGAATATTGCACCAATGTTCAAATGTTCAGTCCAAAGCTGATCTCATTTCCACCTGTCTCATTTTGGGCCCTTCCCTAGGAATGAGGGGAGCTGTGCTGGCAGAACACCCACTGGAGTTGTGACTCTGTTCACAGAGTAAACCAGGCAAATCATGATTGCCAGTGCAGTAATTACACCTACCATCTCCTCCTTCCAGAGCAGCTGCCTGGTGATTCCCATCAAACTGAAAAGTGCTGGCTGTATGTCAGGGAAAAAGCGAAGGCAGAGTTGGGAACACCCAGAGTTGCTGGGGATGCTGTGAGCCTGGGCATCCCAAAAAACTCGTATTTCTCTATCTGGATACCCCATTTTCTTTCACAATGCAGGGATGAGTGCTGGCTAAATAACATGATTTAAGACCTGCTATTTTCTAATAGAATAAGACTTTTTATAGTGTAGGAAAATCTGTTTTCAATTGCCATTGTTGGGCATTACTTCAGTCAATGAAAACAAAGTGTGCTTGGGAAGCTGCCTGGAAGCCATGTGATTTCAGGGTATTGCTATTTCCCTTTTTAAGAGGAAGGAAAGCCAACTTTTTTCTTTTATGTCATGGTTGAATACAGTGATGTATCCAGTATGGAGGAGGGGAATTCACTCCAGCTCCTGTGATATGTTTAGGGCAGCTCTGTGTGCCCATTTTCAGGCATTTGGAGACTCCCAGACCCACCTGAGTTATGCAGCACCCGTGGTGGGCAAGTCCTGGCCAGGAGCTGAGGGTCTGGCAGCCCCTGTTCTGTGGCTGCTGAAGGTATGGTCCTTATTTACATCAATATGGAATTTGGGTTTAACCTGCTGCTGGCAGCTTTGCCTCTGAATGGAGTCAGACTGCACAGCTGAAGGCAAGATATATTTCTTTCCCTATATATATATCTAGTACTTGCTCTGTGTTTGATTTAATGAATGTTTTTTTCCAGACAGTTTACTATATTTGGATGTTTTGGGGGTTTCATTTTGCCCTGCTGCTTATGTACCAAAAAGCAGGCCAATGCTTTGCAGGTATTTCTCTGCTGCACACATTCCCCTTTCCAAGTGACTCTAAGTGATTCTATCCCATTCCTGCATCCCTTCCATCCCTGGAAATGTCCAAAGCCAGGTTGGATGGGGCTTGGAGAAACCTGGGATAGGGGATGATGTCCCTGCAGGGAATGAGATGATCTTTAATGTCCCTTCCAACCCATTTCATGATTCCATGAAAGAAACCCTGTTTGCTGGGCAACAACATTCTATACTTCACTTGCCCCAACCTACATGACCTTTTGTATACTAACAAAGATACTGAAGCACAAAGTGAAAACACTGCTCTAAAGTATAAAATTATTATTTTAAAGTTACACTTGGCCTGTGTAGATAATAATTATCCTGTAGGAAATGACACAGCTTTGTGAGGTTACTCTTAATAGAAAACAGCAGCCCTGGAAAAAAAAAAAAAGACACACACACATATACATATATACACATACATATATTACACTCACCACCACCCCCCTTATTATGAAGAAAACAGCTGGTGGGAAAATGAATTCCTGTATCAGCCCTACCTGCAGGACCACCCACCTTCCTGACAGAGCAGGAATTTAGGATATGTCACATGTTCCACCAAAGTTGCCTCAGCTTGGGAAGCTGCAATCCAGCTGTAACTGTGGCTGTAGCTTGGGGACTGCTGGCATTTTTCTGCTGGAAATTGGCTTCAGGGCAAGAAAGTAATTGCAGGAGGTAAACAGACTGTCAGAGAGTCACAGAATGGTTTGGGTTGGAAGGGACCTTAAAGGTCATGTAGCTCCACCTGCCTGCCATGGGCAGGGAGTACTGAGCTTCAGGGTTTCTGGCTTTTCAGGTAGAGGATTGAAACAAAAGTATGTTGATAATCCATTATTTGAGAGCCCTAATGGCCTTTTGGAGCTATCTTTGTGTAGGTCCTCTCTCAGCTGTAATGGCACCTTTATTTGCAGAGAAAACATGACAAACTGGAAAAATTCCCTTTTGGTCTTCATTAACCGTTTTTGAAGATACCCTTCTCCCCACTCTGCACTGTTGCTGGCCTGAATACCTACATCAAAGGAGATGTAGAACAATTCCTCAAATAATTGAGCAGTAAAAGGCAAAACAAAGCAGTGACCTAGGTAAGATACTTTTCCAGCAGCACAATAAGCACAATGATGTCCTGAGAAAGGATTCCATAGTCCCCAGTGTCTCCCTTCCCTGGAGACTAATTAAGTTTTGCTGTGGATTTTCTTTTTTTAGCATACCTGTTTCATATCTTCGTTTGATCTGGGTGGTGTATTCTGTTCTTCTATGAGCACAGAGACCAACCAGGATTAGGGAGGGCAGGTTAGCACAGGCAGAGCATTTGCTGCCATAGGATTGTTCTGGGAAAGGGCTGCTCCTGGAACTAGTCATAACATGGACATGATACACATATTTTCTTAAGACTTTTGATTAAACATGTAGGAACAAGTTCATTAATGCCCTCTATGTTACATGCAGGGCATTCCTTTAATGTATTTTTATGTTAATTAACGAGTTGAATATTCATTTGGAATATTTTTTTCCATCCTTCTTGTCTAAATACTATTGGAGGAACTGCTTTCCTTGTCCCCCAGCTGCAGACTGAGCCAGAGGAATCTGTCATTTGTCCACTGAGTAGGCTGAGAGCTGCCAACAAGGTTACAGGGCAGGAAATCCACGGTGATTAAAGAAAAGGAGGTGGGAGAGGAGGAAGGGGACCCATCCTGTCATGGAGGTGCAGTCTGTGAGAGTGTTGTGGTGACACAGCCTCAGGAAAAGGCCAGACCTTCAAATTGGAGTTAAATTGCCTCGCAGGGGCAACACTGTTCCCTTCTCCCCCTCACTAAACCCTCAGTAGCCAGGCTGTTGCAAAGGTTAGTTAGTGTTATCTAGATCTGATTAGTGATGAGAGGCAAGTAAAAGGTCACCTTTTCCTAAAAGGAAGGAGTTAGTAAAGCTGAAAAAGAGGGGAAGATGCAAGGCAGGACTGTTATCCAGTGTCACTGTCATAAAAACCCAAATACATATCCCTGTCTGAACCCAATTGTCAGCCTTGCCTGACTTCCCTGGAGATTTCATTCTTGGGTCTCTTCCAGAACTCAGCTATGATCTCAGATGCTTTGGATTTTGGTATTTAATTGTAAGGAAATTAGCAAGTAATACATGGATTTTCAAATTAAAGCTTGAGGAGGGGTCTGACTGAGAATAGGAGGATGTAATGGCTGTAATCCTTGGATTAAACTTTGGCTTTCCATGCACTTGTAAACAGACATTATGTTTCTCAGGAAAAAAAGTATTGTCCATCAAAATAATCTTGAAGGCTTGGGAGATGTGGTGATAGCTGCATTGTTAGAATTGCTTGTGGAAAGGGATTTGCAGTAAATCTCTTGGTGTTCAGATTAAAATGGACAATACCCTTACGTGTCTGCGTGGCAGCTGCTGGGACTGCAGCCACAGAATTATCCACAACCACCCATTGGCTTTTCCAGGCCTCTGCTGGATCAAGTTGTTACTGAGTCCTGTGTTGTGAGAGTGCTGGAAATAACATCTAACCAGAGTCCTTGTGCACTTCTTTGTCAGTGATTCTGTGCTTGTTTCAGCCTCACTTTTTGCAAGGCTTTGCTCTGAGGCTGCCAGGCCTGAGTGCAGAATAGGAAGTCACTCCAGCTGCTTTCCTCATGCTGGCATTCTGTGCCGAACAGGAATTGCTGAGCAAAGAACATCATCTCCCCTGAGAGGTTTGCTGGGGTAGCACAAAGGCAGTCTGCTGTTTGGTTTTTTTTTAATTAGAAGTTCCTGCCAAATACTGTCATCAAGGGCTGGGGGAGGAAGGGAGAGAGGGAAGAAATAGATGAAGTCTGGAGTCCACTTGGACGACCAAGAAGCATGCCTGGAAGAGTAAGAGCAGTGATTTCTCTACAGAACTCTTGCTTCTTAATTTATAACATCTTATCCAGAAAAGAGGGCTGGGATTTTTTTTCCCCCTTCCCTCTTCCGTGAATCTTGGTTCTGACTGTTATTTCTCCAACAGAATTGGAGGGATTATGCAACTTTGCACTTGGTTTTGGACTAGCCAGTGGAACAAAAATAAGCAGAATTCCTTTTCTTAAGTGGGTGCCAAACTCTCAAGTGACACATCATGCCACGTTATGGTGATGAATGCATGGCTGGCTCCTTGCGGGGCTGGAGCTTAAATTCTCATTTTTTTCTTAAAAGAAAAGATAATAAAGTTGCAGCTTCTTTGCTTTCTTACTGCTTTGCAAAGGAAAGGTTTAGAAAACAGCCCATAAAGAATAATTGACATGTATTTGGGAGAAGGGGAAGATCTGGAGCCATTTCATTTCTTGTTGCAGATTTAATCCAGGATAAATCTGTAATAACTGAAACATACTGGGACCTGATGCTGTCTGGTGCTGGATGGGGAATGCACTGGGTGGTTTATTCCACTCCTCAGTGCACTGGTGACCACTTTAGTTGTACTTTTGTATTACTTTGTAATATTTGACTCTTTATTGTGTTCTTGCTGGCACTATCACCAAAGACTTGCCTTGCAGTTCGAATAGGCCTCTCCAGCAAGGTGGCTTCAGGTCAGAAGTGATTTGTAGATGAAAGATTGTATGTTTAAGCTCATTTTTTTGAGGATGTTGCAAAATCCCTGTAATGCAAAAGGCAGATGTGGGTACACCAGGATTGAAAAATTGCCTATCTAGTGCTTGTGTATATCCTGACAATTCAGCTGTGGACATGTATGGAGTAACTCTAGCAGAAATGTTCCTCCATGGATCTCACAGTGTTCATCTTATAACCCAAGGTGAAAGAATTTAATATTCCTTTGACTTTTTGGTGTGTGGTTTAATGTTTTTTAATGCATATTTTAGAATTATCTACTCCAGGTTTTGATTTCCAGTCCAGCTCATCTCCCTGAGCATAGTAACATATTGCACAATTAATTTGCTGTTTACAATATGCCCCTGAAAAGAGGCTCTTCCATCCTGTTTATCCCTGTGTTTCCAGATGATCTCCACAGAACAAAACAGCGGCTTCTGCGCCAACTTTTGTTACAATTTTGCATAATAGTGTTCAACTTTGGCCAGTTTTGAAGGTCTTGGGTTTTGTTGAGGAAGACTTTCTGTAAAGCCTCAGAAATACAAGTATGTCATCCCAATACAGAGTAGGTAGGGTTTGAGTTTGCTAAGTAAGTTTTCAGCAGGCTAGGTGCTAGACATGAATTTTCTCTAAAATTTTCCACTCTGTTAGCACCTATACAAGAGGATTTCCTCTTCACGGGGTTTTGGGTTTTATTTTGCTTTTTGGACTTTGTCTAATTCTTTGGTTAAGATCATCTGGAAGAGAATTGGGGGAACTGTCCAAACACAGGTTGTTTCCTGTCATTGTCTAGAGCATTGTGGGCTTCCATCTCCTTCCTGCCTTTTTTTCCTGGGTTGATAATGTTGTCTTTAAATAAGTTCAAACAAAAATAGATGTAATAGAACTGGAAATAGAAACGAGTATCCTTAAATGAATGTCTTTGCTGCCAAACGAGCACAATGTGCCAACAATAATAAAACCAGGTGATCCCAGAGAGGAGTGAAGTGTTTACAGCCTGTGGGTCTAATCCTGCCACCTTTCCCTTGCAAGTGAATCTGCTGAAGTCACCAGCAGCACTTCAAGGAAATGACACATGGATGACAGCAGCAGCAGCCAAGTAGCAAGAGGAATTTCTTTTTAGGTGGAGTGTGCTGCTCCCAAAAATTCACAGCATTTTGAATAGGTGCTGATAATTTGTTCAAGGTGAGTTGTGCTCTATTACTTCACATCCCAGTGGCACCAGTGGCAGGAGCGTTGGATGTTGGACTTGGGAGATCCATCGTAAAATCTGTCCTTGGACTGTAACAGCCCCCAAAGGTCATAGTGAGGGTTTATGCCCTGTCCTGGAACATCTGCAGGTGGGCAGGAGTCTGTCTCAGAGCATGGCATGAAAATCAAAAGGCAGAATAAACAAGGGGAAGGATGTAGGGCCAAGTGTGAAGGTAAATACCAACAAAAGCAAGGATTTATAAACCCCTAGTGATATGCCCCCCAAAAGGGCTGTGCATTTTTTAAACATATGTTAGTAAAGGAAATATTGCTTCTGTCCCATAGTTATATTTCTGGCATCAGGATAAAGGTGCACCTCAAAGGTGGGTGTATAATTTTGAAATGGGTTACTAAGGGTATTGTGTTACTATATAAAAGACAACGCCTTTATCCTTGGGGAGCTTCTGGGAGGCATTGATCTGTGAGAAGAGGCACCAGTAGGGATCAAAAGCTTCTAAAATGAAAACAAGGAGAGTCAAAAAGTGAGATTTTTTGAGTGGTCTAAAAAATGAGTATTAGATAAGTGAATAAAAAAGAAAGTCTTAATGCTGCATTTTTACTGATTTGGTGGGTAGGAATGTGAGCTTTGGAAAGCTCAGAGTCTGCAGTAGGCAGAAGACAAGAATCACAGCAGAAGAAAGGGAAAAAATTGGAGTTGACTTATGCTGATAAAGGCATTTTTGCCTCCCCAAGCAAAATAGGCCACTTCCAGAAACATGTTTAGCATTCACTTATTAAACCAGAGTGCCATTGTGTGTGGCTGGCAAAACATCTGATGGACATGGCTGAGCCTCTTCCATATCCGTGTTGTGACTTTACTCAATTGCTGTGTTTTATGAGAGAGGGAACATAATGGACATCAGAAGTAAATGTGTGGCTGTCTGCAGTTCAAAACTGCCTTTGTCTTGTTTTCAAACAGTTACAGAATTTCTTCTCCAAGGGTGGAACTTGCTGAAGAGTTTTTAGAGGATGAAAGAACAACTCCCCTGAGGAAGACTGATGGAAGCTGAAGAAGGCAAGTCACTGTTGCACAGACTGTTGTATGTGACTATAGGATATTTTAGAGATGTAGCAGGTAAAACCAATCAAAGAAAAAAGTAACTTGAAACTCCCAAACCCCAGTCTCCCCAAACCTGGATTTTATTTCACTGCACTCAAAAGATACAATTTCTAATTTAGCGATTCCTGTGTTCAAGGCTGCAGTAGTTAGCAAAGCCCTGAAATTTTGTTTGAGGAGTATGTATGATGAAACAACGTTATGTGGTTGCAGAGGGACCACTATATCTATTTCTAGAGTTATCTGTTACATATTTGTTTACGATTCTCTTGTTTGTGGCTCCTCCCCGCTCAAAAGAAAGCTGTGAAGAAGCTTTCTGATTTAATAGGGCCTCCTGGGCTCTGTAGAAGGGCTATAAAATCCTTCTAGGATTTGTTGAAGTCAGATAGAATGAATGTTGCATTAAAAAAAATCAAGAGACCTGTAGATAAGAGGAATTGTTGCTTCACTTCATTTATTTCCCTTTTAGCCCAATGAAGAGGAGAAAACATGCCCAATAGCCCAATGAAGAGGAGACAACTCTGGCTTACTGTTGTCTGAGTGCTGGGAAAAATTTTTGGCTTGGTAAAAAGCTTGCAAGACTTTGTTTTAGAGCTGGCAGAGAAAATTGTCCATGGTGTGCACCATCTCCAGCACCCAGAAGATCTCTCTGATATGACAAGCATTCAGCAGGCTCCTTAAATCGTGGTCTAGGAACTTCTGAGTAGCCTGAAACATGTCCCACAATAAAGGGGGGCATAGTTTTTAAATTTAATATGGATAATTTAGACTAAAAAAGCAAATATCATAAACTATTATAAGAATACAAGGATTTATGATTAATTTATCCCTGTTATTTTAATCTTAGTGGTAAAGAAAGTGCAAGCACTAGGATTTTTTGTAGGAACAGCATTTAAATTGAAACTCTTCATTTACCCATTGTGGAAACTAAGTTATGTGTGTGAAGGGAGTGAGTCAAACCTAAGACATGCTGCCATCTGATTATAACCCAATGGGTAGGAGGGACAAAGTCCTTGGGCTTTGAACTAGTTAGATATAAATACAGAGCTCACTGGCAAAGGCCTGCTCAGAGGGACAGGGGGCCCCCAGACACAAGGGGAAGTATCCCAGTATCCCAAATAACACACACTCCAATATAATTAATAAGCCCAGAGTCTTCTGGGGAGTGCTTGGACTAAAGGATATTGGAGTGATACAGGCTTCTAGGGGAGGAAATATTTCTCTTTTAAGAGGAAAAATGAAAGAGACTCTGTGCCAGAATTAGGAGATGAAGATCCTTATAGCCAACAGAGATTTATCCTGTTGAAACATACTGTAACAGGGCCATAAAAGGCAGATGTGCAGTATATCTGTAATCAAAGCAAAACAAAACAGGGCAGAAGGGAAGTTTTGAGAACTCATTTAATCAAATAGTTAAATTTCTTATTCTGGAAACTGAAGCTTGCTCGAAAAGAACAGGAAGCAAATTTGGGAATGAGGGGGAGGATTGAGTACTAACTAGCCAATAATATAAATGATGAATTTATAAATGTATTGAAAGTAAGAAGCTTCTTATGGAGAATCAACCTGCGTATGGAGACAAGAGAGCAGTGAGGGAAAATCAGCATTATGCTAAATCAACCCAATACATGTTTGTGCAATGGCCAATTTAATTATTAAACCTGATATAGGTGCAGAAAAAGAAATCTGAAACACAGTGAAGACAATCTTTTGAGTAACAATATGAGAGCCATTTGATTTATTTTGTATGTGACAATAAGATTTTGGGTTAGGCATTTTGGTATGTCCTGTTATGGCACTGTTGTGTTCTTGTACAGATTAAATGATTCCTGGATATATTAGCCTTCTGTTCTCAGTCTTCCATAACTTTTGTTGGAGAAGGCAGGGATAATTTTTGTTAGTTCTGCGTAAGCACTGAGGTTGATTCAGGTCCCATGACAATGGAATTGGTGTCAGGAGAGTTACCCACAGTCAAATTTGTAATTGAGCAGTGCTTTTTTATATGATTAAGTATTTATTCTTTTCAGAGAGTTTTAAAATTGTTCAAATAAGGCCCTTGGCCTCTGCTCAAAGGTGAACTTTTTGGAAAGCATGAGTGAAAACATTTCATCCGTTTGTGAATATCAGGAGAATGGAAAAGTATTTTCCCCCTCCATAAAGAATTTTTTGCTGCCTTCTTTTGAACAGCTCTGCAGTGTGAGTAGCTGAGGCCTGTGGGCTAAAATTTGGCATTGAAATAGCATTAAGTATGAAGTGCCTTAGTTTTGGCTTTGACTTGACTGAGTTGTGAGCCTCAGAAAACAATGTTCTCAGCAGGCACTCCAGGGTGTTGTTTCTTCCTTCAAAGCTGCTGAAATGTGCAGCAGAGGGGATTTACTGTGAGCAACTGAGGAGCCCTGCAGCACAAAACTAGAGAAAGATTGCTGCGAAGCTGCAGGGTCACGTGGCCTCTCAAAGCACTTATGGTTTATGAAAAATTTCTGGGTGTTTCGTGATCTGTGAAACTGAAAGTCGAGTTCTAGGAGCTACAGTCTCTGCTCCTGCAGGTCATTTCCAAGGAGCTCAGAGAGTGAGTTGGGATAAGGTGTGGGTGAGCAGGGACAGGGCTAAGCCCAGGCTCTGAGGCTCAGGGAGTACAACACACTCTTGTTCCTCCCCAGGACATAGCAGGGGTGCACTTTCCCAGCAATGTGCCCCTGGTTTTACACACTGGATTGCTTTGAAGGCTTTCCCAATGGGAGTCCAGGGACTCGCTGTTCCTGAAGGAGATATGCCCCCCAGATCTGAGATTATGTCTCTTTGGACAGCACAGCCTGTGAAACAGAGCATGTCTATCTAATTGCAATCACATGTGAAATCAGAGGGTCAGGGATGGCTGGATGTGCTTCCTTAACTATGTAATTTTTTGACTTAGCATAGTTAATTATGCAGCCTTATGAAACATTAATTTAGTTCTATGTATGGGAGCTCTGATGCCTTTCCTCTGGCATTTTACCATGAAGCTGGTTAATATTTGCAATTACTTGAAGGCTTCTGTTTAGTTATGACGTCCAGGAAGACAGATTATGATGGACTTTTGTGTCTGGTTCTTTACTGAGCTGCAACTGCATTGTCACATCTTTCAGAGTGAAGGGGGAACAGTGTTTTCCCTTTTGCACAGGAGTGAGGCTTGCAAAGGTTGCAGACAGTCAAAAAGCAGACATACAGTGTGTAATGTAGCATTTTGTTCACTTTGATTAGTTAGTAGTTTGTAATTGAAATTCAGTGTTTGGTTCTAACAACTTTTCTGACTGGCTGATGTGTAATGATAGTGCATCTCAGTCATTTAAAGAATATATATAACCAAGTTTTTTATTAATCCCAGATGAGGCAGATGGAAGACCTGGCTTCACCTCTGCTCCCTTCCACATCAGCTTGCAGCACATGCAGAGCTCTGCACGTGCTGATGGAAATGTGAGGTATGTGCCTCTGAGGTGCTTTGTGCCATAAAGGACCTTCAGGAGATTGCAGTGCACTGAATATTAAGCAGCTCTAAAGCAGCCCATGACAAACTAACTGTGTAATTGAGTGGGAAGCTGGAACTTGGGTGTGCACAATGTAAAGGAACACTCCCAGGTGAATCTCCTGTAGTGTCTATGGTGAAGAGCTCTCTGCTGCCAAGCTCTATGTCAGACTGGGCTGTCAAAGAAACACGGTGAAACTGATTTGTGTTTGGATTTCTATAGTGGCTGCATTACCTAGTTTTTGTGGTTCACCTGCATATGATTTTTTTTTAGTTTCAATCTCCAGAACTGTAGGCCACAGCACCTGTTAGTTATCAAATTGAGAGCATGTGCCATAAACAGAAAGCAAGAACTAAGTATGGTTTAAAGAAACCAGATTAATAACAATTAATGAGATACTCTTAATAGAAACAGTATTTATTTTCTTTTGTAGGCATTCACTTCAAAGGCATCATCCATTGCAGGGGTGTCTCTTTGGACATTCTATAGGATGTCCATTCTATTCCATTCTATAGGATGGATTCTTGTATTTCCTATGCAATGAACAGAGTGTTTAATGGAATTTTTTTCAATTAACAGTTAGGTAATGCCCTTAAGGTGGCATTGCTTTGGAGAAAAAGGTAATACTATAAAGATGTTGACTACAAAGGCATGGTTACTAGGACATGTCTTGCATAACCAACACACAACCAGTTCTGGCTCCTGGCTTACTCAACCACCAGGGAATGGAAATGGCTTGAGCTGGCACTGCCATTGAAAGGACCCTCTTGAAACCATGGCTTGACTTAAAAAAGAGACAGTGGTGTGATTTTTTTTCCTATCTCCCAGAGAACATCCTTGCCCAGTGAAGGTGAGCTGCATGCACACCTCAGATAAATGGCTTTGTCCTTTTAGGCTGTGTGATTTCTTTCTCTCCTGGAGAAGCTATCAGGGATCATTCTTACATCACCTTATTGCTTTATCCTTTTCCTTTGCTCTCCCAAATATTTTCCATATTTGGGTATTTCTGACTTCTGTTTCCTCCTCTCCTCCTGTCAGGCCCTGAGCAGGGGCAGTCAGACGAGCTGTTCTTTATTTCCAGCTGCTTTATAGATCTTGTGCTTTGTCTTCCCATGCAGGCATGTGCATGCCAGCTGTAGCAACAGCTGAAACCCAGGGAAAATCATCACTCTGCCACTACCTTACTTCTCTGTGGACAGTTGGCCAGTTCTTACTGGGCTGTAAGTGGTCAATGATCTGCAGTCTGAGAGCCTTCCAGACCTCAAGGTATTTTCTTATATAACGTTTCACTGAGAAGTGTAAAGTTGCATTCACAAGTGGATTTGTGCTTCTCTCTTGTTGTGAGTGGGAGGGAATGCGTGCTCAGATGTATTAGAGGAACAATTCTGCTTCGGTAAAAAGGGCAGGCACAGGCCTTGATTATGGCAGGAATGTAGTTATTGCATGTGAACATGATCTGGAAAGAACCCAATGTTTAACACGGTGTTGACCGCATGGTTCATTGGTGTAGATCAGTTTTGTGATTAAAGTCTGCTAAAAGAGCAAACCAGCAGTTCTACTAAACTGACTTGTAGACTCTTCTTCCTCATTTTCAGGCTTCTTTCTGTCTTTGAAATCTTTACAGAACATCTTTTAGATTAGAGCCTGGTTGGTCTTGATGTTTTCCTGTGCATTCAGACTCTGTCTCTTGGTCTCAAATAAGTGGTTGTACACTATAGAATGGATTTTAAATGTAATTGTTACATATGCTTTTTCTCTTTTCCAGTATTAAATTATCAGTCTTTGCATATATAAGGCAGATTTATGGGGCTTTGAAATATCCTTTTCCCAAGGCAGACAGTTATCAATAGAATGTTTGATTACTGCCCCTTCTGTAACCTTTCACTGTGACATGATTGGATCAGTGATCTTAGAGATTGTTTCCCATCCAAACAAATCAGTGGTTCTAAAGTCTGGGCCCGTATCTCCCTAAAAATAATCTGTGAAGAAAATCTAAATCTGTGCAAGACTAATGGCAAATCCAATGAATAAAAATGGTGCTTTCTGCTGCTTGCTAAACTGTAGGAGGTCATCTGCTGCTCCTTCCCGATGGAGGTTCTCTCTGTCACTTGTCAGTGGCCAAGAGGATTCAGGAACATCATTTCTGAGAGGGCTTGTGCTGTGCCTTGAATGGGAAGTCCTGAGCTTGTCTGTCCATAAGGTGCTCTGTAAGGACCCAGTCTGAAACATGTGATTCAAGAGAAGCTAAATTGAATCAAATACAGGAGCTCCTTCCCACTGTATTAACTCACTGCCATTTTCTTTTTAGTAAATAAATAGAGTAAGTGCCATTGCTTTGTGCCTGCCATCCAAAGTGATGGTAGTGCACATATTATGGCACCAGGACATCATTGCCCAAAAAAGCTTTTATTTCAGAGTAATTTTTTTGCTTTGGTGTTGTATTTCTTGTGGCTGGATATGCATTTGCATATGCTGGTATGCTGGCCCTGTTCAGTGGCAAGTTGCTCTGCAGGTACTCACACACCTGCTGGGCTGGCCACGAGGGATTCAATGCACACTCTGCTTTCTGCACATTAAAATTACGATTTGGAAGAGTGGTTTGCAAAATCTAAAGCATTCAGAATGCTCTTTGCAGTTTTAAAGGAGAAGCCACAGGATTCGAAGAAATCTACACTTCTATTTGTAGGTGCAGTACGCTTGAGTCAGGTTATTGATGTCTGTTTATTCCGGATCACTTCGTGTAACATCACACATGCAAACTAAAAGCACAGCCTGGCAAGTGATCAGATCAGGGCACCTGTGACCACACAGCTCAGTCTTGGTTTCGTAGCTGAAAATACTGTTCCTTGCTTCCGTATGGTCCCTCGTGTTAAGGGGTAGAAGTGCTGGCAGCCCCCGAGCCTGCAATGCTCCTCAGGCCATCGCTACTAACACTGGTGAAATAAAAACAGGAGCATGCTGCAGGTTAGTGTGGGGCTTTGGGAGGTCTGAGCTCTCTTTCAATGCTTAGCACTTTCGTTGCCTTGCTCGGGAATTTGTGCTCTTGAATCATCCCTATTTTTTAAAAAAGCAGGTAATTAAAGACAGCTCAGGAGGCAACAAAGTAAGTGGGGTTTTTAGGGTGTCTTGAGATCGTCGTGTCAGCACGCAGGTGCCTACAGCTAGAGCATCCACAGAGGTGCCCATGGGGGCTTCTTTCTGAGCGATACAGAATCAAAGTGAGGACACTGCCGGCGATTGCCGGGAAGGGCTTACTAAAACCTTTAATTTCCTTACTTCCCAACAGGCAGAAGTAAGTTTTTCAAGTTAAGCATAGCTTAAAATCCCTTCCTTACGGCAGCCCGAACATCTGACCCGCGGCGGCCCCTGCTCCCCTCCGCCCTGCCCGGGCACCGGCAGAGGAGAGAAGGGAGGGAAGGGGAGGAGGGGGAGAGAAGGGAGATGAAGAGGAGGCGCTTCCCCGGGAGCGGGCAGGACGCGCTCGCCGCAGGCGGTGCGGAGCGGAGCGGAGCGGGGCCGGCCGGGGCAGCGCAGGCACTGCCGGGCCGGGCGCTGCGAGCGGGGCCATCTACAGGAAACCCTCTGCGGGCCGGGCCGGGGCGGTGCCAGCGCGGCCGCCTCCCCCTGTCCGTCCGTCCCTCCGTCCGTCCGTCCCTCCGTCCGTCCGTCCCTCCCCCGGCCCGTCCCTCCCGCCCCGCCCAGGGGCCGCTCGGCTCCGCCCCGCCCCGCCCGCGGNCGGCCCGCGGCGGGCGAAGCGCGGCGCATCCGACCAGGCGCCCGGCCAGCCACCGAGGATGAAACTGCTGTGGAGAGCGAAAATGGTAACCGGCTGTCCCTCCCCTGCCCTGCCTGCCCTGCCCTGCCCTGCTGCGGGTCCCGCTGCCCAGCGATGCTCAGGGCCAGCCGTGCCGTGCCCCGTGCCGGCGATGCTGTGCCCGGTACCGGGACATGCCGTGCCGGCGATGCCGTGCCCGGTTCCGAACAGAATCCCTACATCCTTCGCTGGAAGTTCGGAAGATATTGCACTCTGCTTTATTATCCTCCGCTTTTTATTTACGAATTTAACCGCTCTCCCCCCCCACCCCTCCTCCCAGCTTTAAAGCTGTTTGTTTTGTTGGTTTTTTTTTTCTTGTTCTTGAAATAATAGGTTTTTGGAAGAGCAAATCACAAGCGCTTCAGATCCCTCCTTCTCAAGAGAATTGAAATGTCGCTGTGTTTTAAATGCTCTGTAGCTTCAAAGACTCAAGGCTGTCTGCCGAAGTAATTCAGCAGTTTTAAAAGTGCGAATCCTTCCCTGAATGAAAGGCCAAAGGGATTAATTTCTGTAGAAAAGGGGGGAGGAAACAGGCGACCGCTAATCAAAACCAAACTCTTTCCTAAGAAGACTTTATGCAACTATTTAAAATATGTGCTAGTCTGGGAAAAACAGTTAAATGGAAAGTCAGGGTACCTCGATACCACAGGAAAGGAAGCTTGCCAAGAATATCTCCAGTGTTCCCTCAACCTAAGGGTACCTGGCTTGCTTTGATTGTCGTGTTTGCTTTGTGCTGCCCATCTCTGCTCTGCCTGCAGCAGCAGAGCACCTGGGATAGATTGTGGTCAGCGGGAGGGGGAGAACGCTCCTTTTCATCTTATTTTTCTTTCTCCTTTTCCTGGCAGACCACGTTTCAGGATGGGGGTGAAGAGGTAGAAGACGGAGCCGTGTACAATGTCACCCTTAAAAAAGTGCAGATTCAGCAGGCTGCCAACAAAGGAGCGAGGTGGCTGGGGGTAAGTGGGGCTAGCACGGGGGCACTGGGAAGGGCTGCTCTTGGACTTCGGAGCCCTCTCCAGGGAGCTGAATTCCACAGGAATTGTTACAATATTAACTTCTAGCACTGCCTGCTCTCATTATTAACAAAAAAACAACAAAAAAAACCCACATCATAAAACAAACACTGTGCTAGTCTGCCTGGGTCATCTGAAATAACACTCTCCTTGTGTTTACTCTTCCTCTTTTCTTGACCTGTAAAAACAATTTGACCAGCTGTGGCCATGTATCAGGTGATTCCTGGTGCAGAAATAAGGATCTTAGTTTATGGCCCGAGAAGCTGAACATTTAACAGTTATTTCAGACTGGACTATGGCTCGTTTCTGCTGTTAGGAACCTATCTCAGGTCTCCAAACAAATAGTTATGTTATTTTGACTGGTGAAGGTCCGTCAAAGTGAGCAGAACTTCCTCTGAAGTTAAGGGGATATTGGTTTGGGTCTTATTTCTGAATTACTTTCTTAGCCAGATGAGAAATTATTTGCATTTCTGCAAGAATTACAGCTCTGTACTGTTTTTCAAAGCACTAAGGCTTTAATGGTAAGTAAAAGGAGCTTAAATGCACACACTTGATTTGACATGCTGCTGAGTGCCTTCACCTTTATCAGGCCAAGTCCCCAGCTGATAAAAAATGTCCTCACTTCATTGGAATCATTGCAGCTGTGGCAGTTGGGGCCAGGTCTGCAGGAGATGCCTGTAGCTTTTGTAGTGTTTTGTTATGTTTATTATTTTTTCCTTTGGGATCAAATGCAGTAATATAAGAAGTTGGCTTGATGTAGTATCCATGTTGGTATTTTAAAGGCTTTTAAAACTGCCCTGAGATTTATATCCAGTCATTTTCTTGTGAAGCTCCTGTGACACAAAGCAATACAGCAAAGCTGAAACCAGAGTCAGGAAAAATAAGCAAATTCTGTCCTGCATACAGATAGTGCTTAGAGTCTCCCCATGTTTCCAAGAAGTACACAGAGTACTAATCAGAACAGATAATTTCAAATCTGCTTCGAGTGGCAGATTTCCCATTTCTGCCTCCTGTTTTTACCAGGAAAAATCCTACCAACTATATTTGAGGTCCTGCAACTTTCCCAGCTGGTTTTGTGTAAGAGGTAAAGATCATTTTGAGCGTGTCTGTGTCCCATAAAAATAGTTTAGAAAAGCAGATTTTTTTGCTGCTTGGGCTGTGTTGTTCCTTGTAATAGAAGGAGTTTGCCAGGCCTTGGTCCTGTTCTCAAAGGAAGGGAGCCTGTATGTTCCTGTGGTCATCCCCACAGCTGGTGCTGCCCATCTCAACAGGAGCACCAGGGACTGCAAGGTCAGGGCAGTGACTGTCAGGTTCCTGTGGCTGTTGTTGGTTTTTTTCAGGTCAGAATGTTTGTGGGGAAGGAGACAATATGTCAGAAATCCACACCTGTTCCAGGCATAAATCTGTGACTTCGGCTTCCAGTCTGGCTTCTTTCATGAGCAAAAAACCCAAATCTTACGTATGTTATTTTAAAATATTTTGGAACATATGGGCTGTTTGTTTCCCTTAAGCTCTTCAGAACATAAAGTATTTTGAGCTCTTCTTGTGATCTTGTTTTATTAATGGCTTTTTTTGTGGTTCTGAAATCAATAAACAGCCTCTAAGCCAGAGCATTATTTATGAAGAGCCATCCCTGCCCCCAGCAGTTTGGCTGTGAAAAGCCAAATTGTCTCTTTTAGAACTCTCATCAGGTGACTTTTTTCTAATCTGGAGTTCATAAGGGTTTATGATTTTTTTTCTATGCTTTGAAACTCATTAGCACTAAATTAATAAGGTGTTGGATTTAGCAATGTTGGTCTTAATTTTTTTGATGGTACTCTAAGTCCAGCTTAGGTTGAAGACTCAAGGTCAACAACCTTATTTGTACATCAGCAAGTATTGAGCCTTCACAGTAACAAACATAGTAACTCACTTATCGATCATATGCATGCCTGCATTTACTTTTTTAGAAACTTTTTCTCAGTGTCAGTTTGTGTCCTGTAAAAGTCCACTTAGCAATGTGACCCCTTCTGAAGCACTGAGCTTCTCCTGGCTTGTTGTGGCAGGTCGAGTCTAATAAACCTTCCTGAAAATTCTCCATCCTAAGAACCCATCCAGGGTCACAGAATGGTTGGCCCTGTGATGAGAGAATGGATTGTTTAAAGGCAAATCCTAAGATTCCAACTGAAGCACCAGAAACACTTGCCTACTGAAATACAGAAATGTCTTTCTTGTGTTTCAAACTTCTACAACTAACAAAAGTAAAAGAGAAGCAGGCTGCCACTTAAGCAGGCATCAGCAGTTCTGAAACTCCTAGAAGTGTGAAGCTTTTGGATAATCACTGAATTTCTTAGCTTTAAATTTAATATTAGACATCAAAGGATGCCAATAACAGCCACTGCTTTTGTCACCACATACTTAGTCACTAAATATTAGTGAAGCTTAAGACTTTAAGCACTAGAGTATTAGGGAATATTAAAACCTCTAGTGGGAGCTCAGTATTGTGAGAGATGCTGCACAAAAGCACTGTTTTGACTTAAAAGAATGTGCAGATGCGATATTTAAAGAGGATTGTCTGTACATATATCTTGGCTGTTGATTGGTATCAAAGCTTCAAAAGTCAAGTGTACTTCCTAGAAATATTGAGAGAGAATCCCTCCCAAACACAATGGATTCAACCAGAGAAAGCATGAATTCATTTTTTTGGAAAACAAAGTGGGTTTTGGTGTCTCCAGGATCCTGGAGAGAGAGGAACAAGCTACAGAAGCCATGGAAGCTGAGATACATGGCCTGACATCTTAATGAGAGAAAAGGACGGAGGAGTAGAGATTTGTACATACGGGTGGCACACACTGAGAAGAGGGGATGAGGAGAATTTGGGGTGGACAGTCATCATCAGTTTGAATGGCATTGTGTCAGGCTAGAGAAAAAGGCATATTGGTAACTGGAAGGGAAGGTTTGGGAGCACAGCAAGGAATTTGAATGATGTGGTTAGAAAGAGAATATTGTGTTTTAAAATTTTATTTTCAGAAAGAACCTGAAAAATGGGATTCAGCTTCCCTCTGAGGCTGTGAATGCACCCCGTAGGGAGGCTGGATGTCAAAGAGGATGGTGCTATTGTCTGTGAAGAGAAGGCACCAAAGCATAAGAAACAAACGTTCGGGGGGGGCTTTGGGGTTGAACTGACAGCCCATTGCAGGTACCCCTGCAATGACACACAGGCGAGCTCAGTCCTACTGTAGCCAGAGGTAGGTAAGAGCAGCCAAACAGTGCATGTGAAAGTAGATCAGCCGCTAAATACCTGAACTTCTGTGGCCAGGAGCAAGATGCTGACAGTGCGAACGGCGTGGGGAGATGAACTCCAACCGGGGATCTAAGGGAAACAATGAACAGGCGAAGAGAAGGGGAAAAGCAGCGGGTAGAGAAGGTGGAGAGATGGAGGGAGAGTGGTGCAGAAGAATAGAGGCATGGGTGTGGTGTGGGCGGGTGGGCGAGATCACTAAAATGAAAGCAAACGAGGTTTGAAATGCTGTGAAGTGACTATTGTCGAGCCCCCTGTGGAGCAGCTGGGTGCTTTATCTCGTCCTTGCCGGAGTCAGGGAGGGGTCACCAGCCCTGGGACAGGAGGGAATGCTGAGGAATGAGCCATTCCTCATTCGCTCAAACAGGAGGGGCCCCTGAATACCTGCAAATGTCTTTCCCATCAGAGTCCTTCATCTGGGAAGGAGTGAGGAAGAGACCTACAATGTGTGAGTATTTAGTGGGGCAGGTCACAGGAAATGCAGCCAGGAACTGGAGTTCCCCAAGCCTCGGTGCTGATTCTCCCACCTGAAAATGATTGCTGAGCTTTCCGAGTCCATCCTCGCCAGCAAGTTTCTTACTTTGCTGATGGGTGACAAGGACTCTTCTTCCTTTGAGTCTTAAATACCCAAATAACAGGTAAACAGTCTGCTCACCTATGGCCTGGCTGCCTGGCTTCATTAGGCATGGATTACACATCTCGAGGAGATTTTAGAAACTTGGGTTTTACTTTTTGCTTTCTTTTTTGGCTACAGCTGAACTTCTGGCTTTGGGGTTTGTTCAGGCAGAGATGGATGCAAAATATAGCTTGTCTTAAAGTGTCTTTAATACTAGAATGCTGAGTGTGTAGCAGAACATGTTCTTCCAAAATTGTCAGTGAACTGCTGTTAGAAGGGTGCTTTTCAGTACCTTAAAATGCTAAAAGAGGGAAAAGCTGAAAAGTAGGAAATCTGTCACTTACTATTTTTCTGTGTTTTCTTAGCACTGCTATTATTTGGTAATTCACTTTTCTGGGAATTTTGTGGTGTTTTAGAAAAAAAAATTTAAAATTATTTATTTATTTTTTATTATTATTTAGTGTGAGTGATTGCCTTGCACTGAAATCTGCATGTAACCACAAGTTTGTCTTCTAAACACTTTCACAGTCACATACATTGGCAGGAAGTTTCTGCTGGAAAGTTCAGACAGAAAAACATTGCAAAAACTTGTGGCTAACTAGTCTGTATCCCAATTGCCACCTGGGACACAACCATCTCTCTGACTTGATCAATGTGTCAGAAAAGAAGCTTAAGTCTGGATTTCTTTCTTTCCAGCACAGACCACCTAACTATGGGTTGAGATTTAAGTGATGCCTGGAATCATGAACATTTAGGAAGAAGCAAAACCTCACATTTTCTCTGAGCCTGCTCCTGCCCTCCCACATGCCCTTCTGAGCCAGCTCTGTGATTTCTTTTTCATCTTACTCTTAGATCCCAGATGTTCTGGTCAAGTGTAGTTTCCTGTGGAAGCAGCAGGCAAGGGTTTGGCTGATTACTGTCCTTGCTGCAGCTTGCTGTTTTGTCTCTTGATTTAGAGCATGTGTTGGTTGCTTTTGGCTAAAGCAGACTCCCTCTGCTAAATCAGGCTCCCTCAGCCTGTCCTGACTGCCCAGACCAAGGCCAGGGTGTAGTTCTGGCTGTATATTTGGCAGAAGCAGAAAAGGAGCTCCCAAGGAGCTGACAGGTTTCCTACAGAAACTGTCTTGGAGAAGGGGGAAGGATGGCCTGTGCTCACCTTGGTTTTGCTTGTGGAAGATGCTGGAGACCCACAAAGTAGTGTCTTCTGAGGGAACTGAATGATTTTACCTGTAGACATGTACTCAGTTATCCAAAAGAAAGCTTTGGCATCTCACTCAGCTTGTGTTTTGGTTTGGAGTAGGATCTTTCCTCCTGTCCTTCCTTCAGTTGTGGGCATAATAGTGCCATGGTACCATTCATAGCCCTTATTAATGACTTCTCATGGAATATTTTTGTCCTTGCTTCCTGGTTCAGGCTCCAGGGATATCCTAAGTAGCAGTCTTGGATACAGTCATTGGCTGCTTAATAGGGCCTGTGTGTGCAACAGACACTCAAAAATGGAAACTGAGCCTATTAAGAGTTTTTAAAAGGAAGCCTGAAAGATTACTGTCCATTACTTTCCCAGTTCCAAATCCAAAATGCATAATTAGAAGGGTGACTGGCTTTGTAGCAGGGTGTTATGCTCTCAGCTGAGTGTCAAACCTCCCACTCCAGGCTGCCAAAGCGTGACAGGGTGGCAGTGCTTTAATCCTGTGGTGTTGTGAAGGCTGAGTTGGGGCTGGGATACCCTGGCACGGCCTTGAGGAGCTAGGGAGAGACAGGGACAGCCTCCCTTCCTGGGGCTGTGCAGAGGCACCTCTTGCTAGTGATTCTTATATTGACTGGAATAACAAGAGTTAAGGGAGCCTCTGAAGTAAAGCTGCTGGAGACTGTTCTGTTGCCGCACTGGTTGTGTGTATCCGCATTTTGGATATCCCCAGCCTGCCTGCTCATGGACAAAACTTGCCCTTGGCATTTACCTGTGACATGCAGGGTTAGAATGACATCCTGTGCTGTAATTGCTTTCCCCTGGGAATTCCTCTGACAGCCAGGATGACTGTTTTTCTGAACTGTGCTGCTTGGATGCTACAGGTTCTCCCTAAATTTCAGTGCCTTAACTGTCTTGCTGCTGACATCACTGAATGTTATCTTGCTTGCTATTTTGAGATGCAGTAAGTGAAAGGAATAACCCCAAAATTTTGCTTGCTCTGCAAAGGAACTGGCACTTTCTTTCTGAATGCTAGATGTAGGTCACTTGTTGGGTTAAGGAAGAGTTGGCAAGGAATGTGGCTATGTGTCATCGGAAAGCCTGTGAGATGCAGCACATGAGCTGGACTGAGATGTTGTACAGAGAACAGCCCTGGAGAAACCATTAGTTTCACTGTTAGGGTTTTGATGCCTTCATTTAAGGAACAGGCTGAAGCATTTCAAGTACGTTAGTCACACTTGGATTTAAATTTAACCTTGGTAAAGCTAATTAAAAATGTGTGTAAATGCACGCTTTGAACTTGCATCTTTTACTACTGCTGTTTTTTAAATACATGATTTCCTTTAGCACTGTAAGGGGGTACACCTGTGTGAAGAAACCAGCACAGAGCAGTCAGATCATGGCTTAGCCCCTTGGAGAAAACGGGGATATTTTGTGTAACAGGGGTAAATAAATGCTAACTTGGTGTGGATCCTGCTCTTCCTTGTCTTTGTGTAGTCACTGTCATGTCTTGTAAAGCAGGGGCAAAAGGTGTGTGATGTCTTACTGTTAATACCAAATTAAAGTAGTATCAGAAATTGTAAAAGATGACTCCTAAAGGGAATTGGAACCTCATTCCTGAAGGGTTGAGAAGCTCATCAGCAGCTGTCTCTGGGCAGGTGTCACAACTATAGAGTCTATGTTAAGTTTTTACTTAACCTTATGAAATAAGAATTTTATTGATGTATGAGGATGTGTGTTTCATTTTCGTTTTTTTCTTTGGTTTTTTTAATTAAAGTTTTAAAGCCATGGTAAGGAATTCTGTGTTTTGGACATGGAAATCCATTTATTGCTTATGGAAATCCTTTTACCTTGCACCAAACTGAACTTATGCTAATGCCTGAATACTGTAGTTCAGTTTAGCACCATGCCACCAATAGGTGACAATTTAGGGACTGCAAGGAAAGCAGAAACATATCCAAGTGAAGTGATAATGGTCTTGCATTCTTACAGCACCTTTCACCCAAATAACTTTCAAAGCATGGCTGCAGATTTTCTCCAGACTGTGTTGGATGTTGTAATGTAACACAGCACAAAAGTAGGATTTGGGTAGGGATTAAAATTCAGCTTCAGTGCTGTGGCCTGGGTTTGGGAGATTCCCCTTTCATCGGGGAGGTGGGAAAGAGATGGGGAAAAAGTGTTTCTGGGACAATGTGACTTCAAAAAAGCTGGGGTTTTGAGGCTGCTGAAGGGTTTGGACCATTAAAAAAGGTCGGGGGAGATGGATTAGCTGTCAGAGCTGCATGGTAATATTTATTTAGTGGCTTCATAGTGTTATCACATGGATATCTTCTTCACATGTGACACATGCAGCGAGGAGCAGCTGCTTAGCAAGGCACGGCAGCACATGGAAACAATTTAGGACCAGAAGTTAATTGATCAAAACCACCTGGAGAGAAGACCTGGACTTCTGAGAGTCCAGAGTTCTGTGGAACCATTTGCCCCCATGCAACAGCCGTTGTGAAAGGAAGCTCAAATATTAAGTTAGAGCCGGGAAGGGAGGAGTGAAGTGAAGCTTAGAAAATACTGTTAGGGAGATGACAGTAACTCCTCACTCCTTCCTGGTGCTTGTTCCTTCCTCTCAAAGGTAGGAGAACTAGAAAGAGGATCCACAGGTGGAAAGGGGTTTGGAGACACCAAAAAGTTGAGGACTGTTATAATTGTGTCTTGGTGCAACTGAGGTTGATGTGCAAGTTTAACAATAAATCCTCACAGGACTGAGGCTCTGTTCTGGCAATGAATAGGAGGATGTAGGAAGAGCCTTCAAAACAGTGAGTGGAGAAGGGACCTGTTATCTCCAGGGTGGTTTTGAAAGCAAGGGGGGAAAGAAATTAGTCATTTTACATTGTGTGTAATTAACCCGAAGGGACTTGGCTGCTGGCAGAAGTAATAGAGTCTAACCAAGTCCTGGAGGATTCAGAAAGGATTGAACATATATATAAATAATGAGAACAAATGCATGAGATTCAAAGCACAAGACATTAATTTTTATGATTTAGGGATAAAAC
The DNA here is from genome assembly GCA_013396995.1 of Dicaeum eximium. Classification (NCBI taxonomy): domain Eukaryota; kingdom Metazoa; phylum Chordata; class Aves; order Passeriformes; family Dicaeidae; genus Dicaeum; species Dicaeum eximium. Next base: position 387,569 of record VWZP01009951.1, on the reverse strand, counting down.
AAACATCTCCTGCAGCTGAGAAGAGTTTCTTCCTTTAGACTTGTTATTCTGAATGTTATGGGTGTTACTTCTTCACCTTTTTCTATAGCATCTGGCCATTGTTAGAGGAAGGAAAACCTCTAGCTTAGTTTAAAATTACAGGTATTATATGTGGCTGTTTATAAAGTTCTGGTTTCAATTTTTTTGCAGCAAATGTTTAATGAGGGAGAGTGAGATTGAACACAGGTACTTGCCAAAAGAATCACAAGAACTTTAATGGTGTCAGGGCCATGTTGCCACATGGTACAGGAGTTTGGTGTGGGCTAGTTTTCCAGCAGCCCTGCAACCTCCTCCAGGTTAAGGAGAACTCTGGGTGCTCAGATCTTGCTCTTTTCTATGTGTGTAAAGCAAAAGTTTGCATCTGTGCAGTTTTAGACTCTGCAGAAGTAGGAATTGTGTGGGTTGCCCTTTGCTTTACCCCATTCAGCTTCACAATAGCTCCTTTTAAAATGAGGCAGCTTGAGCAGAATAGGGTGCTCTACATGTGAGCTCCTCGGCCTTTATTTTGTTTTCTTTTTGTTGTCACTTCCAAGCATTGTGCTGAAATCTGTAATGTTCCACCTGCTGTAACCCTTCAGGTCTTTTCTCAGATCTGTGTGCCACCGCAGGACTTCTGAGGGTAGGACTTCAGCAGATCTTTTTCCTGGCCTCTCACATTTATCTCTCTTTAGTTGCATAAGCCACCTGTTGCACATCAGAGTGTAGCTTGCCTTCAGCAGCTTTGACAATCAAAATGAGATTTTGGCAGCTCCACATCAAGTGTGAAGCTTTGTGCCACTTTGCATGGTGACATTCACTAACCTTTTGCTCTTCTGGGTGGCAGACTGATGGAGTTCTGACTTCTTCCTCTGTGCCACCTCCATGGCTGTCCCACACGTGGCTGTGACAGCAGCCACCAGTGCTGCCCCTGGGCCACAAAGGCACTAAGGAGGTGTAGGCATCTCAAGTGCTTTTGTGGAGTAATCCTGTTATTATAGTGTATTTCAGCCATTTTTTCTCTTACATTCTTCCCACCTTTTTTTGGTTTGAAAGCAGTTTAAAGGATCATTTTCTTTTCCCCTCCCACCCCTTCACCTGCTTTGTACTGCCTTTCTCCCTATGGAGACTCAACCTTTATTCCAGTCAGTAGCTGTTTCTTCCTTCCTGGGGAGTCCATGGGCTCTCTGCAAGAAAAACAACATGTGTTTATTACTAAGTGGCATTTTCCATTGAAATATCTCAGAATGATTGAACAATATGGAATGACTGAATGCTTTGAGATAGCCCTTGAGCTTCAAACTGGAGACTTGTGGTAGATCTCATTAGAGTGCCAGATCCCAGTGGCTCCTTGTTAGTATCTATAAATCCTAAAGCAGAAATAGACCATCACATTAGAGCTAGCTAGGGTTTTATTCCCTCCTAAATATAGTTTATGCCCCACACAAGCTTGCATGTATCGAGTAAATGGAGTTTTTGTTTTGACTCAAATTAAGCACAGAATGTCCTTCAGTTGTTTAGAGGATTCCTGTGGATAGAACTTGTCAGATGAGGTTCATAACATTTCAGAGATGTGTTGGTGTTCGGATGCAAACAAGTCAGTACACTCATCTAGATTAGCTGTTGTCTTCAGTGCAAAAGAGATTAATTAAGTGAATGCTCCTGAGGTGCATTTGAAACCAGGTTTTAATATTCCATACAAATACAGCATGAAAATTATTATGAAGATCTACCTCTGCTTTTGTTTGCTTGGTTTGTAGTAATCTCTGGCTGTACTTCTGATGCATTTTGTGTTTCTCAGAGTAGAAACCCTTGAAGGCAGGGCTGGTGTCTTTGGTTTGGAGATGGCAGCCATTGTGCTGCTTTTGGAAATGCCCCATGAGCAACAGCAACGTGTTTGACTTGGAAGGCAGATCTTAGGCTTTGCATTCCTTCCGTGGAGTGCTTCGGATTGATTCTGGCCCTGCTCCAGGCTCCTGGCCCTCTGGAGCAGAGAAAATGTGAATGAACTCTTGCACACTTACTTAAAGCATGAGGCTTGCATTCTTCCTGCAAAAACAGGCACTTTGTTCAGGAAAACATCAGGTGGTCAGGGAGAACAGGACAGGGAAGAGCAGAGGTGCTCTATTAACTCGTGGTGGGTAGTTAAACAACAAACCCCTCAAAAAAGAAGAAAAATCAAACCAATGTGGACAACTTCAGATTTATCTGGCATTTTTTTCTTCTCCTCCCTACTTGTAAGCTATACTTACTTTGCATTCTGACTCAATAGTTCCACATAATTATGTGTTTTGATTTATGTCCATTGCCTAAAGATTTCAGTCCAAGTGCAACGCAGCATTCTTAAACCAAAACACAAATATCTGCAGAGGGTTCGGGGCCAGCTCGCACTGTTTGTGCTGGAGCAGAAGAGGAGGGTTCACAACTGGTGCTGTAGTTAGGAGAATGCAAAAATTTGTCTAGGTTTGTGGTAGTTCAGTTGTCACACACTTCTGTTGGTGCAGTGAAATGCAGAATTTCTCATAGAGAAAATACCTGTACGGCTGAGACGAGGATGTTGCCATCTCTTGCAGACACTCCCTGGCTCTACAGGGGATGTGTGTGCAGGAGAAGAACACCAGGAGATACCATACTTCATCCCTTGTGATGTCTAGATAATATAGTGAAAATGCAGTTTGGCCTGGACTAATGATTGAGTTAATATTTTTGGACTCTTTCAGCACGTAAATAAATATTCAACCTGGTAACACTTAATATTAGGAAACTTTAGCTTCCTATTACTGCTTTTTCCACTCAGACCCCGCCCTGAAGAGGCCTCTCAGTTTCAAAACAAAGGGTAGTAAAAAAGCACAGCCATGGAAATGAAATTTATAAGGCAGTTTTCATGCTATGGTCATAAAAGTGGTTACTGACTCCTAACATATTTCTGCTTAAAAGCTTAGAAAAATTTGGCAGTAGAGATTACTCACAGTAATTACTATGAGACATATAACAGCATTTCTTGGGTATTTGTTGTTCTACAGAAATACCTTGTTCCAAGATCAGTTTACTTTAAAATATGAATCAGTCTTCTGCTAAGTATTTTCTCCTCTGTCAGAAGGCATTTCATCTCCCCTCACCTACAGGTTTAATTTCCAGCTATTCACACTATTAGTAATTTATCACTCTTGCCTTGTTGTTTACACTGGCTACAGTGGCAGTTGGCACTGATTTCCTGACTCGGTATAAATTTAATTTCTGTGTACTGCTTGAGCAAGCTTTACAGTGTGAAAGGAAAGCCAACAATACAATTAGGATGAATAAAAGCATTTTGGGTTATGTAATATGCATTTGTGCTACTATTATGCAACAGAATTATCACTTGTGGCATCCTTAAATCCATTTTGAATTTAGCACTGCTGCCTGGTGCCTCATACAGGGCCTTCTTTGTTTCTACTGACTGAGCAAAAAGTGATGATGAGCTCCACAATTAATTTAAATTACATTTTTGGAAGGAGATAAAAAATAGTGTGACTTGTCACAGGACAAGTGTTCTGTTGGTAGTCAAAAATCATGATACCATATGAAATCTGTCTGGCTGTGATGTTGGTAATATCAGTCATCCCCTCTTTTTGCTAGGCTTGTTATTTATTAAAAAATGACAGTGTATTTCAGCATTTCTCATGAAAGAAACGTGGCAAAGGGCTTTGCTGACTACTGTTTCACAAACATTTAAATAATAGCTTTCCTCTAGAATTTCTTAGGGTAGGCATAGAGTTGTTATTTTAAACATCAAGGCAGCTTAGAAATACTGTCTGTAAATACAGAATTTGCTTTATGCAAGTCCTGGGAGACTTTGTAGAGCTCTTCTCTTAGGGAGACACTGTGTAACACTTCTTTGGCTCCAGAAGTCAAAATATTTTAGGAAATGAGCTGATAGTACTGCCAAAATGGGCACTAAAACCCATTTCCTTGCCTTCATCCTGGTGCTCTGCTCACTTAGCTGTTTATTATTTTGAATATTTATATACTGCTTGGTTTGGAGATGGACATCTTGGGTTTCTGGGCACTGAAGAGAGGAGGATACTGAGTTTTACTAATAATTTTCTTGTAATACAGAAGGGATTTGGGAAGACATTTAGTACAGGACACCTTTATTTACTGGATTATAAGAGTGTTTGTAGTAAATGTCATTTGATGACAGATATTCCTCTAACAATGTAAGATGCACATGACTAATAGTCTTACCTGACTTACTGGTTTCTTTTTCTTGCTTTTCAGTTTTAAATTAGGAACTTGCTAAGCTGCAGTGTCCAGTCAGAATCACCACAAGGAATATTTCATAATACAAGTTATGAAAATAATACATCTCTGGCATGCCTAAGAGGGAACAGGGTTGTGGTGAACTGCAGATGTGTGAAACACGACAAACAAAAAAGAAGCATCAATAATCTGATGATTCAGGTTCAGTTAACTCAATGACGAGAGGATAGGGTGAGAGGCCTTGTATTGGTTTTGTTAAAAGTCTTTCTAGCACGAGAGGTGAGAGGCAGGATGAGAGGGAACTTTTTGTAGATAGGAAGCAAGGAGAAGGTAAGTGCATAAGTCATACAAGGTAGAGATGGAGATCTGAAGCTGTTCAGGTGATTTTGTTTTTTCTTTATAAACCTTGTATGGTGCACAGTGAACCTCCTGGATGACTTGATTCTCAGTGAATAATATAGCTACGTTCCTTCGCTGCACAGATGCTTCTGAGTGGGTAAATTCAGAGCAGGAATTTCGATGTTCCCATGGCTGGATAAGCTCCAACAGTTGTAAGAGCTGCACAATGCCATTTTAACCTACACCTCTTTGAAGATTCAATTTAGTAGTGCACTTGCTAAAACTCCTTTAGATGCATGCAGGGAGAGGAGATTTGTGAATTAGGCTTCTTTGATTTTTGCTTTGATTATGTAGAGCTGGTCCCACAAAATTCACCTATATCCAAGGAAGTCTAAATTTGCATCGCTTCAGAAGGTGTGCGAATGCACAGCTCAGCACCGTGGAATGCCTCTTATTTCTTATTTTCCCCAGAATGGCCTTAAGTAGCTGCAAGATGTCCGAGTGAAAATATTCTAATTGAGCAGCAGCATTTGTGTAAGAGGCTTTTTTCCTTTTCTCTTTTTCCCTCTAAATCTGCCCCACAGCTTTTGTGAGTGTTTGCCAGCTCTTCAGACAGATACCAGCCAGGCTGTGAGCTCTGAGGAGAAAACAAGAATGCCTTTTGTGTCATGATCATGGAATTAATTGGTCCTGGAAACTCTGGGTCACTGCCAAGAATGGGTATTTATGTGGCAAGAAGGGAAAGGAAAAGGGCAGGGCTTTGGAAATCCAGGAATCCCCCTCCTTTTCGGAGTTAAGGAAAGAGTTCATAAACTTATTTTGGCATCTGAGTTTGGTGCAGTCAGTATGCAGAGTTCTGGTTTTGCGGGGGTGTTTTGGTGGGTTGGTTGGTTGGTTTGTGTTTGTTTGCTTTTTGTTCGGTTTGATTATGGGTGGGTTTTTTTTGTTTGGTTGGTTTTTTTTAACAGTATCCAAAATGCGGAAATGAGAGCCAGTGAAGTGGAGAGAGTTCTGTGGAGAGCTCTGGCATAATTTTATTTCATTTCATTTCCAAGTGCAGTGTAGGATAAAACTCTTTGTCTGCAGGACATCCACCGCTGGCCACCCAAACCTTGCACTGCCAGCCACGCTTTCCCAGGCTGGAAATTCTGCTCCAAATTCACAGTTTTGCCGCATGCAAGCTGTTTATTGTGCTGGCAGCTGGGCACAGAGCTTTCCTAGGCTGGAAATTCTGCTCCAAATTCACAATTTTGCCGCATCCAGGCTGTTTCTGTGCCGGCAGCACAGAGCACCGTGCTGGGATCTGCAGGGCTCTGGCTCTGCCGGGCCCACAGCACTGAGGGCGGGAGGCGGCGGGGATGGGAACGGCCTGGCCCAAAAACACTTGAAATACTTGTGACTCTGCTTGATAAGATTAGCCCAGGCACTGCTGTGTGGCATTTTTGGGCAAAATCGGCGCTTCTCAGAGGGTTTTTTTTGCTCAGCGGTCATGTGGTGGAGCTGGCAGTCAGTGCAGATGGGTGTCAGCTGCTGCGGGTCTGTCTGTCCGGCAGCCACGGCACGGCTCAGTTAAAAACTCCAGCAGGGTCTTCCTTGGAAGAAAACGCTTTGTCAAAAAAGCTCTTAATATTTTTCCAGGTGTTCTTTACCAGAATACTTGACTAAGTCAGCTAAACAACTTCTGTTTCATCTGTGTTGCTGTTTTCTTTGATGATGGGTGTCTGCATGTTAAATGAAGGATATTTTAGGTTTTTCTTCTCTGAGATTAACATTATGGATGCTTATATTTCTGGAGCTTTTCAAGTTCAATCATTCCATGATTTGACCTTTTTTTTTTTCCCCCTTTTTTTATTTACCCCAAAGATGAGTGTAGATATTAAAGATATGTGTCAGACAACCTGTGTGTAAGGAAGCAATGTGAAAGAAACAAAGTTAAAATCACAAAGAGCACCTTATTTCTATTTTCAGAAGGTTAAAGCAGACTCATATTTAGACAAACAGTGACAATCTTGATTAGAGTGCTTTATTTTGAGTTAATGTACAAGTTACTGCACTTCAGGCACTTTTATTCCAGCGTATGGTCCCTGTCCAGTAAGTTAATAAAAACAGAGTGGAAAACTCTCCATCTGGAAAAGCTGTAAGTTTCAAGGAAAGTGAAAAGCATTTAAAAATCTGTCAAAATTGGTAAAAATGCATTTAAAGTGCTGGTTAGATGCTCCTGAAAATAACTGCAGAATTTCTGATAAAACAAATCTTCAGTGGAGTGGTAATGTTTCAAATGACTGCGCCTGAAGAATATTTGTTACCTCCATTTCTTAGTGCTCATCCCAGTTGTTGTAGTATTTTTTTCCAGTCTACATAATGAAAAACAATTAGATTGATTTCATGTCATGATCCTGACTCCCAGAATCTCAACAGATAATATTTGCATTGGAAAAAAACTGTGCAGAGCAGTGGGTTTTTTTGGGTGGACGCAGTTGTTTCCAGTGATATTTCTAAGACAATATTTCTACAGTTCTGTATGTCTGTCTGGGTAGCAGCCTGGTTCTGTACTGATCAGAGTTTTAACTTCCCTTTTTATGTTGAGTCTGTAATCCCTCTTGCTAGGCTGTAGCATTTATTTGGGCACTGGTGGTGTTTATAGTTAATTTATATTCCCACTGGAGCTTAGCAGGTAGTGTTTGGAGGAAGCTTTTCAGCCTGGATGTGTTTTGGTCTGCACACAGCTCTCCTGTTTCAGCAAGAACTGCGTACGTAGGTGATGTTTTGTGCTGTGGAGCTGTAAGATGATCACCTTAAAGACAGTGGGCCCCTCTGAAGGTACAGCATTGCCAAGGGTTAGTAAAGTTGTTGGAATTCACTACATCAGTACACACAACCTCAGAAAATAAGGATTTACAAGGATATAGCTCCGTTTAATGTTTCTACATTTGCTTTTGAAAGATGCTGTCAGTCTTGTAAGAAGCTACTTGCTCATCACTTACACTTGCAGATTATCAAGGTTATAATCTGTTGCCTGAAAAATCAAAGTGAGATTTTAAAGAACATAAATCAGACTATAAAATGCCATATCTGTTTGTTTCAGAGGACCAGGAAAATGTTACCAAAGCCCTGAAATGTTGAGGTCTCTGTTAGAACTCTGGACACGGTGCTGAAGGAGACAAAGAGGAGCTGGAGAGCTTATTTTGTTCTTTGTACAAAAAAATGGTATAATTTGTTGGTACTGCTAACAGTGGTCACCATGCACCCCTGTCAGAAGTTGCAGAGAGCTTTAGGAGCGTTTTTTCATGGCAGTGAGTAGAGTGTTCCTCTGAGCAGAGAGCTCTAAAGCAAACGTGAAAACTCCTTTGCCTTTGGGTAGCCTGGTTGTGTCAGTGAAGAGATGCCCTCTTGATTAAATCCAGACTGAGCAGTTTCCTGTTAGCATGAAACTCAGCCCACAAGGTCTTATTCTCAAAGCCTGTTATTGAGCTTGTCGGCCAAGTCCCTTTTCCTTTTAAACTTACAGGCAGAATTGCTAAAATAATACGAATACAAGCGATCCCAGAACTCTCACAATGATTTCTAACAGTTGGATATTTTGCTGACAAAGTTGTAGATTTTTCAGGAACTGGGTTGGTTTTGTTTTGCTTTGGTGGGATTTTTTTGGGGTTTTGTTTCTTTTTAACATTCTCCCAACATGATGTTGTGCGGAAGTTGTAGTGTTGCAATTAATGGAAAATTTTGTGCATGGATCAGTCTTGAAAGCAGATTCTGCCCTTGTTTTGCATATACTCACACGAGAGAATGAGAGGGTTTTATGTGCCCTGAGGGAGTAGGGCAATCTGCTGGATCAGAAATTAAGAGTTAAACACAGTGGTGCAGGTTTTCTTCTCTGTCTGAAAGTGGTTGTATTGTGTAACTAGTTATTTTCAAAAGTGTATCATAATTGTAAGATGAAAAGTTAGCAATAAAATTGCCTTTTTTAATTTTTTTTTTTTATGCAACCAAGTTTTGCTTAAGGAAAATTTTAATGTAAGAGAGTTACACAGTGGTAAATGCACAGATGCATCTTTAAGCCAGATACATTACAAGTTACACACCTTTTTAAAAAGTCATAAGATACATGGAACAAAATGTGGCAAAATATTTCCCTGTCTAGTCTGGTTTTCTTGTTTTTGTGGTTTTTAGTTTAGGGTTTGTTTTTTTTTTGTATGTGTGTTTTTTAATACAGACAGTAATGTTGTTTTTTAATGTTGCAGCAAGGGTTTGTTGTGTCTCGTTAGGCTGGGAAATGAGATAGCAGAGCTTTGTAAATAATATTAGAGGCAGAACTTCAGAATGATGTTAAAGACATCTATATTGTTTAAAACTGAAAAGGATGTCTATTAGAAACAATTCCAAAGCAGTGGATGGTAGTGATGTAAATAGGAAGTGGGTGGGGTATCTCTTCTGAATTATCTTATTAATAGATGTTTTTTTCCTTTGTGTTCCATCAGTATCCCGAGCCAGGGTTGGTAGTGACTGTCATTAACATGCTGTCTTTGTGCCCTCAGTATCAAGGTGTTTGAGTAAATATTGGATTTTTTATGTATAATCCCATTTTTATCCCACATACTTTACAAAATAGGGTTTATATCAGTCATGAAAACACTTTTCTGAGCTGCCCTCTAAATAATGGCATAATTTAAGGAAATGTTTTTTCAGACTCAAAGTAGGCTGTAAGCATTTAAAACAAATGCTGTTTAAAAAGCATACCCAAACACAATCCCAAGCCCTAGATTTATGGACAAATACTGTGCCAAGTGGAAACTCTAAGAGAAAGTTGGAATGTTAGAATGCCTTGTTTGTGAGATGAGTTTGACACCCTCCTTGCAAAAGTATCTTGAAATGTTTTCGCACCAAATGTGTTCTGACCTTGGGTCCTGTGTGACACCCTAAAGTTGGTATTTTCAGCAAGGGAATCACAAGTGCCAGTGTTTAAGTTATGGTCAGTTTTTGTATTTATTCAGAAGTTAAATGAAACACTGCATTACCACTTTTATTCTCTTCAGTAATATTACTTTTTGTGGGATTGTCTTTTTAGATAATAATTTATAGTGGAATCATGACTTAACTTGATAATGGTCACAGTGTAAGTTTTTTTTTGAACCTGTCAGAGAAATATTTTAAAATTAAGTTACTTTAAAACTCTATTATTTGATACAGCATTTGGTGCTTGGAGAGCATGCAAAATTGACAAAATCATTTAGTAACTGGTGATGGGCAATTCCTGTGCAAAGATAGGATTTAATCTGTATCAGGGATCTGTGTCCTGCCTGATTTTTGTGCTTTTTGTTTCCTTTTGTAGGGTGAAGGAGACCAGTTACCCCCTGAGCACACTGTCAGACAGTATGAAACATCCAAGATCAGGGCTATAAAAGCTGGAACTTTGGAGAAACTGGTGGAGAACCTTCTCACAGCTTTTGGAGATGCGGATTTTTCCTACATCAGCATCTTCCTTGCAACATACAGGGCCTTTGCATCTCCCAGGGCAGTGCTGGAGCTTCTTCTGGACAGGTAAGAGCCACTGCTGTGCAGTGGAAATGGACCCTGAAAATGGACCCATCATTTACATGACAGGGGAAAGTTGTCAGGAACTTCTTCCCTTGCTTTTAGTGGGCATGGGTTTAGTAACCTGTTGTCAAGAGTACTGCAAAATCCAGAATTTCGGCATAAACATCCAGTCTATAAATGCATTGCTGCTCAGATCCCAGCACTCATCAAAGCATAAGGAAAGTGTGCCATGTGTGGCTGCTAAAGAACCCAACTGGACCAACACAGCAAAATTAATACCAGTTTCCTCAAAAAAAGCCCAACAGAATGCATGGGCTGTGAAGTCATATCTAGAATAGATTCCAAAATTTTGTTGGATACCAGTGTTTTCAGACCTGCCTCTTCTGTTTGGGGGCTGCTGATTCAGAACAGGGATTGTACAAACACAAGAAAGAATTTACTCTTCCATTCTATTACTCTATGAATAAGCAGCCACAAATTTTTGCAGGCAGCCCAAGAACTGCTAAATGTTATAATAATAGATTTTACAGTCAGACTGCTAAATCATGGCTGCTGTGTCTGCATAAATGCTTGGAACACACAACATTAGTTTCTCACCCTAAATTCTAACTGAGACATAGCTGGGTCAGGGGTGCTCTTATTTTAGGAGTATCATATTTGTTGCACTTTCAAAATGTGTGATTCACAGAAATGGTTGCTCTGGCAGGAAGTAATTAGAACAGAGAAGTGGCATAAGAACTCCTGGGGTTGAATTTTGGCTGTCCCACTAGGTAGATAAGGAACAAGGCATGGATAAATTAACTGTGCTTTGTTTTTCTGGAATAACTTTCTGGATAATCCTGGCTGCTTTGTAGGTATGTTGTCTGGCTCAGTGGGTAAAGATAATAATAGTAAGCTGACAGTCAGGTAAGCAGTCAGCTGAGAAAAGAGCAGCCATCCTGGAGAGCAGATTTGGTTACAGTTCTGTTGACTGTTCTGTGCTTTATCTCTCAGTCCATCCCAATTCTGGTTCAGAATGTGAGAAGTGATAAAAATTGACAGTGGATATGTACAAGAACATAAAAACATTGAGGCTCTGAGGAAGTTGGCCCTAGCTTCCTCCTCTCACACTGATTTGAAGAGGTGAAAATGTCTGGAGAGGGCAGGAAAGCCCAGAAGAGCTGTCTCCATAGAACAGAACTCTCTTTTCTGAGCCGGGTTTTGATCTTGCTGGCTTGTGTGTCTCTCTGAGCAAGTTACAATATCCTCTTCAGAGGAATGAGCTGCCTGATCTCATCAGCATCATCTCCAGCCTTTTTTAATACATGTCAGGATCCACAGGAAATCCTAGGAGGTTACCACTTGCTTCCCTTCTCACAAATCACAGGAGCGTCGTGCTTGAGAATCCATGGATGTTTCTCTTGGCTTTTTGTTTATCATGGATAGTCTAGAATTTTATGGCTTGGAAGAAAATACAGATTAAACTTCAGCTATGAAAGTTAGAATGATATACATGTAGCTGAGGAATATGGACTTGTGAAGAAAAGCAGATGTTAAAAGGAAAAAAATTGAAAAAAATATGCACAGTAATTGATTTTAACCAGCTTGGTTTTCATCTCTAGATTAGTTGAGAATAAGTAGCCCAGAGCCTGTATTTTTGCAACTTTGTTTTTAGTGATATTTGTTAATAACCAGAGTACAGAGACTAAAGTGGGTGTCAGTGCATAATTTGTGTTTTGTTTTGTGTGCCAGTGAAGTAATATTGAAAAAGGCAATCTCTTTAAAAAAGAAAAAAAAAGGCAGGACAGTTTTGGTATTTGTTGTCAGTTTGAGTTTCATCTGAAGAGCTTGAGCCCTGTCTCTTATTCTTGGCGATAGAGCAGGGTTGTGGAGTAAGGGAACAATTAGAAGTGGTGAGCTCTTGTTGTCTGGTCCAAGGGAGAACAGTGATGTGACCAGATCAAAAAAGGCCCTTCCAGCTTTTTACAGGTGAGCAGGTCCTTGGGAGAGAGGAGGAGGGAACAGCATCCACATAATTTGCAGCATATTTTATTTTGTAGGGACAAACTCACTGAAAAACTTCCTCCACAATGTATTTGTGGAAGCTGGATCACCCTCAAGCCCGGTGCATTCAGTTTCTGCTGGATTTGCTGTGGATACAGTGCTGCAGAATTGTCTGATGAATGTCTTAGACTTACACAAACCCAGCTTACACAAAAAGTCCTGGGACTCGTGGGAAAATGTGCTGAGAAGTGTGCATATCCTGTACCCTAAGTGTGTGGGGAAACCTGTTGGTCGTTTGATGCTGTCTGCAGAGTATCCTGTCCAAACAGTGCAGTGCTGACTGAATTTGGGGCAGGAAGCATTTTTGGTGTCCAAAAGCAGGTGAGGTGCTCTCCCCTGAGTCAGAGGAACAAGTAAGAAAACAAATGCTGTTTTAGAAACAGTTTTAGAAACCTGATTATTGTATTTTTTAATTTTCTTTCCTTCAGGACTTCACATTACCCTTTTGCTTTTGATTAAATTTGAGACAGAAGCCCTATTAATTTTTTTTGCCAGATTCAGCCGGTAAAGGTTTTCTTTTAAGATAGATTAGAAGTCACTAGACAAAATCCTTGAGGATAGGCTGGTATGTTGAGAAGTGAGTGGGATGACTCATGTTTCCAAAGCTATTTAGAAGTAATTGAACATCCACATCCCTTTAGCCTTCATGGGAGTTTGGCATCTAAGTGCAGCAGACAGCTTTGGAAATCTGCCAAGCTTTTAACACTGTATGTTCTGACATTTTCTAGTTGTTTGGTACAAGTGGGCAGAGAGAGTGAAAAGAAAAAGATCTTGGTGGCATTTTGATGAGGAAGCCTTCTGTGGAAGTTCCTGGAGGGAAGGAGAGTGGCTCCTTCTGGCCCTGGATGTGGGGATACAGTGTGGTGCCTCTGGTATTCCCAGGGGGATATTCCAAAGTGTGATGGAAGCCAGAGTTGGGTAGCTATCCAGATGAGGTTAGAAGGAGGCCAAATTCCTCTCTTCCATGATGTGTTTTGCCCTGATAACTGTGTTCCTCAGAAGTGGAGCTGTGCTGTGCTTGGCACAGGCACAGAGAAAGTAGCAACCAGTCCCTGTCTGGAGCAGTTTACAGAGGAGGGAATTGAGACTGTTTGGTGGGAGAGTGGGAGCTGGGTAATGACAGCGAGGAACAAGTCAGATTTATGTTTCCCATTCTTTCCTTTTGCAGGAGGATGGTTTGCTGGAGGGTAAATGGAGAGGGCAGGGGAGGCAGAGGGGGAGCGTGGAAGGAATGGGTCCTGCTGTAGCAGAGCCACACGTTTTGGGACAGCAGCTTTGAGGTGTTTGACTCACTGCTGTTCCTGTAGCATCTGTTATTTCATCTGTTCTTCCTTTGTGTCAGGTGGCTTGGCTACTCAGCTACAGAAGTGATTTCACCTCCATGACTCCATGTGTGTAGGATTCAAACCACCTTATTTTTCCCAAGGATCTGGCCTTCCAAACTGCTTGTTTCAGTGCTTTCAAGCTTACTTAGGGCTTTGTCTGGGGCCGTTGCAGAGACCACCTTTCCTTATTATTTCTGAGTTATTCAGAGTATTTTCCTCCCTCTCTCTTAACAGAGATGCATTTTCCACTCTGTTTTCCAGTATTTAAACATTAAACATTACATTAAACATTATTATAAACACTATTACCCATTACATTCTGGTCTCATTTGCTTAGTCAGTCCCTTTGAGCGCAGTCTGTAACTTCCCAAATGCCAAGCAAGGCTGAAAAGTTCTGTGGGCTACGGGATCCTTTTGTTCCTCGTGTCTCTTTTTGTATGCAAAGCATTGCTACAAGGCTGGGCAGTGAAAGGCTCTTTGTCTGGGAGCTGGTGAGAACAGAGTGCTGGAAGGCTGCAGAAAGGCTGTTCTTCACATCACTTGTGTTGTTAACTCCTCCTAACCCGTATTTAATGACCTGTTGTTCATGGAGAGATGAGAGATAGGCAGGGATTTACATCTGGCAACATGAGGAAGCTGATATCCTTCTCCAGTTTTGCACAGAAAACTGCCTGCTTTTTATTGTCTGATGGATTTCTCCTGTAAAACTCAGCTTGTGTCTCTAGTGGGATTTAAACACAAGTGCCTAATGTTCTGCAAAGACATATTTAATATTTCACACAGTTGTAGGACAGTGATGTTGGGACTCGTCTCAATAAACTTGCCTCAAAAAATTGACTGCAAGTTTTGAAAATTGAATATGAAGATTTTATTTTTTAAAATTTCCCTGGCAGGGGGAAAGTGCCTTTTGTCTACTGGCTAAGATGTGTTGAGGCATCTTACAGGGCAGATGGCAGTGGAGAGTGAAATCCTCTCCCTTTAACAACAAGTCTGTGATTCTTACATACGAAGTTTTAGACCATTACTTGAGGGGGGCATAAAACTACCACCACTTCCATCCATTGAAATGTTTTTGGATGAGTTTGTGACAGTCCTCACAAGAACCTTTGGGACAGAAACAGCTTACTGTGTTCTCTCTGTCTGATGTTACCAGGTTGTTGTAGCACAAGCACTTAAGGATGCACTTGTTTTAACTTTTCAGATTAATTGAGACGTATTAAACTAAATGGATAAAATCAGCTTGTCTTATTCTGGACAGTGAGTAATTGTTCACCTTCATTAAACCTGCCTGTAGGGAGCCATGGAATTCTTCATGGATAATTATGGAGCTGTATATCTGAAACAATGGGCACTCCTGCTGAAAATGAAGTGGATGTTCCTGCCTGCAAGGCACAGGGTTGTGCCTTGTAGGTAAGAGATTTCCCTTTGGCACTGTTGGAGTTGTGCCCACAGTTCCCTCTTTCCCAGTGGTGTTTTCGCAGCATCCTGGGCTTTTCTCGCTGATATCAGGAGTTAGGGCACAAAGTGAGCACTTGGCACCTAGGAAACCTTGAAATGACCCTTGGAGCTGTTGGGAATGGCAGGTGCTAGAGACACAGAAGCTGTATTGGAGAAGGTGGTTGTGTTACAGTCTCATCACACACTGGAATATTGCCCTGGGAAAGGATGGAGTGAAAACAGGCAGAAGGGTCTTGGAGCTGTAAGCAAAGACACTGTTTTGGTTAATTCCTCCTGTGGGCAGGCTGCTTCAGATAAATTAACAAATTAAGTTGGAAGTCCTGGCTGTTTCTTTAGGATTTTTTTCCTTCCTACATGAAATAATCTTCAGGGTCCTTAATTCTGCCCACCTGTTAAGATTCCTTGTAGTTTGAGCTGGAAGTGCTTTGCAGCTATTTATGGTAATTGTATATGAATTATGCTATTTGGGATTTTGCTTTTATTCACTAGAGTTTCTTCTAAACTCCATCTCCTTTTTCAGGTTTGGAAACTTGGAGACCTCAAGCCATGGAGAAGTGGCAAACCTGAATTCCTTGGAATCTGAGATGGTACTGAGGGCGTAAGTATGGATTTGCACTGTGGAGCAAGCCCCAGACAGGATTTGGTCTTGGAGGAGGATGCAAGCAGCAGAGCTGTTGTTTCCATTGAAAATCCACAGCACTGTTTGCATGCTTAAACAGGCTTGTGGAAAGGCCAAATTCCAATTGTCTAGTAACATGTCCAATAATACAATCCAGGCATCTTTTGCAGGGAAATTGTTTTGGAATTAAGCATGAGATGAGCACATCTAGGCAAACATTTTGCTGATTAAACAAACAAAGAGTGTTTGTTTCCTCTGCCTTATCTGTGGCAGTAAGTGGTTATTGCTTATGAGTGATTTTTTTGTCATTACAGCAGTGCCTGCAGAGCAAAGCTGAGGGTGGCTCAGGCAATGTGTGTGCATGGATCTTTTCCGTCAGTGCCCTGTGATTTACAGTGCTGCTTTTAGAGTGAAATTTAAATTCTGAGGTCATCCTCATTTGCAAAAGAAATAGCAAAGCTGTTTTGAACTGCAGTTTAAATGAGAAAAAGGTGGTTTGGCTATCCTCCTAGGGTTTTATCTTTAGACATTGGGTGTAAAATGTGCCTTAGGTCATCAGCATTTGTACTTTGACATCTGTGGTTTGCATGCACTGTGGCATGCGTGGTTGTATTTGATTACAGAATGAAGATGCTTGATTCTTGTCAGCATTACTGGTTTTCTGTTCCTCTTGCCCCATGGGACTTGACATAGGAGCTCAACCATCAGTCTTTCCTGGCTGGTAAAATATTTTGCTCCCGTTTTGCCATGAGAACTCCTCAAAGAACAGCTGCTAGTTAAAACTTGGTTACAGGCACCAAGGAGGCAGCATTGTGTCGTGGGTAGAAGCAGTAACAGACAGCCAGTGGTTCCCACACTTCCATCCAGACTGAGCTCTAGGGTCTCTTCCAGCTTTGGGCAAACCATTTTACATTCCCTGATCTCAGTCATAAAACATGAGCTAAAGTTGTACCCTTCCTGCAGAATAGCTGAAGGATTTATACTGGGGGTGAGGAATTAATTTCACCAGTATAAACCATGGTGGGATTAATCCCCCAGCTGCCTTTTCATGGACCCAGATGACTTTGATGATGAGATGGAGAGAAAAGGAGTGAAAGTGGTCCTGATGTTACCTATGTCACTTGAGCTTTGGGCAAAATGTAACAGTTTTTAGCTATACCTGCATGTGAGTGTGCAAGCAAATACCATTGAGTATTTGTGTGTGTACCATTTAGTATTTCAGTGTTTGTTTTGGTTTGTTTCTTTCTTTGTTTGTTTTTAGTGGAATTATTTTCCTCCTGACGTACATGGAGTTCACCAGCCTTGTCAGCTGCTTCCTGCTGCATCTATGCTTTCTTCCCTCTTGGCACATAACACCTGTGCACAGCCAGGGATGGACAAATGGATAAAGCCTGTGGTTCTGTTCCTGTGGTAGCTCAACTTCTGCTGAATTTTCTGACAGATTTTTCATTAATGTAGCTCAGAACAGATTTTGATCCTTTGGCCTTCATGAGATACCATTTATGTGTGAATTTGATATCTTTACTCAAATCCGTGTCTATAAAAAGTTCAACAATGAAGTTGTCAAAAAGTTATTTGTCACGTATATATACATGTTTAAACAGATCCCATATAAATAGGAGTTCACTTTCCTTGCTTAAAAATTTCCATTGCTTTCAGTTGCTCTGGCTTCTTGTCTCTTAAGATACAATTAGTGGTATCTGGAAAGTGTTTGGCTCTGTAGCCATGTTGTGAAACGTGTACTTCTGGTAGTTCAGGTTTTCTCTTGTCTGGGATAATTCCAGTATAATTCCATTTGCCCTCTCTTCTCCTAGAACAGAAACATGATATAATTGTGCTCTTGGTTTTATATGACTTGGAGAAATAGGAGGAAGCAGCAGTAGAGCCCTGTTATTTCTTGGCATTAACTCTGTATTTCTCAGAGGAAAAATATCTCATGGGGAAGCCTGTGGTCTGTGGCCAGAGACCTTCTGCATTCATCAGACTCCTCTTGTAACAGCTCAGAGGCTTTAAAAAGCCAGTTGGGCCATAAGAAGTGGGGTTCAATTTAAAGCATTTTCACTGGTTTGACACAAAAAAAAATGCTGCAGAAGTTAAGAACAACTGCAGAAGGAGAGTTTATGACTCCTTAAGTTCCTCACAGAGCCTAAAAGAAGGAGGGGTAGCAAAAACTGAGGGTATGTGTGGAAGGAACATTGTCCTGTCTGGTGCACTGTAAGCACACAGGTTACTGCCTTCCATGTTGAAATTCTCTGTTCTTTTTGCACTTGTAGTATAGAGCTGTGATGTATTTTGAGGAGAATGCCTGATGTAAATTACTATTTTTTTTTAAATTATGTGAATATTCCACACATTGTTTATGTACCTGCTTCAGTGTTCAGAACCTGCAGATCATCAAGTAGGGCTTGAGCACATTTGTGGCACAGCCTTGCTAGAGGGGCTTGTGGGAGCTTTAAGGCTGCCCTTCTGTTCCCAGATCCTGCAGTGATTCCAGACTGATGCAGTGATGAGGAGTTGTTACTGACCTGAGATCACTTCAGCTGTGTTCAGAAATATGCCCTCCTAGGACCCCTGTTGCCAAGGGGATTTTCTCCTCTTCACTTGAACATCATTCCTATCATTTCTTGGGCTGATAGAGTGGTCAAAAAACGTATTTTTCAACAGGGATCTGACTTAATTACATCTAATATGTGGTTTAAACAAAGCTACCGTATTTCTCTAAATACCTTGGATCTTAGAGTTGTGGGTTAATTCATCAAAGCCATCAAAAATTTTGTTAGCTTCAAACAACCTGCCTTTTTCATTTCCTGTCAGGACCCACCTTATCCTTTCATGTTCAGTAACTTGCTTTCCACACTTCTCACTACTTTGTCAGTCAGACAGTTTATGGTCACAAGTAACAGAAGAATAAAGTTCAGGAAAGGTCATATATTCCAGCTAAACATCTGAGTTAGATGGACTTCAGCCTGTGTTTCCAGAAATGTGATGCTGTGTCTCTTAATTGTCTGATAAGAGAGTTGAAAGGAGTAGCTTGTTTGACCCTCTACCTCCTATAAGTAATTTTTTTGTTCTTCCTGTTACCATATCAACAAGATTGCCTTGTGGTGTGTCTCATGCTGCATGTTTTTGTGTCAAGGGGTGACAGACTTCCCTTCTCGTTGTAGGTTGTTGTTGTCTTTGGAGTCTTCTGTGTTCTCTGCATGGTTTTTAGCTTATGACTTCTGTTCACATTCAAAAAAATGTGTGACACACCAAGGTGTGTCACAATTCAGAATGAAACCATATGTACATTAAACACAAACGAATTATCAGCACGATGAATTGCATTAAGATTTAAAGAGAGGTTCATAAAATTTCAGCTATGATTCAGTTATGTCCTTGCCTTTTAAATGAGGTTGTATAGTTCAAATGTGTTGTTTGGTACACGTCACCTGACGAAAAGCACATGAGGAAAGAAAGTAAAGCAAAAAGCAGTTCTTGCTCTTACTCATGTCTGATGGGAAGGCTCTTTGCACCTTATCAGGCAGAGTCTTGGAAAACCTGAATGGGATGGTCACCTCCTTGAGATCTTCAGCACCTTTATGTATTCTGGGAAGGGGGTCAGCAAGCCAGGCAACTGGTGCAGTGTGGGGCCTTCTGTCCTCCCCAGATGGCCAAGTGTACTGCCCAGGAGATAGAAATAATGCTTCTGGTGATAGGACCTGATCTCCCTTTGGAGCAGACCAATTCCTCTGTTAACTCTGTTAAAAGGTTGGGTTTTCTGTGCAGGGTGATCTGTGGAACAGCTTGTGCTGTTTTCCTCCTCTAGTGAAGGACAGTGTTAATTTTGATTTCTGTGACTTTGATTTCTGGCAGTCAGTCCAGTTCTGGCAGATAGCTGCTCCAAAGCACAGACGCCATGAATTTCAAGAGGTGATGTGTTAAAAGAGCAGGCACTGCTTTCCCTGAAGGCTGACATTGAAGACCAGCCTGAGGACTGGAACTGAGAAAGGGACATAAAGCTTTCACAATCTAAAATAGTGTAGCTGCTTGTACCTTTCTGGTTTTGAGTGGCTCTGCAGGATCCTGAGGTGTCTCTGGGTAGTGTGAGGGTCCCAAGGCAGGCCATGGCACTGGAATCCCTTGTGACACCTGGGGAGCTGAGGCAGTACATCAATGAGAGGTGCTGGGCTGGCTGCCATCAGTTTTACAGATTTGTGTGGGTGCAGTTCCCAGAAGTGATTCATTCCTGGCCAGACACACAAAAGCAGTCCAGGCTTGCCTGCGCTGTTTGCGTTTGGGGAAGCCTAGTTTAATGTTAGCTGAATCTAGTTCCTTGGAGACCTTACTCAAAAATCCAGGAGTACAAACCTGGGATTACCTGCAGGAAAGGTTTTTCAAGAGGGAGACATGTTGCCATGTTGGTCTGTGGACTTGGACCATGATTATTTGTTAGTTTGCTTTCCAGATGTCTGACATTAGCACTGCCATGGCTTTTGAATGCTTGAGTAACAGCAAAAAGTCCTTTCAAGCCTCCTCTTGGACTACAAGGCTGTGGTTTCCTTCTGTTACTGGCTTTGGTTTGCTGGTTTGGAGTCCATTGGTGGTGCTTTCCCTCAGATGGAAAACAAGCCACAGAAATGAATCAAAATACTTGGGGCTTTTTTGCTTGTCTTGAATGTCAGCTCATAGTTACATCTGCTTTATTATCAAAATGTGGCATTCATTTGTTATTAAAACTTGGAATGGGGCACAATTGAAAACTGCAGACAAAGCACCTTGAAGCTAAACTGAAACCTTGTTTCATTCCACAGGATTTGGGGGAAATAGTTCAAATAGAGAAAATTAAGGAATTATTCAGTGACCACATGGCATGCCTTGCAGGTTCACCTCTCCTCTTCTGCATTAAAATAGCAAAACCTTCAATGTAGTACCACAGCATTTGGAGTTTTTCATAGTGACAAGCAAACATTCTCTCATGGCTTTTTGTGCATTCAGGTCTTCCTGACCAAAACCCTGTGTCTTCTGGCTCCTTCTGAACCAAACAATCCCACTGGAAAACAATGTGCACGGTTACAGCACTGCAGAAGTAAAATGGCCTGAAACATTGTACTCCAGGACAACAGACACCAAAGGAATGTGAGACAAATGGAAGAAAACTGACTGGAAGCTTCCAATGCCTGGGAAATCCATAGTGGGGAGCAGTTAAGATGCATTTGGGAGAGCAACAATCATTCATTCCAGTAAAGCAAATGAAGCTCAAACAACATCAGTAACCAGTGTGGTTACATGAGAAGCAGAGTCAAACACAGGGCAGTGGAAGAGTGGGAGAGTTATGAAAACAACCAGAACCAAGAAGAAAAGAATAATTAGAAAGAAAAACAATGATTGGCATCTCAATTAAAACAAAGAACAGCTAGCAGAGCTTTTCCCTTAGCGGCTTCACATGTGTCCGAGCAAAAGTCTCCCATATGTTACTGAACAAATTTTTTCCAAATCAGAAAGAGCTGATCATTTCCTGGAAGTCATCAGGATGGTATTTATAAACAGACTGGGTGTGGGAAGCCACGCTTGGAGCAGCCTTTTCTTGTGGTTTACTTACATTTTACCCCTGATTTAAGAAGCAAAACTGAGAAAATACAGGTCACTTAATTTAGTCTGTGTGAGCAAGCCTGAGAGTTACTGCCTGGACAGTGGAGGAAATGGAATAGCCATCTGTAATGAGTATTTTCTCGATGGACTTGAGTATGCATTTGGCAAATTACAGCTAGTTTTGTGCACATTCTTATAGGATTTCATAAGAAATTGATTATTTAACCTCTTTTTGCAATGAGGTTCCCCTTATTCTCCTTAAGTGTTGAGATTCCCTTCTTGTTCTTTAGAAATAATTGTGGTAGGAAGAAAGTACCGCTTTTGCCTTTTTGGTTTGAAATTGAGGTTTAACAAGTCCAAGTGCCAGGTCCTGTGCTCTGGCCACAAGAAGCCCCTGCAGTGCTACAGGCTGGGGAAAGAGTGGCTGGACAGTGCCAGGCACAAAGNGGTTACAGTCAGGTGGGGGTCGGTCTCCTCTCCCAGGTAACCACTGACAGAAGGAGAGGACACAGCCTTGAGCTGCCCCAAGGGAAGTTCAGGTTAGATGTTGGATAGAAAGTCTTTACTGAAGGACTGATTGTGCACTGGAATCCTCTGCCCAGGGAGGTGGAGGAGCCACTGTCCCTGGTGATGTTTAAAAAAGACCTGGATGTGGCACTCAGTGCTGTGGTTTAGCTGATGAGGAGGTGTTAGGTCATGGGTTGAACTTGGTGATTTCAAAGGTATTTCCAACCTGGTTAATTCTGTGATTCTGTGAAATGCTGTCTTTAATTCCTGTCAGATCCTGTCAGGACTGCTAGAGTTGCCTTCCCAGTAGAGACAAGGCCACACGGAATTCCCATGTGGTGGGAGGGTCTCATTTCCCACCTCCACCGTGCCCTGCTGAGCTGACAGAGCTTTTGGACTTGGAGCTGCCACAGCCCTGTCACCTTCTGTGCAGCTCATGGGCAGAGAGGTGTGGGTGAGTTCTTGGTCCCAGTTTGGGAACTACAGGCTCAGATACACTTCTCCACCTTTCTGGATAGGTTCTGAAGACCGGAACCTTTGGAGATTGGCTCCAGCAAAGCTGGTGTGGAAATTAGAAGGCTTTCTGATAGGTGTGAAACTTGAAAGCATTGCTTAGTATAGCCTGGAGTCTGTGGCCAGCAGCACAGGAGTTAAACATTGAGGGGTTTTTGTATAGGCAGGAAAGGAAGAATTTATAACTCATAATCAACCTATGAAAAATGTAGTCTGTAGTGTTTCTTTTCTGTCTGAGCTCTTGGAAGACCCCTGTTCCTATCTGAGTCTGTCGAGTACAGAGAGTTTTTTTACAAGGGCAGCAAATGCAAAGCTACTGCAAGATATGGGCAAGTGTCCAGCCCACTTCTGGAAAGCTGCATTATTCCCTGACACTCCAGTAGACGAGCTGGGCAGCAGGAGATCACTAGAGCACAGTGTACCTCTTATAGCTTTCCTATTTCCCCTCTTGACTGAAATGATTTTGCTGGCAAATTCAGTGTCTGTAACAGCTGTGAACTCTTCACCCTGCTCTGGGAGACTGAATCTGTCCTAAACTCTGTTTATTGTTCAGCTTAATCAAGTGGCCACCAACCAAGCCTCTGGAAACTGAGCTTAGTGTAGAGAGTGTGTGAACAACATTACCTGGCTTTTGGTGTTGGGGCCAGGGAGGATGATGGTTTGTGATGTGGGTGGGAAAAAGGAGCAGGGAGCAGGAGGAAATGCCCTGTCTGGGCATGGAGTGAGACACAGTGTTCCCTGCCTGTGGTGGGAATGAGAGGAAAATGCTGTGGGCACCGGACAGCGCTGTTTGTGAGTGTTGGTGCTGCTGTGACAGCATTCTGGGGGTCTGTGGGGCTGGAGAGGACACCTGAAACTGGGAGGGTGGTGGGAGAGTCTGGGAGCATCACTGGGACCATCCTGTTGTGGTCTTCCCTGACCTTGGGATGTGGAGCTGGTCTGGCTCTGTTGGCTGTGCCACAGCTTGCAATGAAACCTGAAATCCAGAACGTGTTTGCTTGTTAAGTTTTGATTGTAAATACTTTTCGTAGCTCTGAAATTGTAATTCCAGCATTTCTCCTGTCAGCAGGCCTAACCAAAGAATATTACCAACAGATTTCCAAGTACTTCAACTGAAAATTCAAAGTTGGCACATTATCAGAACAAGAAGGGAAAGAAACAACAGACTTAAATGGATGCAAGTTGTATGAAATCTGTCTGATATTAAAAGTTAATTGAGTTTTGAGGAAAACCTACACAATTCAGATGAGACACAGAGAGTGGGAGAAACTCTCTTTACTGTTTCTTAACTATTGGTTTATTTTGGATGCTGCTGAGCAGCTGAGTTAACCAGAGACTGCTATGTTTCCCAGCTTGCAGGAAAAATGTGCCAGTATTTGTACACAGCTCCAATAGAGAGTTTCCTGTGCTGGAAGAGACTTGAGATACAGGAATAGTTTTGGAGACACGGAAAGTTCAGGGCCTTTTTCTCAGGAAGTTTAGGTGTTTATTGTGCCTTTTGTTCTGAAATAAGGAGCTTAAAGTTTTAAGAAAAGTGGTTATTTTTTTAGTAATTTTCTATTTTTGCTACACTGAGTTGAAAATTGTCAACAACATTGCAAATTATTTCTGGAAAACCATAGCTTATATTGTCTTATTTTCGTACAAAATCAAGTTGAAATGATGAGAAATCCCTGCAAATATAGGCTCTAAGGGCGTTCCCACAAGCATATATTGTGCAGTATCTAAGTACTAATCTAATGGATGTGGATGAAAACCTACATCAATCAGGAAAAGCAAACAAACAGATCACTTCCTCCTCCTCCCCACTTTAGGCAGGGTGGAAACCACGCTGAGTCATCAGCTCTGCTTCCCCCTCATCCCCCTCAGTCTGTAGAAGGATTGTCCATGGGTTGGTGTTCTTTTAGCTGCATGTATCTAAGAAAGTCTGGGATAACTTCTCTGAACAAGACCCAGTGTTCCTACAACTCCTTAAGCATTCTCATGTTCTGATAGCATGAGTGGGTCACCCTTTTTGTGTGCTGTAATTTGACAGCCCTTCCTTGGTTTGTGCTGAAGATGAAATCAAGACTCTGCTGATACATTTTCAATCACTAAGATTAGCAGGATCACTGTGTCTCCTAGGCTCAGCTCTCCTGGCTCTCCCAGGCTGGCTCTGGCATGGGCAGGCTTGTGCTGCAGAGAGGGTTTTATCTTCCCAAGGAGGCAATCCCACTGTGGGGGTTAGGTTTGGGATTTTCTCCTTCTTCCTCCATGAAAGGCACAGTTCATGAGCAGGCAGGCTTTGTACCAGGACTGTAGATCAGGAGGAACACGGCGTGGAGGGATATGCAGCTCCAGTGTGATCCCCAGACTCTGCAGCTAATGAAAGGCCCCAGAGGAAGCATTGGATTTAGCATTTCCACTGGGAAGGAGCCATGAATACCTTGTTTCCTCCCTGCTATTTTCCCACAACATGCCAGGGAGTGGTTATGGAGCAAACACTGAGCTCATCCCAGTGGCCCAAGACAGAATGAAGAAATCATGTTGTGCTGTTGATGGTGTGTGTGATGTCTGGTGGTTGTTAAACATGGCTGTGGTACAGCTCAGCACAGATACTTCAGCTGGGCTGTGAATGTCTCACGTGTTTGTTATTCTCTTGGATACAGGTACACTCAGTTCCATCTGGATGCAAGCTATGTGTTCTCTCTGTTTACTTGTAGTGAAATAGCATCAGTCTTACGGGCCTGGCTCGATCAGTGCTCGGAGGATTTCAGGGAGCCCCCTGACTACCTGTGTTTGCTGAAGTTGCTGGATTATCTGAAGAACAATATGCCCAATTCTGACATGGAGAGTAGGGTGCAGAACCTCTTGAAGCAGTTTCAGAACCAAGAAGTAGAAGCTGTTGGTGAGTTACCATTCCCTTCTCTCTTTCTGTCCTCCCAGACTGTAAGATGCCCCAGGGATTTATGTACAGTACATTTCACCACTTCTCATGATTATCAGTAATGTTGTGAGGCTCACTCGTGACTTTTGTCTTTTTTGCTTTTTAAAAGGAAACCCAACCTCTGTGTGAGGCTGCAGGCTCTGTGAGGGGTGAAATAGTGTTACAGTGTGAGGTGCCTATGTCTGTTCATCCTGGCGTGGCTTGGGAAATCTAACACTTCTCTAATACTTAGCCAAAGCTTTGAGACTGCTGCAGCAGCCAACTGGTTAATTGTCAGCACACTTCCCATGTCACTGAGTTAAAACATACAGCTGCTCTCTAGCTGGNAAAAAAACAACCTAACAAACAAAAAACAGAATACAGAGCTTCGACAAAATACAGGTTGAGTCACAAGCTTTGTCCTGCAGCTTTTCTTCCTAGTTACTTGTCAAAGGAAGTGCCTGTGGGTGTTTTTTCCTATTGGAGTGGCTGGCTGCTGGTATCCAAGGACAGAGGAAAATCTTACGTTATTGGGGGTCACAGTCTGCTGAAACAATAGTGAGCTGTAGTCACACAAACCTGACACATGCCCATATCCTGGTCAGAAAGCTTCCTGTGGCAGAGCTGGGGAGTGGGGAGAGCTCACATAGGGTGTGAATGAGAACTGGAATCAACTTCCAGCTTTGGTAGAGGGGTGAGAGGGAATAATTTGTGCCATAAATGATAAAGGAAATGCCAGAAAAAAACCTGCTTTCATTCCGTAATAGTCATGTCTGCTGGATGCTCCAGAAGTACCATGTCAGTGCATAATACTGTGAAATGCCAAAATAACTCGGTCATGAACAGAAAAAGGAGCAATGCCCAGAGCCCAGGCCTTCACTGAGCACAGGTGAGGGAACAGGATGGCTAAGGTGTCGCTCATGCTGACCATTCCTGGGTTGGGTTCCCCCAGCTCAAAGAAAACTCATGAGAACTAAATTT
This sequence comes from Dicaeum eximium, assembly GCA_013396995.1. NCBI lineage: Eukaryota > Metazoa > Chordata > Aves > Passeriformes > Dicaeidae > Dicaeum > Dicaeum eximium. The sequence goes on along the minus strand of VWZP01009951.1, from coordinate 361,516 downwards.
GGGTTCATCTGTTCTTTAGAGTGAACAGAAGTTCTCAGCAGCCCTGCTTCTGTATTTGTTTCCTCAAGTGGCAGCTGAAAACATTCTTTTTTGAGTCATAGGTGGGCCAATAGGAATGATAACATTTTATAAATTGTGACAGAATACAGGTTGGTTATTACAGTAAAATAAGAGGAGGGCAATGAAATTAAGCTGTGGGGTCTGCAAAGAAGTTTTAGGATTTCCTTACTTTTATCAGAGCTCCATCTTTGTACATTTTCTTTCAGAATTCCCGATACATTTTCTGCAATCTTTGTTGATAATTACTGTCCCAAAGCATTCCTGCTGGGTTTTGAATTTTGAAATTTGGGCTCTAATCCTCCAGCTTGATTTGGGTAATCAAACCTCTGTTCTGTGCTGCCATCAGCCATGCCAGTAGATTAGATTGCAGTACCAGACAGGAAGATAAAAGCTGCTTCTGGCCTCAATTCGTGCAGGTTGAGCAAGCAGAACAAGGCGAGGCGGAGGTTGCAGGGTCAGGAGGGGCACGTGCTTGCTCTCAGTGCAGTCAAGAGGCAGGCAGACCTTGAGAGGGCTGAGTGGATCAGAGGGGTCCTAAGATGATGAGATACTTGAGTACAAGGGGATTCCACCTTGTTGGAGAGTAGGGAGAAGACTGCTTACATGTCCGTGAAGGAGAAAAAGAGGGATGAAAAAGAAAAGGAAAATTTACACTGTGCTTCAGGACCTCGTTTTAAGGTTTTTTAATGCTGTTAGGTTTTGGGTAGGGCTATGGCTCAGTGGTGAGGATTTTCAGTTGAATTTCAAGAGCCAAAAGGAAAAGGAAGTTTTACAAAGCCAAAAGGAGTGATATTCTTGCAGCAGTCCAGTCCAAGTCCATTTAATTATGCTAATTGTTACAAAACAGCCACGGAAAAGTAGCGCTAGAACAGAGGTCTCCATTTACTCCACTGAGTTCTGCCAGTAAATTGTGCAATTCAAATGTACAGATGGAAATCAGCCTGTAGACATAACTTGTTACATCAAAACTGTAGCAATTTACACTGGTGATTATGTTCTGTTAATTACTGGAGGAAGGAACAATGAAGTATTTTGAAAAACAATGATTCTCTATCACATTATCTGCTGTTGTTGCTTTAATGCTCTGCTTTAACTGGGTATGAAGTCTTGCATAACGTTCTTTTTGTTTTTGTAAATGAAATCTCACCAGTAGTAAACTCAGTACTTCGGTTGTTGTCTTGGACAAGTCCCTATTTTCTTCTCCCTCCTTATGGAGTTACTGTTACCTTACAGTAAAAGGGATTAGGATTTATTTTCAGGGAGTTTCTGTTTGACTTATTCCTCTACCATGGGAAACAAGGGCATATTTCTTGGTGTTTGAATTTTTTGTTCCCAGCTTCTGGGATCCAAAAGGTGACATGGCAGCAGCTGTGGAACCCTTTCCTTTCTGCACTGGGTCAGTTCCCTCAGTGAGGACAGTGCTGCTCTCTCACCTCCTCTCTGCTGCCCAGTGCAGATTTACAAGAACCATTCAGCAGAATATTGTAGGTGCTCACTGTAGGGTTTTTGAGGTTTACCATTTCCTGGGAAAAATTTCCTGAGAGAAAAGGTGAAAGCTGCTGGAATAAACTCTCTTCAGTATAGCCCATGTAGCCACAAAGGGTGCCAGGAAATCTGGTATCTTAGTTTATTTCTGGATAGAAGAGCATTCCTAATGCAGTATTTTGGGGGTATAACTGGAGCCTCATGCTTTTGTGGTTTGAATTTTTTTTTTTCAGATTATAAATACTGAAAAGTAGATTAACAAAACTGCGCAATGTCAGTAAGGAATTTTTGTTGGGGTAGTGGTCATGTTTTTTCTTTCAGAAGAATAGTTAGCAAATGGGTCAAGCCACTTCTCTGCTAAGATTTGTTCTCTCTATTTCTTTTTATTCTACCTTTTCTTGGCCAATTTAATCTTCTTGTCATTTTTCTCACTCCAATGGCAGAGTGGGGCCATTACATCAGGCACGGCCCTTGGGGCATTCTGCTGTAATACAGTGATGTTGCAAAATAAACACCTGCTTTGATTCATTTGTTTGCTGTATAAATTTACTGAATGTTGTTTCCCATTCTGGCCAGATGGGTTTTGTAGCACTTCCTCCAGTGACCTGGTTGATGGAGAGGAACTGGAGATCAGCAATCCAGAAGAATTCTCCTCTTTTCAAGACCATGTTGTGGCAGAACAGTTGACATACATGGATGTGGTATGTAGAGTATTGCATATAATACAACTTTATAAAACCAGACCTATTTTTTTTTAAAGTTACATTGCTTTAAGTGTAGGGTTCCAGAACAGGACTGCTGCTGGGATACAGGAGACAGCTCTGTGGTTATCCCAGCTTTTTCCTTCTGTCATTTTGAAGGGGTTTTTTTTTGTTTTGATTTTTTAATGTGTAGCCTCTTTTGCAAAAGTTATTGGCACTGACAAATAGCATGTTTTAACTATAAAGCTGCCTGGCTTAAAGATGTCTAGGTACTCTGGACTGTAATGCTCAGATTTTGCTTTGCCTGTATCAATTCCCTTCTAAATACCATTATATAAAAAAATGTATCTTGGTTATGCAGCTGATAAAAAGGTGTCCCTTATTTTCCCAGTATTGTTTAGCTGATAGCTCTTTTGGGGCATCAAGCCTATAAAGAGTATACCAAAGTATATTTTAAACTAAGAGAGAACCAATACTTACCTTTAAGTACCATATTAGATTTAGATCAAATTTGTCCTCTAAACCTGTATTTCTTCTTGTGGGTAAAAGAGATTTGGGAGAAACCTGCTGGCTTACCACACCTGTGTTTCACTCTAGATGCTCTTCAGAAGAGTTGTGCCCTACCACTGTTTGGGATCCATCTGGTCTCAAAGGGATAAGAAGGAAAACAAGAACTTGGCTCCAACTGTCAGAGCCACCATCACTCAGTTCAATGCAGTCACCAAATGTGTCATCAGCACTATCCTGGGGACCAGGGAGCTCAAAATCCAGCAGAGAGCCAAGATCATTGAGAAGTGGATTAATATTGCACATGTAAAGCATTTATTCTGTTGAATGTTTTTTGTATGGGTGCTTTGGAGTGAAGGAGTTGGGACAGGAGAAAGGGATTGTACACATTGGTCCCAGGCCATCCTAGCTCTAATTCTTTCTATGTTTTTATCATGTTGTTCCTAATCCTTGCAAGAAGGGGGTGTTTCCATGCCTGCTTTACATAACTATAGTTTGCTAATTTCCTAGGTTTTAATATTTTACTGTAACCTTCCTAATTCCCCTCGGAGCTCTGGGCAGCTGGCAATAAACAAGATGTCTGGAAGAGACCATTTCAAGCACTTCCATGTGTTGACTTCTGAGAATCACATGGATGATTCTTGAGCTGTACAGAAGAGTCAGAAAAAGCTTAAGCCAGAGGCTTTCCAACCTTGGCAACTTCTGTGCTGCCAGAGGCAGCATTCAGTCCTGGCACCTGAGCTCTGGCAACTGCATGGTTCAGGAAGCTGGTATGAGGAAGGTCTTGGACCTCTCCTGTGGCACTTATATCTGCTTCTTTTTATCATCATCTGATGGATGCTTTATTGCCTGTGTGAAGGGATTAGGAAGTTTGATTTCCAGTTTTTACATGCAGAGGGCACCAGCTGAAAGGGCCTTCTTCCTGGGGCAGGCTGGATAGAACTGTGTCATAATCCCTGAATTAGAAAATCATCCACTCACTAAAGTACAGTTACTCACTGCAACTGAACTGAGCAGCACAGAGTTCCACATTTGTTATTTCTTCATGACTTTTGGATCCATTTTCTTGGTTCAAAAGATAAACTGAATACTTTCTCTACTGCCAGCCCTCTGCTCCACCTAGATCCAAGGTTCCTGAGCAGGAGCAGCCAATTTCACTCAAACAATATTTTCTTCAAAAATAAAAAGTAAAAGTGAAACAATTAATGTCCTGTTATGCTTAAATTTTTAAAACCAAAGTTGTTTCTGCACAGGATTCTTTCTGGTTTTCCCTCTGTGAAGGACACAGCATGAAACAAAGTTATTAAAACCAGTTTTAAAAATTCTTCTTACATGCAAATGAAAGCTTGCTCAAGTTTAGTCTGCAGTTGGTTGAACCACTGAGAACACTAAATCCAATATTAAATGGAATTCCCACTGTGCTCTGAATTGCGCAGCGTGCAGTTAAGTCAAGATGGTTCCAAATTGGATCTTCCAGTTCAAGCTCCTGTTGCACTGGGAAGAAAGAAGAAAAGCTGATAATTTGTGCCTCTAAATTTGTGTTCTCCCCAACCTAAATTTCAGGCTGAACAAAAGAAAGGTCTGATGCTGATATATTAAGGTCTGACTTTTGCTTATGTTGAGGTTGCTTACATTTATTCAGTCCTACAAAGGAAATAAATAATGTCTATTTTCAATGTAAGGATACTTTACATAATAAGCATTATTAGGATAAGAATCAGATTAATAAAAATGTTGATAAGCAGAACTGGAGTCTGAATACATTCTTATCTCCATGCAGCAGTCAAATTGGCAGGTGTTTTGTCTGCTGGATTTGCATGTACAGACACCTGTGCTGAAGTTTGTGCTATCCAAGCTCTCGTTCGTGAGCCACCAGGAGATTTCCAGGAGTCACAGACCAGACTTGCCCTCTCGCTTCCCTCTGCTTTATGAGGAATCTGTGCTACTTTTTTGAATTTTTCATTATCCTTTTCCACCCAAGGAAAGGGTGCCACAGAGTATCTGCCTAAGAAACATGCATGAACCAGTCTCTCTGTTCAGATTTGATCCCAACTCTGGAAAAGCTGGGAAGGTTTTTCTCTTTAACAGTGTGCACATACTTGAATAACAGGTTATTCCTTTGCATGTCTTTACTTTTAATTGACACTGAGGTGATTGAGGGTTTACATTTTAAATACCACATATAAAGAGGCAAAGCCTGGTTTTCTCCCTAAGGGGTAAAAGGGATTGGTAACTATAAAGAGCTTTTTAAGAAGTATAACCTTTGTGCCTTTCACCATGCCTTCATGGACTCAGTTCTACTTTTATTTTTACTTGGAGAACTGGAAGCTGTGGCCCCACAAACACACAAAAGCGAGGAAAACAAGATCTAAATGCCAAAGTCTGTGAAGTGTTTGGTGGCTGGAGTGGGGAGTGATATTTTTGATTCTCAGTATTTGCACAGCTGCTGCTCAGCAGTGAGGATGTGTGGCAGGCATGACAGGGCTCAGAGAGAGGAGCACTGAGGTCTGGGCAGTGCTGACATCTAATGCTCCTGTGTTTCAAACCGCTCCTTCCACAGGAATGTAGGATCCTGAAGAACTTCTCCTCCCTGAGGGCCATCATCTCAGCTCTGCAGTCCAACTCTATCTATCGGCTGAAGACCACCTGGATGTGTGTTTCAAAGTAAGCCTCTCCTCAGTTCCCACGGGCCACAGGGCTCACTGCTCCTTCTTTTTATCTTCTCACTCTTCCTGTTCTGTTCCTTCACTGACTGAGGTCACAAGAACCTCCCATTCCTGGGAGGCTCAGACCCTTCCTGTGAGCTCCTCTTTCCTGTTGAGGGGTCAGTCTGCCCTTGGGGATACTGGATTCTGTCCTTTTTAGCATATTGGATCTTCCTCAACCTCTCTAGAAAAACCATGGCCCTGGCTTCTCACCCAGCTCATGCTCACCACTCCCAGGCCACCACGATCTCTGCTTGTTGTCTCCTCTCCCATGAAGTTTGAGGAGATCCAGCTTGCTACAACTCTTCTCCTGGTGCTGATATTTATATAAAATATATTCCCAAATTACAAAATCCAGTATTGAAGATAATGTTTCTTCCTGGGGGACACTTTATTATGTTAATAATATTTACTGCCTGCCCCACAGATGCCAGAAGTTGCTGTCCAGAAAAAAAGGTGTTCTGCTCATTCAATTTAGAGAAACCAGATTTCTTTGCCTTTGATAAATTAAAATACCACTCTGCTGGGCAGTATCCTTCTGTATTTCCTCTCCATAGAGGTGGGATTTTCCTTCTGCTGCCCTGTGTTTCTGATCAAAATACTGTCTATCTTCTGTTTATAGTGTTGGGCAAAAAACTACTCCCAACATGTAAATGCTTCCAGCTTCTCAGAATGCATGGAATAGGACAAAAATCAAGAACTTGGGTTCCCCCTCAGCTTTTTTTCTGTTCCTTTGTGTCCCCTGACCCATTCTCACACTGCACCAACAGCTCAAAGCCCTGCCCAGGAGCTGATGCTGGTGTTCCTTTTGCTGTCAGATGAGGCCCAACTTCACTGGAAGCACCAGAATATCCCACCAAGGCTCCCAGGAGATGTGCAGCATCTCACTGGATGCATTTTGGTGCTGTTATCTTTTACAAGTCAAACTTACTGATTAATGATCGGTGAGAAAGAAACAGAAACTTGATTGGATTTTAGAGTGCTTGCTAATGATGTAAATGATACTATCTTCTCCTGTGCAGGGACATCCTGCTGATGTATGAGGAGCTGTCTGATATCTTCTCAGACCATGACAATTACCTGACAAGTAGGGAGCTGCTGATGAAGGTGAGAACCAGTGTGAGTTCAAAACTTGTGATCTCACTGAAGTCTGAGGTTTAACTCTTTTTGAAACCAGCTGCCAAAGCTCATCTCTTCCTCAAGGACCTTTTGTGGTGTTTTAGGGAAGAGCAGGCTGTAAAACCTGAACTTTTTGCTGGGGCTGAGAGTTGATTCCTTGTTCCTGGAAGAATCAGTCGCTTTAGCCTGGATAGCCACAACCAGCAGGCTTTGGCAGCATGATCTGGGTGGACAGCAGGTCTTGCAGCCCCTCAGCCTATGAGGCCACTGGATCAATGCCACAGCTTCAGCTGAGGAATCCATCCAAGATGTTTATCCCATTATCCTGTACCTTTCTTAGAACTAGGAAGCAGGGCTGGGAGTTCTGAAGGAACAGGCTTCCTGCTCTGTGGGTGGCCAGATGGACAACAAAGCAGGCTCTGTGTGGAGCAGTTTGACTTATGAACCTCAGGAGCCTGAAAGGGGTGAGGAAGAATGGCAGGGAAAGGCCATGTCCTGCAAAAACTAAGGAATGTTTGTGGCAGGTTTTTTCCATTTACATGGGAAAGTTCCTATAAACTCAGTAACCAGTTCATTCTTTGGCAGTTCTGTCCAGCCAGTCTGGCATTTGTCCCTCAGGCCCTTACCCTGGGGTCTGAAACACTGTGTATTGCTCAGGAATGGTGGGTGAACACATTCTCATCTGTCAGTCATCCATTTATCAACATCTGTAGGTAAATGTTAAAGCAGGTGAGACCATAATAATCATAGAGGGAAAATGTGTGTTCAGAACAGCCTTTTTAACTAAGTATTAAAAGACAAAACAACTCAGACTGAGCCCAGACCTCTGGCTCCCAGTAAATCACCCTCCAGCTGCCCTAAGCAGATTTGAAAAACATTTGGAAGCAGTGAGAGGAGAAAAATCTCACACAATAGCTAGAACCTCTCCCCTGCTTTTCATCTTGGACCATTTGGAGGATTAATATCCACTGAATCCTCAAAGACTTAGTTTTTCTTCACTATAAATAGCCCCTGTAGGGGAAGCCATGTTGGACCTTGCCTGTCCATCCTGCAAATCCAAGTGTGGAGCAAACAAAATGCCATTGGAAACAGATTGGGAGGCATGGAGAGGGAGCAGTATGCTCTCCTCCTGAACAGGCATAGATAATGATTTGTGACACATCTGTGCAACCACTGGAAGAAACATGTAACTCCAACATCCCCTGTGCATCCAGGGAAATAAAGGTTTAAAGAACTATGGTGAAATTCCTCATCCATTCATAGGAAAGCTGGAGTTGTGGGGATGGAAACCCATTCCTTTCATTTCCTGCATGGTTTTGGATTAGTGACTAAGCCACAGTTGATGGATCTCAGTTGTTGCAGCATAAGAAAAACAACAAAGCATTACATAAGATGGAGATGTTTACTTGCAGCAGGCCTGATTAGGGAATTAACCAGAAATCCTAATGTCAGGAGTGTTGGGATAGAGCATCTGGACACCTGAAGTATGTCCGAGCTTCTCTGATTTAAACTCCCAAGAGATTTTCAGCAGCACTTGGCTTTGGCCAGAGCTGTTCTGCAGAAAAATTCCCTCACAGTCATCTTGTGTGAATTTTGTCTGAAATTCCCAATCAGCATCTGAGTCCCAGGAAATCAGCACATATGTAGACACACGTGTGTCTGCACAGCAAGTATTTTTTGCTGGCTTAACTTCTCAGGTTACATGTATTTACTATTTTGCATGCATGTAGTTGCCCATTTACCACTTGAATCCTCCATTAATTGCCTTTAATTCTCTTTCACCTCACAGGAAGCAACATCCAAATTTGCAAATCTAGACAGCAGTGAGAAAGAAAATCAGAAAAAGTCACAGAAGCGACTGCAACTTCAAAAAAACAAGGTGTGTTTGGGGGTTTTCCTCCCCTTTTTGATCTGGTAACATGATTAACCCTAAGTGGTCAATTGTGTAAGAAGCAAAATCTAGAAAGGTCTTCACCAGAGTGAGTGGGCAGGAGAGGATTGATGGATATAAATGTGTGGTCATCACTTCAGCTCTCTTGTTTTGGTCCTACAGGAAAGAGTTCCATTATCTACTCGTTACACTTTAAAGAGAAAGGCAATTTCCATGTAGTAAAACATGTGCTGCTGTAAATACTGGAGTTCTTGTGATAAAGAAAATTAGCTCTGGCAGAGCTCATTTACTTTCAAACATGCTGATGAAGCTTCTGACATACCAGCTTGAAAATTACACAAGCTTCTACAGAGATTGCTTTGTAAAATGTGTCTGGGTTCAAGTCTGCTGGTGAAAATGTTTTTTTGTCTCAAAGTTAGCAAAGATTTTAAAGGACGGGGAGAGAAATCTGGAACAGGGAGGCAAAAGTGCTGAATGTGATTTTTGTCTGTGTGGTTGCTTGACTGGAAAAAATACAGATCCTTCTGGATGGTAGAAACAAGTGTAGAGCCTTTGCAAGTGTAGAGCCAGCCTGAACTCTGCAAGTGCTGGCAGTCCAGAAGTTTGAAGTGTGAATAATCAGCATTAAAATGCACTGGGTGGCTGGGGAAGATGGTCACTTCTTGGAGAGAAAAAAATTGTGGCTTGATTTGACTTCTATCACAAGGTACAGTCATGAAGTAAAAATCCACAGGGATGAAGCAGAAGCTGCTCACACAGGCTGGCCAGGGCCATTCCCCAGCTCCTCCTCTTGCAGGAGGTGACAGAGGGACCCTGTCCCTGGGCTCAGTGCTTTTCCCAAAGGCAGGGTTTCCTGGGGACCCACTGTTAGGAATCAGTGCTGGCTGTACTGTAATACAAAACCACTGGGTTTGTATACCTGTGAGAGCATCCTGGTCTCACTGGAATTAGATTTAAATTCTAGATTATCTAATGAAAATGACGTCATGAAAGAAAACATAATTACAAGACTGGTGCTTGGTCAAGCAGATCACTTTAATTTCATTTTCTTACCCAGGAGTGTTCTGGAATTGTAATTATTCTCATTTTTCAGTCAGTTAATGCAGCACTGCTCTGCTCTCTTGCAGGGGGTGATGCAAGGCACGGTCCCTTACCTTGGCACCTTCCTGACCGACCTCATCATGCTTGACACGGCCCTTCAGGACTATGTTGAGGTAACTTGGGGCAATTTTTTGGAACCCTGAACACCCTCCCTGTCTTCCCACTTGAGTTTTCTTGTTTCTGTAACCTCTCCTTCTGCAGCTCTTAAAATCTATTTACAAAAAGAAAAGGGAAGCTGTATGCAGTGTTATTAACTAGAATTTGTGTGAATTTTTGTGTATTTACCTCAAGGTACAAGTCTGGCTCTTCTCTGATCCCTTCTCTTTACTTCCAACAGGGTGGCCTGATCAACTTTGAGAAGAGACGAAGGGTAAGTTGAATGTTCTGTGATTTTTGGTTTATTGATACCCTCTGGGCAAGGGCATTTGTCTGTAGCAGCTGAACCAGACCTGGTGGCAGGAGAACTTTGCTTTCCAGAACACACAGTTAGTGAATATCTTCCTTTTCCTGCAGGGAACTCTCTGTAGGTGAAAGGCTGCAGAGAGCAAACCAGGTACAGAGGACTGAGAAATAAATGCTGTCAGTCTCTCCTTTCAGCCTGATGTTTGTTGGTCAGAGATAAGTAATGTCCTGTAGGAGTAAAGGTGCTGGGGTTACCTTGGGCTGAATGAAGTCAGGCCAAATCTCTGTGCTGGGGGGTGAAAGCAGACCTGGACTTGGCTGGGATGGAGCCATTTCCTCCCCTTGACTGCTGAATAACCTTCTCTAAACAATCCAGGGTTATTCTGGCTAAGTGTGTGTACAAGTGCAATTACAGAAGAGCAGCACACACTGGTCACCTGCCTTAAGGGTACATTTTACATTCCTCTGGAGCAAGTGTGAGTCCACATTATAGATCCTAGGGAAAAAAACCCTACCTTTATTGTTAGAAAACTGGTTCTTGATATACTCACTCAACTGAAACTGAACTTCACATCAAGCCAAGTTTGTCCTGGATCCCTTGTTGTGTGTTTTTAGAGTATGAATGAATATAACCTTGTTTTCTCATTAGTTTTTCTATTTGATTATTTATTTTCTTAGGAATTTGAAGTGATTGCCCAAATCAAGCTCCTGCAATCTTCATGCAACAGCTATTGCCTGATACCAGACCAAAAATTCCTCCAGTGGTTCAAGAGGCAGCGACACTTAACAGAGGAGGAGAGGTAAGTCCTCAGTGCAGCTGGCAAACCTCTGTTCTCACCCCACACACACCTGGGCAGGGACATACAAATACTGGAGAGCACTAGCTTTAAAACCTGTTAAAAGGAGGTGAAATATCTCCTTGGCCCTGGTAAAATGTAGGCAGAGCTGTGTTCCTCTTTGTGGCACTGCGACCTTCTGTGAGGTGAGAACAACTGAAGGGTTCTCAGGTTTCTTGAATATTGCTGCTGTGAGATGTACAACTAAATAACATTGCACAGCTAAATACCATTGTCTGCAAATATTCACCTGCTGCCCTCTGCCCTGCAGTTACAAACTCTCACGTGAGGCTGAAGCAGCTGCTGATACCAACATCCTGTCTCCAAAATCCCAGAAAAGCATGGTGAAGAGGATCAGCACGTGAGTATGATGGGGCAGAGGGGTTTTGGGGTGGGAGTATGGACCTGGATAATTCAAACAAGCAGCACTTATTTCATCAGCTGCAGAACCTGGCTGGGGATCCACAGCCCTGCATTGCTTTAAGGAGAAATGCAGCATTGTGGCTGAAGCTGTCCCTTTGTGTTGCTAAAAGCAATCATGAGGATTATTAAAGATAGAAGGGACTGAATAAAGAATCCTTCCTATGGTGTCAAAAAAGGAGCTATTTTAGTGCTGGATTATAATTCAGTACCTATTGTGTAATAACTTTCCTGAATGCAGCAGGAAAACAGAGTAAATGAGGATAAAGTCTGGTCTATTATTAGTCTAAATTGCTATAGACTGCAAAAATTCCTTGCAGGATTTTAATATCAAAATTAAGGTTAACAAAAAGGCATTTGTCAGTGGAAACAATCTGCCTTCCAGCTGGAAAAGGAAAAAAAAAATCACAGGGACGTGGTCCAATTTGGTGTAATACCACAAAGATTGAAACAGGAGGTGGGTAGAGGACAGGGCTGTGCAGCTGGACATGGGAAACAAGAGGCTAGCAGGAATGCAGGGAAAGCTGCAAGGAATAAAGCACAGCTCAAAGCCAGAAGTAAAAATATCTGCACTCTGAGTGTGATTTGCAGATGAATACTGTAGAAAAGCAGTCAGTGACACCTCTCTAAGCTGCATTAACTGCACCCTGCTGCTCCCTGCTCCTCCTCTTGGTGGGTCAGACCAGCTTGTTTCCATTGACACTCCTTTCAAGTCACTTGACCTGCATTTAGAAATGAGTCTCAGAGAGGGAGCACCTTTAATTTACACTTTATGATCTCCTTATTGTGTGTATCTCCAGCCTTCTGGAGAGAACCTGGTACCTGTGGCACTCTGATAGGGGGCAGGAATTGGCAGCCCTTTGAAGCCCTTTTTTCTATTAAATGAGCCTGAAAATGTGAAGAGACCAAAGGGGAGTGTTGTGCTATTGGGGCATGGTTGTGACCTTGCAGCTGTGGGTCAGGAAGGTGTTGTTAGCCTGTAACAAAGCCTCTGGACAAACTGTATAAACAACTGTATAAAGGAAATGAAAACAACAGGCCACTCCAGAGAGGAAAAAACCCCAGAATGTAAGAGTTCTGAACCAAGGGACAGCTTTGCTCAGCCCAGCTCTCACTTACTGGCATTTATGCTTGCTTTCTTTCTTTCTGCACTAGACTTTTTCTGGGCACTGATGTGTTCACCCCACCCAAAGAACAACCCCTGAAGAGCTCTCCTGTAGGAGGGAGCTCCGGGGAAAGCACGGATTCAGCCAGTGTTTCATCGTGTGAGTTTAATCACTCTGAAACTGAGGATGTGTGTGTGACTCCCGTCTCTAGTCCTGAGGACCCTCTGAAAAAGGTACAGCTGAGGCCTCTGCATGCTGGAGGCAGACCCAAGACACTTGCCCAAGGCTCTTGGTCTGACTAGAGCACTGGTTTTAGTGAAATGGAGAGAGAAATGTGTAAAAATGGAAGTAATCCAGTCAGGGCTCTTGCACAACATTCTGTGTTGTCCCTTACAGTGGGTTTGTTCCTGCAGGAGGCTTTTGAGCAAGGCAGAGGGAGAGAAAGGCAAACGCTGAGCAGGGGAAGAAGGGGGCAGTTTAAAGGAGAGCAGCAGAGAGGGAGGGGTGTGTGTATTTCCACCTGTGTAAAGGCTCTCACCTGGAGCAGCAGTGCCTGTGACACCCTCTGCTCCTTCCCAGCCCGTCCCAGTTCCTGGCTGGCTGCATACAGCCTCAGATTCCTTGGATCTGCTGCCACCTCCTGGGCTGCTCTTACTGTGAGGCCAGAGCAACCCCAGCAGGACATAAACTGTCATTAAAACGCTGTAATCAATCAAGTGAAGTTCAGTTTTCCTGGAGGCAAGGAATCCCCCTGCCAGCAGGCTGGGCAGAGTGTGGGTGACTGAGGTTTTGTCTGTGCCTTCTGCTTTGTCCCATTCCTCTGGCACAATGACACACCCAATGTCCCCTTTGTGACAGCACTTTCCTTGTTGATCTGTTGTGCAGATCTCCGGCTGCCCCTTATCCTCCTGTTCTCCTGACTCTTCCATGAGCACGCCTTCCTCAGGGCTGTCATCCTTACCCTCGTTCCTGCTGGCCTCCAGCGACGACAAGAGCTCTGTGGGCTCTGACAAGGGCTATGACTCTGACAAGGGCTCCATCAGCTCCGACAAGGGCTCTGCCTCCAGCAAGGGCTCCCTGTTGGACGCTGGCTCAGGCCTGGACAGTGGCTCCATCCCCAGCAGGGACTCGGTGCCGAGCAGTGTCCCCAAAGCGCTGCCCGTGTACAACCGGCAGAGCGAGGGCTCCTGCATCATCCGCGTCAGCATGGACGGGCTCCACGCCAGCGTCTACAAGAGCATCCTGGTGAGTGACACGGCTCTGGGCTCGGCAGTGTGTCCGTGGGGGTGTGGCTGAACCTACCACTGCGTTTTGGGAACGCCCCTTCACTGAGCTGGCTCATCAAACCCGGCTGGAAAGGGAAAATGGCACATGGTGCCATGCGGAATGTGTGGAGCCTGGTTAGGAATGAGATGTTTGAAAACAGCTTTGGGGAAGTTTCTGGTCTGGAAATTGAAGTTTGTGTTTTATCAAAAAGCTCCAAGTGAAGCACTGGGAGCACACTGAGGTTCTGACATAAGATTATACATTTTCCCAGGGTCTGGTTTCTGGGAACAGGGAGCTGCAGGGGAGCGAGCTGACATGCCCTTTAATTCTGCAGCTACTCCCCGTGAAGAAGGGAGAATCTCCCTCCTCTCACCAGACCAGCAGCCCCAGAATTCAGGCAGTTCCCTCTCTGCTTATTCCACAGACATATCCCAGTAGTGCCACTGGTGCTGGACCATGGGTGATGTGGTTTAGCTCAGCTGGGGGGGAAACAAATGTGGGGTAGTTCTCAGCACCTTTAGTTCCTGATTTTAATGGTCTCGCTTCCCCAAATCCAGCAAGTTGTTCCCTGAGGGCCTGATGGATTTGGCTCCTGGTGAGACTGCAGGAGGCTCTGGAGGAGCCCTGTGTATGCTCCAGATGCACTTCCACAGCACACAGCAAACCCAGCTGCAAGGCCAGAAAGCTCTGCAGGATGTCCAAGGGAGCGCTTAGCGCAGGAGCCTGCGAACAGCGGCTGGGGCAGCTCTTCATGGGGGCTTTTGTGGCTGCTGAGAATGAGGTCTCCCAAAGGGAGCACACACAGGGGTTTACTGCTGTCTCCACTAGTACTGTATCTGTGTCAGCTTGAACTAAAAAGCCACCACCTCCAAATGTCAGAAATACTGAGTTTACTATTTGTCAGCACCTGCCCCTTTGTTACTGACCTGTTTTTCTGTTCTCTTACATCTCTTCCAAGAAAAAGGAGTCAGCTTTTCACTACTAAATCATGAGAATGAATGAGAAGAATCTCTTATTGCACCTTATCTTTCCAGATAACCAACCAAGACAGAATCCCTGATGTCACCCAGCGAGCCTTGCTGAAGCACAACCTTGAGCCTGATGCAGTTGAAGATTATGAGCTTGTGCAGGTCATCTCTGAGGACAAAGGTAGAGAAGCAGAACTCTGAAATCCAACAGAACTTTCCAGGCAGCAGCAAAGGGAAGAGTAAAACAGGAAGCATTAGAAGCAGTGAGACCCCCTGGCTGCTCAGGGGTGGTTTCTGTCAGCACAGCCCCCTTCCCACAGGCAGAGCCAGCTCCTGGCTGCCAGGCTGACTTCATGTGTGCCTTGCAGCCACAGAGTGACCGCAGGATCTTGGGTGGGGGTGGTGTTCTGCCTCCCTGGGACCAGGCCCTTGGACCCCACCCATCATCAGCCTTCTCCAAGAGAGGCAGCCAGGCCCTCTGCCAGGCTGAGCACGGCCTGGGCCTGGCCTCCCCCTCCTGCCCTGAAGGAAGCTGCTCCCAGTGCTGCTGTGGCAGAACAGGGAGATGGCCCTGCCCTCACCACCCTGCTCCCTGTCCTCTCTCAGCTTCCCTGCTGCTGTGCACCCTCCCCCTAACGCTGCTGTGTCCCTGCTCTGCAGAGCTGGTGTTCCCCCGCGATGCCAACCTGTTCTACGGCATGAACAGCCACGTGAACTTCGACTTCATCCTGCGCAGGAAGGCGGAGCTGCTCGGCTGAGCCTACACCTGCCCCGCCCTGCCGGGTTCCGGGGAATCTGCCGGAATTCCCTGCTGAAAATGTGCAATTGGAGCAAGGGGCAGCCCTGGTGCAAAGGCTCCAGGCTGCTGCATTGGTCGTGAGGACACCCTGTGAGCCAACTCTGTTTGTGAGAAGGGAGTCTCCTTCATGCCAGTATTATACAGAAGATAACCTGAACTTATTTTTATAGAACTGAAGCAAGGTCTGAGTGTGCCTGAACCTGAACCAGCTGAGAATTTTTTGCACTTGTTCTACACCAGAGAATGACTCATTTTGGATCTTGTTTCCAAAGAACTTTAAAATTAATGAACTGCACTTGCCTTTGCATGAACATTGTGGATGGGACAGACACTATTTGGTCTTAATGTATGGAAGTCTTAATGTCACAACAGGGTGGTTTCCCTGGGACTTGCTTAAGCCGTGGACCAGAACTTGATGCCTTTTGTGTGCACTCCTATGGATGGATAGACGTCCTCCCAACGTGCAATTCCTCTGCCAGAACTGAAATCTGAACCTCTTTAAAAGCCATAAGTAAGACATTGGATTGTAAGCAGCCCTGATGTGAGACACATGAAATACATACAGTATTTCTGGTTCTGCTGGTAGCACTGTGCATCCCTGTGCAGATCCAGGAGTCATTATCCAAACAGATAGCTTAGGATTGTTAAGGACCGTTAGTTAAAATAGAGTTCTATCCATGCCTGGGCCTTTTTCCCCCAGTTCTATGGCACTAATTTGCAACACTGGGCTCAGGTAAGTTTTACACTACATTGGGATTTATCACTTCTGTTTACAGGTAGGTAAAACAGACCAGCTGTAGGTCTGCTGTACATCCAAGAGTCCTATGGCAGGTCCCACAAGCCTGGTGTAGGTCACAGTCTGAACAATTTATGAATTCCAGTTCTTTGTTTAGAAGGTGACAGAGTGGGGGGGTTGTTACTGAGCCTTAACCTTTGCCCAGAGTTAGGGCAGAACTAGAAGTTCAGTTTTCTCTGGTTTTGGTGTCTGTACAGTGCAGTTCCCTGTGTACATAGCATAGCTCCTAATGTATATAGTACTGCTCACTCAGAGGCTGTATGGCAGTGTTAAGCTGAAACCTAAATGTTCTGGGTTTTAAAATTACACTTTGCAAATGTTTATATATGATAAGTTTTTAACTGCTTACCTGTAATCTTTATATGATAAGTATATAAATTGTTTTTCATTAATATTTGCCTGGAATCAGTCAATTTCCCTTTATTAGTGCATGTCAGATGTGTAAAAACACCTCACACCACTTCCCTTGCTGTCACTTTCATCAGCCTCTCCACTTTTACTGTTTAACTTCTCACCAGCAAAGCCAAAGCCCTCCCAGTGCATCAGCCATGCACACAGCCTGTGACAGATAGGGATATTTTGTGTTATTTCTTGAGGTTTCAGCTATCCCAGTTCTATCCCAGGCTGACACATCCCCACATGCAGGTGTCCCTGCCAAGGAGCCCAGAAGCTCCAGTTCAAGACTGTGCAAGTGATGCGGAGACCTTTTCCAGCTTTCATTCTTTGAATGAAGTTAAAAAACCAAAATAGTGACAACTCAAATACCTTGTGTTTTTTCAAATCCATGCTCTTTTGCTGGTGAGGAGCCCCCTGTGCTGATGCAGGGAAATGATGTGTCAGCACACAGGGAAATCCCACAGCAAGGGGGAAGGAAGGAGAGGCTGCTCCTGGACACTGAGGTGGGTCTGTCCTGAACAAAAAGCATGAAGGTCTAAGTGGCTCTCTCCACAGTGACACTGGACAGTGCTGGATGTTCACCTGGTCACAGAGCCCTGCTCCTGCAGGACCTTCTCACCAACACCTCTGGGACTTCCAGTGTTGTTCTCACAGGCCCTTTGGGCTCATAAAGCGAGAGACCTGCGGAGGAAGCAAGAGGAACTGTGAGGAAGGCATGACCCAGGCTGTGAGTGGGCCCATGGTGCAACCTCCATACTCACCAGATCCTGTGGCCATCTGCTCCCACTTGGACACCAGCAGGAACTTGGCTTCCAGGTGGGAACAGCAGAATGGGCACCTTTATACAGCCAGTGACTCCATGGGAGAGGGACACAACCAAGAATCCCTTGAGAGGGACTTCCATGAACCTCCAGTTAACATTCAGGGTCAGGCTGCAGGGGGCATGGAGCAGCCTGGTCTAGTGAAAGGTGTCCCTGCCCATGGCAGGGGTTGGACTTGGTGACCTTCAGAGGTGCTTTCCACAGCCCAAACCATTCCAGGGACTCTCCCCCACAATGAAGAACACACACAGCTGCTCATCTTGCACCAGGTTCTATGTATTATCAGACCGGCTGACAGGTAATAACATGTCTTCTGCAGCAGAAAGCACAACGTTGATCAGTAATTATTCAAAACAAACAAAAATTAAAACCAAAACCCCAGCCACACATACTCAATGCACAGATCTGCCAGCAGGTGAGCCCCCAGATAGCAATTCCAGGAGGGAATCCTCCCACTGCCCAGAAGCTCAGGGTCTGTGCCAATATAGTCCATGATCACCTGGCCTCTGAGAAAGGTTTTTTAAAAAAAAATAAACACCATATCCTGCTGGCATGTGAGCCAACAGCAAAAAACATCAGAACTCATCCAAAACACAGAAAAGTTCACTCCTCACGTGAAAAAATATCCAGGCAAGTCGCCTTTCCGTCCTGTAACTCACAATTCTATTGGGCTGTTGGGAGAGTAACATTGCTGTAGGTCCTTTTGGTTTTATAAGGAGTTTGTAACCTAACTTCTTACATTTTAAGTCCCCAGAACTCCTACACTTGCTTTGTATGGCCTAAATAAACAGGCCTGCCTGTGGGGTTTTGTTTTCCGGAAGGACTGAGTTGAGGCGGGGGTGAAGCAGGATCCGACGTGGACCAAATCCACCTGCATTCCCTTCAGGCAGTGCAGAGACAAATCCAGCCACCTCCACCTGCATGGCTTCCATGACTTCAGACATTGCAAGACATCCATTCTGGATCCAGAGGCCTGTTTAGATGGGATGCAGCAAGATTAAAAATGAGATGATGGGAAGCCAGCACCGGTTTTGTACGGGAGTGTGACGGGGAGAAGACACCACAGAGGAGCACTGCTCTCCTGCATTGAACACTTTGGGGAAACATCTTGATTCTGATAGGGATCCCTTTGGAAAACAAACCCAAATCCCCCAGATGCTCAGCAAACAGGGTGGTAAAAGCCTACAGACCTACAAGGTGAGGGAGCAGCCCAGGTACAGCCATCCCGAAAGGCACTGACATTTGTACACCTCTATATATTAATCTTTATAAATACAATGTTCTACTCGAGGAACTGTGGAACGACGTAATTCCAGGCTGGTTTCTTCTAACAAAAGCTTGCCAGGGCTTTTGCTTGGATCTGGAACGCTTGTTGTTCTTCCTCCTCGGCGTCCCACCCTGTCCTCGGCGGCTGGGCTGGTGTCTGGCCCTTGGCAGTGGTGGGAAGCAGACCGCATGGAGAGCTGCTCTAGAACTTTCAAGGGTGAAAAGCTAAAGTGTGAGGCAGGTTCAGCTGTCAACAGAGTCCCGGGGAGGGGGGCAGTCATAGCTCATCCCTGGGTGACGGCGTGTCCAGGGACGGCCGGGAGGGCAGCGCGTCCTTGTTCTGGGCGTCGCTGTGGATCTTGCCCTGCTGCCGGGACTTCCACGAGTGCCTTCTGTCCCAGTCCGTCGACACGGTCTCGTTGTCCCAGATGGTGGAGGTCTCCGTGTCGCTGAGGTAGCCCGGCTGCCCCGTGTAGTGCGTGGGGTAAACAAGCAGCGGTTCTGCTGAAAAGGCCTTCAAGTCTCTGGGCTCGTAGTACTCCATGTACTTTGTGCTACGGGGGAAAGAAACACCGTCAGCAACTGAGGAGCCTTCACTGGTGCCAAGCTTGTCCCTGGGAGACGTGGCCAATGCAGGGAGCAGACTGCTCTGGGAGTGGGGGTAGGTGCTGGGGTACAGCTGGAACCACGTCCTCACAGCCAAAGTCTGTTCCCAGAGACACACAGCTGCCTCAGACAATGCCCACAAGGCACTCCCCTCTGCCACCTCCTTTGACCTGTGCCAGGAGGACAGAACCAAGCACCACAAGGAGTCCCCACCAACCAGGCTACCAACAAGATCTGGTTTAAGATCAGTCAGCAAGACCCAGCCGTTGTCCCCCCGAGCCACAGAGGGACTTACACGGGGTGCTTGTTGTACATGATGGGCAGAAACTCATCCACGGGCAGCATCTTGCTGAAGGGCTCGGCCCCGATGAGCTTCTGAGCCCCATGGAAGGAGATGGCGTAGCCCAGGGTCCAGTAGGAGTAATCAGCTTCCACCAGGTTCCGGACATTGGGAACGGCTCTCTCGGGCTCCTGCACCTGCATCCTTTTCCGGCCAATGTAGCTTCAGGGGTGAAAAGATCAAGGAGATCAAACCAAAGTGAATCCATAGCAATTAGGATGAGACTATTCGTGTCAGCCAGGCCAGGGCAAAGGGTCAATCCCAGAAGCAATCCCTGACCCAGCTCACAGATTTCTATCCCACACCACTTACAGACATCCAATCCTTAACCCAGTGGGTGGGACAGCTGTGAAAGGCTTCCTAAGGGAGCAAAGATGACCCAGTCTGAGGCTCAGGACTGCTCTGTGCTGGCTCCTCTGTCAGCATCTCCAACACAGCTGAGGTCAAACAGCATTGTCCACCACGGGCAGGGATGGTGCCCACACAGCAGGCCCACCACGGGCCTCAGCCTGACAACAGCTGCCCCAGAGGGCGGATCTGTCGTGGTGGCAAGAGCTACCAAGAAGACCGTGCCACATCCCCTGCACTGCAGCATCAGCCTGCACCTCTGCCACGCCCCAGCAGTGCTGCCAACCTCCCCACATGCCCAGGGCCTCGCAGAGGAGCAGGAACTTACATCAGCTCCCAGTCTAACTGGGCTTGCTCGATGTCGTCCATCAGCTTCATGAGCTTCCTCTTGAACTGGTGCTCGAAGCGCACATCGTCCTCAATGACAAGGGTCTTCTCCAGGCCCCTGCTCACCACCTGAAACACGAGGGCTCCAACGTGGGCACAGTGGCCCCCATGGGGGCCCTGCTGTCACTGGGGCCACCCTGCCCTGGCACTGCCTCCAGACCATGCAGGCAGGGAGCTGGAGAACCGCTCTGGGACATATACATGACATGCCAAGCCACTGGAACTTGCTCCTGCTCAGATGCAGAATAAGGGGAAAAAATCCAGGAGTGTTTCTTTAACCCCATTTGCTTTTCAAAACCTTCTTGCCTTTCTTCTAAGCAAGCTTGCCCCAAGCAGGATATTGGATGGACTGCAAAAACAGTCATGAAAATGTCTGGATAAAAATCACTTGGAGCTGAGGGCAAACGAATCACAGAATCCCCAAATGGTTTGGGTTGGAAGGGACTTTAAAGCCCATCCAGTGCCACCCCTGCCATGGGCAGGGACACCTTCCACTAGCCCAGGTTGCTCCAAGCACCATTCAACCTGGCCTTGGACACTTCCAGGGATGGAGAAGCCACAGCTTCTCTGGGCAACCAGAGCCTCAGCACGCTCACAGGGAACTTCTTCCCAATATCCCATCTAACCCTGCCTCCAATGGCAGTGGGAAGCCATTCTCCCTTGCCCTGTCCCTCCATCCCTTGTCCCCAGTCCCTCTCCAGCTCTCTTGGGCCCCTTTAGGTACTGGAAAGGAAAGGGGAGATGTGAAAGGTGAACACTGTATTCAAGAAAACCCCTGCAATCCACGGATATCAGTTCTCTCCTATTCTTCCAGAAATCCGGGCTGGGTCCAACGCTCTGCACCAGGATTGGCTGTGCACCAGCACACAGCACCTCCCACCCCAAAATCCTCACCTCCTTCCAGATGTAGTAATGGCTCAGGAAGCAGCCAATCTCTCCTCTGGTCAGGGGCCTGGAGGAATACGGGTCCCGGTATCCTGGCAGCATTTCGATGCTGAGAGCTTTGAGCTGACTCGTGTTCAGTGCTCTGGGAAACACACAGTACTTATCACCATTGCAAAAAAATAAGTCAGTTCAAGCCAGACACAGGCAAAGAATGCTGGGAATGCTGCTGATGTTCAGGGAAAAGCCACACCTTCAGAAATTCCTACACTTGTTTTGCTCAAAAACACAGAGGAAAATTAACTTCTTGATTTACATCTCTAAATCAAGCTGATAAATTGTATCCTTAACTCTGCCAAAGATTTGTCATGGGACCGTCAATTATCTTTAACTCTGCCAAAAACCTCCTGTGGGACCATCCACTTGCCAGGTGCTTGGCTTTGATTAATTTTCTGGGGCCTTGATAGGATCCCAAGTCTCCAAGTCTCCACTAGATGGTACATGGGCTCCTGTCTCCTTGAGGCCTTTTTGCAACTCACAGACTCAAAATTTCTGCTTCGATTTCTCATTTATAAAAGGTCTTTACATACCTCAGAATCACATAATCAGTAAGATTGGAAAAGCCCTCTAATATCCTCAAATCCAAGCATTAACCCAACAATTCTCCCAGGGATGAGGCCTCCGCCACTGCCCTGAGCAATTCCTACAGAACACCCTGGGCAGCCTGTGCCAGTGCCTGACCACCCTTTGCATGAAGAAATTTTTCCCAGTTGTCCAGCTTGAACATTCCCTAGCACAGTTTGAGGCTTTTTCCTCTTGTCCTCTCCCTTGCTCCCTGACCCCTCCCTGGCTGTCCCCTCCTGTCAGGAGTTGTGCAGAGCCAGAAGGTCCCCCCTGAGCCCCCTCTTCCCTAAGCTGAGCTCCCCCAGCTGCTTCTCAACAGATTTATGCTCCAGACCTTAGAGTAAGCTTTGAAAGGGCTGTGTCAGGATTGATGCTGGAGCACCACAGCTCTGTAGCACTAGGATGGACAATATTCCCAGGAGTTAATTGCTCCATTTACAGAAGCCTGTAATTTTAACCTGATTTTGACCCTAGTCTGAACCCCAGTGCCCTGGTTCTTTCACAGAGATTGACTAATTGCAAAGGAGAAAACAAACAGAGCAGGACTGCCCCAAACAGATGGACAGGGAGATCCAAGTGGTGCTCAGCTCCCCTGCAGCCAACCCTGCCCTGCTGGACGTAGCTCAGGGCATCCAAGGAGATGCTGTGAAGCAGTCAAGCACATCCCACTCTGAAAACACCCTCAAGCCCAAACAAAACTCACTTTCCATCCACAGCCTCCACTACCTTCACTGCAATCTCCTGCTCATAGAGCGTCCGCAGCATCCGATCCCGCCGGTCCTTGCGACGCTTCAGGTTGATCATGAAAATCTGTGGGGAAGAGAAGGACATCAGGACATCAGACTCCCGGCTGGGAGAGAGGGAGGGAGGGAGAAGGGAAGTCCTGATCCACCCCTCTCCAGCAGCCCCACTGGAAAAGCAGGTCCTGTCAAAATTCACATGTATGTTTTCTAGAATTTGTCAAAAAGCTGAACTTGGTTTTGAGTTGAAAGTGTAGAGGCTTTTTCTCTAACAACTACTTTTTACTGAGGAGGAAACTTGCTCTTTGAGGATGAAGAAAAGGAGGAGAGAGGAGAGAGCAGTTAGAGCCAAGTATATAATTTCCAAAGATACAGGATATTTAGGTTTATATCAGACAGAGTAACATGACCATCAGTCACCATCAGTCCTAGAGGAACACTGACCCACAACACTGCCACTGCCTGGATTTAGGATTATCAGTGGAAACACCATCCAAGTACAAGGCCATGGTAAAGAAAGGATTTTTGTGATTACTTCAGGCACTGAAAGTCCACTGTGATCCCTGCCAGAGCAGAGAGCCAAGGCTGAGGGCAGAGATGTCTGGGCAGGGCTCTATCCAAAGCCTCAAAGAGACTGGTGGAGGGCTGAGGACTGAAGCCCTCATTGCAGGTGACCCTCAGGGGCTCAGGGATATTTTTCAGTCCCAGGCAGGCTGGTACAAGCACAGCCTTGTAGCCCTTTGTGGAGCAAATCCCCATCCCAGTAAGAAACGGAACGAATTTCAGCTCAGTACAAATGAAAGAATAATAAACCGGATAAATAAAGCACAGCCACAAAGGACAGCATGGGAAAAAACCTGGAGCAGCTGTGCTTTAACCACAGCTGGATTGGGTTCAGCTTCAGGAGCCCCACAAACAGATGGAGCAGAGCACACCAAGAAGACAAAGGCTCCCCTAATCCCCACAACTCCAGGTCCCAGAACCACCCTGCTCTAGGCACACAGAGGCTGCTGGCTCTGGGAGTAACACAGACACCAGGCAATCAAAGCCTGGCACATCGCTCTCCAGCCTTCTCCCCAGGCATGGTTTGCATCCCTGGGGGTAGAACTCAACTGTGAGCCTGGATCCCCCACCTGCTCTCAGCTCTCCAGTGTCTCTCTCAGGTGAGAGAAATCCTTCCCTCCTGCCACTGGAAAGCTGGAGAGCTTTACCAAAGGCCCAATTTCTGTCACAGATGGAAGGGGAGCCAAGCTGCTCTGCAGAGTCAGATCTAGAGCAAACAGCACAAGAATGGGAGAGTGAACCTGCTTTTCAGCCTCACTTCTGCCTTCTCTTCCTGGCTGGGTTAAAACACAGAACCACAGCATGGTTTAAGTTGGAAGGGACGTTAAGGATCAGGTGGAGAGTGAGAAGACAAGACAGCAAACAGCAGAACAGGCTCCTTACTTCATCAAAGCCCATCTTGTCAGGGTGCTTCGGAGGCACGGAGATGTACTGGGAGGGCTCCACGGGAGGGCGATCGACTGAAAGAGAGGAGGGACCCCAAACGTCACCCTCGGGCCCACCCTGCAGTGGCCATCGTGTGTCTGAAGGTGTCTCCCTCTCGGGCTCCCGGCAGCCGGGATCAGGAGCCACTGCAACATGGGGACAGCAGGAAGTGTCACATGGCAAAGCCAGAGCCAGCAGCCATGCATGTGCCAGACAGACATCAGGAAGAAAACACAGACATGCAGCACCCCTTCCACATGGAAGATGCATTTGATCTGGGGAAGTTGAGGGATTTTGTGGATGGGGTTGACCTGACCATGAAGCAATTACATCCCTAGGTAGAAAAGTGGCGGAAAATTTCAAAAACTGCGTATCAAACCAGTAGTAGAGCGGGCAGGTCAGGATGCAGACTTCCAAGAGAATGAGAGCTGGGCTGCAGGCAGGAGAGCTCTGTAGGCATTAACTCAGGGGGTCCATCATGGCAAGGGCACAGCAACTCACTCATGGCCTCGATCAGGGTGTGCACAAAATTCTCAGCTTCCTCCTGCAGCGACTGCTGCGGCTTCAGGGGCATGGGAAGGAACCCGTAGTGCTCACGGTTGCAGATGAACATCTGTACTCCTGGGGATCACAGAAAAGCAGAAATTGTAATCAGGCCTGCTGCCAGGGCATTTCACTGCTCACTACACAGCCACAAACACACTTGTGCCAGGACCTCAGTCCCAAAAAGTTCTGCTTCATAGGCAAACAATTCAAAACCATTCCAGTTCCACTTTCTGTTTTGCCTGGCTGGCAGCAAGTGGCCTCTCTCATAAAACCAATCCCTACTGGCTGCCTAACTAACCCTTCAAGGGCCTGGGCTGACAGGACAAGGGAGAACGGCTTCCCACTGAAATAGAGTGGCTTTAGATGGGATATTGGGATGGAATTGTTCCCTGTGAGGGTGGGCAGGCCCTGGCACAGGGTGCCCAGAGAAGCTGTGGCTGCCCCTGCATCCCTGGCAGTGTCCAAGGCCAGGTTGAATAGGGCTTGGAGCAACCTGGGATAGTGGAAGGTGTCCCTGAAATTAGATGATCTTTAAGGTCCCTTCTAACCCAAACCATTCTATTCTTTATCACTGCTTCCCTTTGCTTTGGCTAGGAAATAAAGGTGATACATTTTCACCTTTATTTACCTGTGCCAGCAAAGGACTTCAAGGAATACATATGACAACAACCTCTGAAATGCTAAGTCACCACCAAACACAGCCCTTTCCTTTCCAGAACTAATTTTTACTGTGCCTGAAGACTAAAGAAAAATCCCAAGAGTGAGACACCAGTGAGGAGAACAGATGTGATAATGTTAACATCCTCCCACTCAGAAGCTTTTGCAACTGCTTGTTGAAAGTGGGAAACAGAGAGAAGGTGCAAAGCCTGTCCTTGGAGCAGATTCATTTGCAGGGCAGACTCACCCAGGGGGAGTATCTCAGCATCAGCAGAACGCTTTTCCCTCTGGGATGACAAGGATTTGCTTACCACTGGCTGTGACTCTGCCTTTCACATCAGGCAACACGCTGAAAAGCCACATCCAGAGAAGCCAAGGGAAGTATTTCTGTTGTTTTTCATTGAGTTCTGCTAAATCTTTTATTAACTAACCCAAATCAAAGCTGCTAGAACCCAAGCAACTGGCCAAAAACTGCCTTTGTCTTTTTCTTTTTTTCTTTTTTTTTTAATGAAACAAGCTTAACCAGCCCCCTCCCTCTAGGAAATAAATGAAAAGCAGACACTACCTGGTGTGCTGATGCTTTCATCTATTAGTGCCCCTAATCCATGGTGTTTTTAGCAGAGTGGAACTGTTGGCACTAATGACTCTGGTGTTTCTCTCATTTTAAGTTCTACAAGTAAATTGCTGGCTATGCTACTTGCCAAAACACATTCAGCTGTCAGCTGCAATTTAGGTAACTGGCAGAATAAAAAACTACTACCCGCAGACATTAATGGATTTGGCACTGATCTAATCAACTAATCTTATCTGGCTCACTGATTTCTGTTCTTATCTTCCGCTGCCCTGAACATACTTAATCTGCACACATTCACACCAGTGTTCCTGCTCTGATTGGGATAAAATGTACTTGAAAATGGTAAAGCTCCTGTGAAGTGGGGAAGGGGGCCTCACTCTCCAACTCTGTTTTTATAATGAAGTTAAATGATTGCTACAAGGGATAGAAAAACTAGAGGTATTTGTATTTTTATTCTTAATGGGCTTTAAAGGCAGTGCCCAAGATTTACAGTCATATCTTAAAACCACAGCTATAGTTAAGGAGCCAAAATTGCCACCACTTCCCTGTGACCAGACCTTCCTGCTGGCTGGCTCGAGGGCTTCAGAGACCCAGGCTGAAAGGCAGCTCAAGAGATCATGGAATCATAAAGGGACCTTAAAGCTCATCTCCTTCCACCCCTGCCATGGTCAGGGACACCTTCCACTAGCCCAGGTTGCTCCAAGCCCCATCCAGCCTGGCCTTGGACACTGCCAGGGATCCAGGGACAGCCACAGCTTCTCTGGGCACCCTGTGCCAGGGCCTGCCACCCCTCACAGGGAAGAATTTCTTCCCAGTATTCCATCTAACCCTGCCCTCTGGCAGTGGGAAGCCATTTCCCCCTGTCCTGCCCATCCCTTGTCCCAAGTCCCTCTCCAGCTCTCTTGGAGGCTGCTTTAGGCACTGGAAGGGACTCCAGGGTCTCACCTGAGCCTCTTCTCCAGGCTGACCTGGCTGGCTAAAAGCTCTCCTGTGAGTGCAAGGGGCTCTGCAGAGCCCAGTGCTGGCAATAACACACCCACTCCAAGTTTTGTTCAGATTCAGGACTCCCACACAGGCCACGTCCTCTCTCAGAGGTGGGACCTCCTCTTTGGAGCATCACAGAACAGCTGCTTCCAGCAGCAGATTCCCTGTTGGGAATCAGTGGTTTGTTAAGCACAGCTCTTGGCCTGGATAAAAGCCAGTATAATTTCTGACTTGAGGGAAAGTAAGTGAAATTACTCCAAAAAGAAGTTTACCTCGAAGCTCACACATTTTTCACATTTCTGAACCTAGATGTCATCCTTTTATCCTGGTTGACAAAACTCAGCCCAGGACACAAGTCAACAATCTGAGCAGATCAGCTGGCCAGACAGCTGGAGAAAAGCCTTTTATGTCATGGGTCAGTCCTGGAAAAAGCTAGTGTTGTAAGACAGAAGGAAAAAATCATGGGTTTGAGTCCCTGAAATATTTCTGAAGCAGCTGGAGCTAATGCACTGCAGTCACCACATGGGTTGGAGGCTGCACTTCTGGGAGAGCTGTCAGAGGGAAGCAGTGGAGGGGAGGATTTTAAGCAGCCTGCTCTGCTCTCCAAACTTAAACCTCAACTCTCCCCTGGAGCCAAGTCGTGGTACTTGGGGACACAGGTCAGTGATGGGTTTGGCAGTGCTGGGGAAACACTGCACTGAGTGGCCTTGGAGGTCTTGACTCTGAGATTCTGCACTGATGTCCTGACTCTGAAAGACAGGACCCTGAAGCTGCTCTGCAATTCACTTCTCACCTCTGCCTCCCAAGGGTTCCAATTGCAGCTCTTGCTGCCTCTCCTCCATCATTCATCTTATCTGACACTCCTCATCCTCTCGCAGCTGATTTTAAGAACACCCTGCCCAGTCTGCCAAGACAATACCATCATTTTTGGTGCTGTCAAGACCTGCCAACCAGATCCACAACTAAAAGGGAAGCTACAGGCAGCTGGTGGCTGCTGTGCTGGTCTGGGAACAGTGGGAAGGAAGGCTCAACCTGCAGAACAACAGCAACAGCAACAACAGCAGCAACCCTTCTTCCCTTGGCTTTCTCCCTGCCTGCCTGTTCCCAAGAGCAGCCCTTCCTGCTCTCCTTAACTTTACCTCTTCTGCAGAGGACAGGGAGCACCAGCTGTACATCATTCAGAGGATCCATGAGCAACTTTTCCTCGATAATTCACCCCACCAAGTCACCAACCCACTCACAATCTCTGAACAGAGGCACTTAGGGGTGCTGCTGAGGTTTCACCAATCCCTTTTCCTTATAATGCCCCAAACTTTTCCCTTTTAAACTCAGCAGGCAAAGAACACCACAGATGGCCATTACAGTCCTGGGACCCCCCTTCAGCTCTGACACTGCTACACACAGGTCTGCCAGCCTGGACTCTGCTGGAGACAGAACAGTCCAAGAGCCACTCTCCAGAAATAAATGGGACTAAACATCCTCACCACAAGCATGAACAGCAGCTCCATAAAGCACTTCAGAGACAGTGATGTCTCAGCAACACCTGGAGCTCTCTTAAAATATCAACAGCCAGAGATTTCCTCTCTCTGGAAGTACCAAGGCCAGACTAGACAGGGCTTGGAGCAACCTGGTCTAGTGGAAGGTGTCTGTGCCCATGGCAGGGGGTGGAATGAGAGGAGCTTTAAGGTCCCTCCTAACCTGAACTGTTCTAGGATTGTACGATTTAAGAAGAGCCTCTTGTCCTCACCCCTATCTTCATGGATCTTTTGGAAGTGGTACCTTTAGATACCTCACCCCCAGTCCACCTTCCACTCTCCAGCACCCACCTCTTGTGTTCACCTGCTGTGACACAAACCAAGGGTGGAATCACACGTTTTGTCTCTGAAATACTGCCCCACCCAAGAACAGCCCCCACATCCTTTGAAACCAGCAGCAATCCAAAACTGCCTTTCCAGTCACTTGTTGCTGGTTATCCCTGACCAGATCCCAGAGAGGAAAGGGAACAGGGTCTGAACTCCACATGGAAGCCCACCCAGGACTTTTGGGCTGTGAACCTGCAGTGGAGTCTGTGTGTCTCTAGGAGTGACCCCTGCCCAGCAGAGGCCCTGCACACACCTGCTTGGCGACTGGAGAAGGCAAAGACCATGATATCATCGAAACTCCACGTGTAGTCCTGGTGTGGGGGGTAGAAGGCCAGCTTGGCAGAGGCCTCCTTCCTCAGGTCAATGAGGAACGTGGAATGGATCATGGGGACAGCAAAACAGCCCATCCTCTTCCACTCCCGAATCAGGGGATACTCCAAGGTCCTCCTGTAGTAGCCCTGAAACCACAAAGAGGGGGCTGTTGTCACAAGAGATTCCTGTTTCAAAGCTGTTCCTTAGCAAAAGCTCACGCCCTGAGCTCTCAGCAGAGGTTCACCAGGGCTCAACTCCCAGCTTTTTCAGTGTCTCCCTTTTGGAAATGGCTCAGCTGAGTATTTAGAAACAGT
Source organism: Dicaeum eximium (assembly GCA_013396995.1). Lineage (NCBI taxonomy): Eukaryota > Metazoa > Chordata > Aves > Passeriformes > Dicaeidae > Dicaeum > Dicaeum eximium. The sequence continues at coordinate 332,207 of VWZP01009951.1, read as the reverse complement.
CTTCACCCCAAAAGCTAAAGATCGACCTCCTCCCTACTTTATAGGAGCTCTTGGAGAGCCCAACCTTTCCACTGCAAAATTCCCCTGCAATGGAGCTTCAAACCTCAGACTATTTTCTCCTGGCTCTTCAAAACCCTTTTTGCACTTAGACTCCCCCCAGCCTGATCCTGGAAGCTGCTGAGCATCCACAACATCCTCCACATTCAACCAACACAAAGTCCACTTAGTATCTCAGAGAGTAGGATCTGCAAATTAATTCTATCCATCACTTAAAAAAAAACTGTCACTGCAGTGAAGGCAACATCTCAGTCTCCATTAGCTGTGTAAGAACCCCTGCTCCTTCCATCCTGAGGCAAGCAGGTTTGATACTCACTCCTGACTCTGTGTAGGGAGGCACTTTGGTCAGCTCCTGGGTATTCCCAACTGGGTACCCAGGGGCTCTGCCAGACTTCCAGCACTCTGGGTGCAACACCCACAGTGTGTGGCTCATGTGGAAATAAATACACTGGATTCCTCCAGGAAGGAGACCCTAGAGCACCAAATTGACATCTGGATGGTTGAATCCAGAGCAGATTCTGGGCAGTACAGAACCAATGAGGCACTAAAAGAAGTTAAAGCTCCATTTATGTTCTGTTCTCCATGAGCATTCAGGCACTGGCTGAGCAAAAGCTGGCAGAACTGCTCTGCCCTGGGCTTTGTGAGGCCACAGCGTGGTTATGGATCTGCCATCTCCATCTCTGCCTTTCAGGCACACTGTGACCATACTGTGAGGATGAGACATCCCCACCACAGCCATCCTGACTGCCACAGGAAGGGTTAACACACTCACCCTTTAACAGACACCTGAGAATGCCCACAAGGGAAGATGCTGGGCACTCATCTTCCCTCCTGCAGTGGCTCACCCCAGGTTTTTGGGGCTGTCCCCTGCTCATAAATCATGTGTAGGCAAGGAGGGCTCCAACTCCCCCGTGCTGCAGCTGTTGCCTTTCCCTGGGTTTGCTCCATGACAGACAAATGTCAGCCTGTCTGGAGCTGGGCTTGGCTCACCGTGGCTCTGTGCTGTGTTTCACAATGTGCTCCAGCTGTGATTCCCTCCCCAAGTCCCCTGGGAGAGCAAGGCTGAGCACATGAAGCCCTAGGACTGCATGCAGAAACAAGAGAAAAGGAAAAAAAAGGAGAACTTTCCTGTTCACTCCAGCAGGATTTTTTTTTTTAACCAAATTTGGCAAGATGCCTTCGCTGGTTTTCCTCTCCTCTTTTCTCAGATAGTGCTGGTAATGGTGGAAACTTCCCACTGGAGAGGTAGGGCTGGGGCTGCTGCACATGGGCAGAGATCCACCTCAGCCTGTGAAGCAGGGTTGAAATACCCCAGTGGAAAACCTGGCTGACTCAGGGCAGCCTTAAAAACTTAAAGCACAATCAAGACCTCTGCTATGAACTTTATATCTCCATTTTCAGACAAAGTAAACAAGCCCAAGTGAAACAAATAAACACACCTCGTCACACCCCCTTTCTTATCTCTCTATTTACTTCCCAAGAATTTGGAAAGTTCAGGACCTTTCCCTGCTATTTTTTATCCAATTACTTAGTCTGAACTGTAGAACTCCTTGCCAGAGGATGGTGTGAGTGCCAAAAAATAGATTCAGACAGGGATTTCTGTAGAATTAAAAAAAAAAAAATCACAGAGAGCTTTAAAGACAAATATATTCCTCAAAAACCCATAAGGGGACTGCCAGAGGAAAGAAAAGCATTTTGGGGAAGTAACACTCACTTTTTTTCCCTATCCTTATACTATTCCCTAGACATCTGCAGATGAACCTGTGCTCTGACCCAATGTAGTTGTTATGTGGATCAGAAGTAACATGGAAAGGTAACATGAAACTCTAATTTTTAGGCTCAGCACCTAAAGCTCAGTACCTGTTACATGCATACTTCAGCACACACACTCCCTACAAGGCAAAGGATGTTGCCCCACTTCAAAAATCTTGTTCATAGATGAGAAAGGTAACTTAGACACAATGGAGTGAAAAGAAAAGCAAATTCCTCTTGGATTATCATCACTATACAAAAAAACTGGCCTAAAATTATGCACTAAGGGTTTTAAGGCCGTTACAAAAACATGGAACTACCTTAAAAAAAATTCTGATCTGTTTATCAGTCGTTTTTGTGCGGTTAGTGGGATCATACCACATGTTAACACCACCTCAGAGCTACAGCAGCAGATGGGAAAGCCCAGAACAGAACAGGAAGGATGCCTGCTGCTCCAGGGACAGGAGCCCCTGGGGACACCAGTCACACAGCCCCCCAGCACGAGGTCACCTGCCTGGGGAGTGATGCCACACCAGAAGTTGGAGTAGAGGGAGCGGGACTCGAGCATGGGCGCCACCAGGGTCTTGTTTTCTGCTATCAGCAGGTTCAGGGTCTGCGGGTTGGTCAGTAAATTATCTGCATCAATAAACTAGAGAAGGAAGAGGAAAAAAAAAATTGTTAATAGATGAAGCAATATGATTCCCCTGATGCTTTCTTGGGAATGAGGCAGCCAGAGGCACGTGACCAGCCCTGGTGTGGCCACAGGCCCAGGGCAGTGCCTGTCCCCTGTGCTGCCACTGCTGGGGTACCTCTGGCCCCTCACAATGAGAAAAGACCTTGAGGGGCTGGAGATGTCCAGGGAAGGGAATGGAGCTGGGGAAGGGCTGGAGCACCAGGAGTGGCTGAGGGAGCTGAGAAAGGGGCTCAGCCTGGAGAAAAGGAGGCTCAGGGGGGACCTTGTGGCTCTGCACAGCTCCCTGACAGGAGGGGAGAGCCAGAGGGGTTGGACTCTGCACCATGGGAAGTTTAGACTGGATATTAGGAAAAAATTCCTTCTAAAAAATGGCCAGGCATTGAAACAGGCTGTCCAGGACAGGGGTAGAGTCACCATCCCAGAAGTGCTTGAAAAATGTGTGCATCTGGCAGCTGGGAATGTGGCTTAATGATGAACATGGCAGGTCAACAACTGGACTAAGAGATCTCAGGCCTTTTCCAATCTTAACAATTTTATAATTCCATGAGGCCAGCAAAAATCACCCTAAAAGGAGTGAGCTGGTGGGTTTGACTCCCTAGGGCACAGGGCTGTCACAGCGAAACCTGGGGCCAGCTGCTCCTGGCACAGCAATGAGATGGGCAGAGAGCTTCCCTGACTCCATACAACCTCATGCCAGCACAGGGATCAGGGAGCTGCCAGGGAAAATAACATCACTGGAAATTCAGGAGGAGTTCGTTCTGTGAAAAGCATCAAGAACAACTCCTCAAGTGCCCTCACAGCTCACCTTGCTTGGAGGCTTTGGGAACACCCCCCTCCCAGTGACCAAAGGCAGCATCTTCCCACAACTGCTCTGCACAGCTATTTCCCTTACATTTCACCAGGTTGGGGTTCAATCTGGGGGACCCGTGCAGGTACCTCCCACCACCAGGACTGTGCTCAGTCCTGACGCCTGTGGAGAAAGCTCCAAGCTTAGCCAAAGACTCACCTTCCTCACTGCAAAGTCCCTGGCTCACCAGACCAAGAAATGACCCACGACATCTCCACTTGTCTTTAGTTGGAGAGAAAACCTTTTGACAGCCCCCAGTACCCAAGTAAGCACCTGGAAAGCTTTTGCCTGAGGCCAGGTAATAAATCAAACTTGGTACTGACCAGGATATAGTCTGACCACTTCTCCCGGGCAGCGCGCAGGGCAGCCTGTCGTAGCTTCATCACGTGAGTGAATCGGGAGCTGGGCCAATGTTTTGGCCCTATTTCTTCTGGGTAAGACCTGGAATAGGAAAAAAAGTGACTGTAATCCATATCTGGGCTTTATTACATCAAAGAAAGAAAGATGAAGGAAGAAGAAAAAAAGAAAGAAGAAGAAAGATGAAGGAAGAAAAAAAAGAAAGAAGAAGAAAGATGAAGGAAGAAAAAAAAGAAAGAAGAAAGGAGAAAAAAGAAAGAAGGAGAAAAAAAGAAAGAGAAGCAAGGGGGAAGAAAGAAGAAGAAAAGAGTTTCATTGCTGCTTTCATTATGAAAGCAAAACAACATTAGAGTCACCTCAGGCAACCCAGGAGAGGTTTTGAGGGAGAAGAATTCCAAGTTCTGTGCTGGCATGAGCACAGAAGGCACCAGAGAACAAGCAGTGCCACAGCTCTCTGACAACACCATCCAGCGCAGGAGCTGCTGCGGCAGCACAGAGGGGACCCCTCCAAATCCACCTGCAGCTCATTGACCCCCCTGACCTCGGGTACAAACTCACCTCCCTCTGCTAGGCTGAAAATCCAGCTCCCCTGGGCCCAGCAGAACCAGCACAGCTGGGATGTGAAGATGAAGGCAGCCTGGGCTCCCCTGGGGCTCTGGGCATTACTGGGAACTGCTAACACATCCTGAGAACTGCTCCTAAATCTCCCAACAGCTGGCCCCACGAGCCCCAGCACGGCAGCAAAGCCACATGCATGGCTCTGCCTTCAGGAGCAGCTCCAAAGCAATGGCTTTTTAACAAAGATGGAAGGGAACTCAGGGGCAGATCCCAATTAGGAATAAAAATCCAGGACTTTGAAACAGTGCCAGTTTAAGTCAGGAAAGGAGCTAAGAATTTCAAAAGCTTTTTGCAGAACTTAAGCAAAGTTTGGCAGGATGAAGAAAACTCAACTCAAATAAAATGATTAAAAATGTCAATAAAACCAGCACTCTCCTGGGGGTTTGTACCACAAATTCCCCATCACTGCAGTGAGGAACTCAAATATAAGAGCAAGCCTAAAGGAAGGGGAAACTGATGTAATTTTCCTTGATGGAAGAAACTGAAAACAGAACAAACCCAGGAACAGCTGATCTTAAAAATAAATAAAAATTAAAGTAATAAAAACCCAACATGCTGTATCTCAAAGCAATGGTCCTGCAAATCATGTAAAGCATTGTATGTGGAATTAAATCTAGTTCTCTGGCTCAGCACTTACTGAATATTTGATGTCTCAGAGCTTTCACAGATACTATGGAATGGGCTATAATTTCTCTGCTTCCTTGCAAATAAAGAATGATAATTTTAATTCCCTGTAGCTCCTGATGTAATTTGTTTACCGTGCAAAGAGAGCAGCTACAGATGCTAAATAACTGAATGGAAAATACTTTCTTCCACAAAATTCTGCATGAGGTGCTTCACTGAAGTCAGAGACCTTTCTACAGAGGCCTTATCTCACTTTTTTTCCCTAAGAACAGAATTTTAATGGGACAGACTCCAGAAAGCAAATAATCCACATTTTAACACTTGGATATTTAGTACAACTCCTGGTTTGGAAATGGAAAACCTCGGGAATTTGGGCTGTGCAGCCAAGAGCCCGCCCAGGTACTCACGGGGGTTCCTCCATGGGCCTCCACTCCACATCGTGGTACAGGTGCTGCACATTCTTCAGCCACTCCCTGAGGATTGCTGTGGTGTTGTCAATGTTGTGGTCAGTGGCTGCCCTGGCAAAGCAAGAGCAAAGGAAACACGTTAGCATGAGGTTTGTGACTTTGCCTAAATCCCTGCTTTACCATGGAGTGCTCTGTCCAGTCCAGCCAAAATCAAAGAAGACAAGACACACAGCTGAGGTTTAACCCCAGCTGGCAACTGAGTACCACCACTGTGGGGAGGGAAGGGAACAAAGCCTGTGGGCTGACAGAAGAACCATTTAATAACTGAAACAAATTACTAAAATGTGCTGTTAGTGGAGGGAAGGGACACAGTGCTTGCTGAAGAATGGGGTTTTTTTCTCCCTCAGGGTTGAGCTGACCAGACTGGAACAGGAGGCACAGATTCACATTCCTGACAGCAATCCCATGGAAAGGCTCCCACAGGGGCCACACACTGTTCTCTGCCTGGGATGCTCAAGCCTTCAAGTCACAGGACGAGTGAGCCAAGTCCCATGCCAGCTGCACCTCCCCAGCTGCCTTCCCTGGGACCAGGGCTGTGCACACCCAGCATGGGGCTGTGTCAGATCCCACCACAAACTCCTGTCACTGAAAGGGCTGCTCATTTTTCCTAGCTGGAATGGGCAGGAAAGCACAGTCCCGTGGCAGTGCACAGCTCAGCAAGCTCCACTGGGAATTTATAATCCCTTCATATTCCTCTGGGAGTATAAATACTCCCACAAGGTGTGGTGCAGACAGTAAAGACAGTGTGAAACATCACTGAGGGGAGGTTGCTGGAAGCTCCCCTCAACTGCTATACATTTGTTTCATCCTCAAGCTCCAGAGACCCAAAGGCACTTCCCAGAACATCCTCCACCTTACTTAAAGCCAGAGCTCCCAGTAGCCAGGGGAGGACATGCAGAAATGAGCCACATCCCAAACCCTACAGCTACTCCAAAGTTACTTCAGGAAAATACCTCCACTCCAAGTCACCATATGACCCTACAGTGAAAACTAGGACATGAACCCTTTCCAGTTTGTGCAACAGGAACATACCATTCCCATGGGGTCTAGCCTGCTTTAAAGTAAAAAAGAACCAAGATCTTGCATTTTCAGTTTATTTATAGTCAGAACACCACGATCACTTAAGGCCAGGAGGCTTATTTGTTGAATATTTATTCATGTCTGCTGAAACAATAAATAGTGAAAGTTCAGCAAGCATTAGAGGCTGGTTCCGGTGTCATTAACTGCTGTCCTGTGACAGAGCAAGGCTGGCCTTAGTCGTGGCTTCAGGGCTTGCTTTTGACCAAAACCCTGGCTCATGCTGCACTGGAGCTCCAGTTTGCAATGAAGTTCAAACTGGCCTGAAACAGTTGCAGTGCTACTTGGTGTAAGTCCAGCTTGCTCCATATGTTTTATGGATGAAGCTCATCCCCTGGAGACCATTTTCACACACTTACTTAGGCTCCCAAAGCCACCAAGGCGTTCCACAGGTCTCACTCTGCTTTCCTCCCATGTTTCAGCTGCACAGTCAGCAAACAGCTCCAGAATTCCTAAAATACCAGAGACCTGGGGAAATGGCTTCATGTTCATGGTCGTCACTGGAGCTGCAGTGGCACCAAGAAGGTGGCACTGGGGCCACCTTGCAACTGGGCATCACACAAATGAGGCCGAGACAACGGTGGCCACCTTGGGGAATGTCACAGCTCACCCCACAACATCCTCTTTTCCAGGTGCAGACCAGGCTTAAGGACCATGGAGACCCTTTAAAGTTCTCACAGAGTCAGGTTCATGTGCCTCTTTATCTCAGCAAGCCTCATCCCATTCTTTCTAACCTCATCCCAGTCCTTCCAACCTCACCTAGTATTAGTGAGGACTGATGAAGGGATTTGCTGCAGTCTGGGCAGGGAAAGGGGAAGCTTCAGCTGCATACATGTCAAACTAATCTCAGTTTTATGTTGGCTGCTCCCATCTCAGCCAGGAGATCCTTCTCCATCCAACTTTGTGCACACACAAGCCCAAAATGTTTTAGATGGGGAGCTGTTTGCAGGGCTGTGCAATAGAAACCCAGAGCTCTCAAATGAAACACAAATTTCCGTGACAACGTGAAAATGTAGAGTCATTCAACCTCAGAGAAGAGGGTTACCATGATGGAAAGCTGTTTCCTCAGTTGCTCAGAGCTGCTTCCCAAAGCCCAAATCTCTGACTAGCAGAAGAAAGCTTGAAGTTTAATGACAACAACTGGCAGAGTTAGAGAAGACCTCTGCCTCCCTAAGCACAACAGGGAGGATGAAGGATGCTCTTCCCACCTCACCTGGAGCACTCCATCCTGCTCCTGGTAGGGCAGCAGGCCCTTGGCAAAATTCACCCTGGATGACACCATCGGCCAACATCCACCAGCCCGAAGTGAGATGAGTGAATGGGAGCTGAAGGGATCTCAAGATCTACCCACAAGGAATCTGCTGGAAGAAAATGGCATTTTCCAACCCAAACCACTCCTTGATTCCATGACTTTAGTGCCCAGGCTGTCATGGAAGGTAAATGCACATCCCAGTAGAGCTGTCGAAGGCATGGATCAGCCAAGGCTCTGGCACAAAGGAGGGACAGCTCTCTCCAGGACTCTCCACCCAGCAGCATTTCCAAGCCCAAAAGTCCTCAAAGGCAATAAAGTCATTTCCACTGAAACACGCCCTATGACTAGCAGTTTGGCAAATCTTTGTTCTTCCAGCTTTGAGCTCAAAAAACCCAACAGAAAAGACCCAAACCAAACCAACTCCCCCGAAAACCCCAAACAACCCAACCCATTACAAATGCAATTATCACTATTAGTTACAGAATAATTAACTGAAGATCAAACAGCAGCAGCACTGACTCCTTTTGTAATATCTGAACCAGTCCACCTTTCCCCTCAGAAAAAAATAGCAGCTCTGGTGTTTGCAATAGCACTGTGTGGAAAAACAGGCACATACTCTATTTTTCCTTTTTTTTTTTCTTTGAAATGACAACCCCTGCACAAGAAAAACAAGCTAATTAAAATGTGAGTAGGACTTCTCACTGGCAGCAAGAGCTCCTCAAGCCCTGAGAGGCACATCAGGACACTCCACGTTATAAACATTTCTTCTGTAGCATTTCAAGAAGCCAAGTACACAGCTGAGGCTTCAGTTTGCTGGTGAGAACACGTCACACAAGAGATGCTGCTATCACCTCTCTCCACCTGCCTGTCCTGGAAAAGTGTTTTTACTCCATCCTCTTACCCTTACTGGTCCATGATCTGCATTTGACAGGACGAAGAGAGTGGATCACTGTAACCTAGCTCCACTCAGCTCACCAGGAACATGGCTTGTCCACATGGCACTTAGGCTAAGGCAGTGCCCGGATTTTTGGGTGTATTTTCTGAAAGCAAGTTGGTGAGCACAGCACCATTATCTATGTGGGAGTCTATCAGCAATATTGTTGACCTGGCACCAGGTTCAAATCCTGGTTTTTGAGTGGATCAGCAACACCATTTTCAAGAGCTGATTAAAAGCATCTAGGATTTAATTAAAGAAAAAAGGCCCCCTCCAAAATTTACAACCTAAAGCCCGTGCAACACAACCCGGAAAAAATGGAGGAAAAAAAATTCTAATTCCAACCGCTCCTTTCAGAAAAGAAAGTTTAATAAATAGACCAGAGCATACCTCCAGATGGACACCTCTATTCCAGTAACATGGCAGCTTTTTCCATTCAGATTTAAATCCATTTCCAATAAACAGAAGTAAAATTTCTGAAAAGCTTGAGTGAGAATGTTCATATAGGGGCTTATGTCGACAGAACTACAACCACTTCAATATTTACTTTGGCTTTAACTAGAAGTCATACCATGGACACAAGCCCTCATTGTTCATGCTCAGCAAAGTACCCCCTCCCAAAAAAACTCATGGATCACGCACAGTGGAAAATCAAAGCACGATGTTAAGCACCTCCTGTTTTAATTAAGTAATGTGAGTAGCAGCATATGCAGAAAACTGCTCCTTTTACAAACTGCTCCTATTTTTAGCTTGATAATGTCTCCTCAAATTATGTTTGCAAGGGGGAGTTAATTTAGGCTTTGATGGTTGTTCTCCTCTTTTCCTCCCCAAAAAGGGAATTAAAAATAACAATCCCCCTTTTTCACTTCTTCACATTCTGGCCTGTTCTCCCAAGCTATTTAGTTTGTTTACCTCAGGCACTGGGTCAGAGGAGAAAATTTTCACCTTCACCATCGGTATAGGAAAAATACGAGAGGACAAAATGCATCCTGTGTGCTGCTGGCTTGTCAGAGAATGGGGTCATGCTGAGTCTCAGGTTGAGGCAAACTCCAGAGCCAGGGCCCTACAGTAATTTTCCTACTGAATTTAACATTTACCACCTTCTCCCTTCAGCAAATAGGGTTTGGAGGGACAGCTTCTAACAGGGGTCAGTGCTTCACTTCCAAGCAGTGCAGAGCTGAGTCAGGACTGGAGGCAGCCAGCTTTCACAAACAAAAGCTGTAAGGGGGCTCCTCTCCCTTTCTGTCAGTGTTCTGAAGACTGCTGGGCTTGAGGAGGGTATTGAGTTCACCCTTTATGGCTGTGAGAGCCAAATCTGGACACCCAGGTCCGAGTGAGCCCTTCCCATCACTGCTGAGAACACACAAAGGGTGACAGTGGTCAGGAGGCTGCTGATGCTGGGGTTGCACTGAAAATGGTTCACAGGAGGAGGATGCACTTGGCTTTCCAGGGCTCCTGCTCTCTGCAGAACTAAGTTCTGAATGCAACCAAATTCCAGGAAGCCCCAGGGATATCCACTTTAATTGTCTCCCTTGGTTTCTCTGCCTGCAGCCAGGGATTCAATCCACCCACGAGGCTTGCTATGGGATGTGGTCCAATACTGAGTTCCAGTGAAGCAAGGGCCATAGGATGACCATGTGCCCTAAACCCTCAGGGTCTCCTCCAAAGCAAAGCCCAAAGTCAATGGAAAGCTGTTAGTAAATAATTCCCAACAACTGTAACAAAGAAACTGCAGACAAAAGCACTGGTACCCCGCCTTGGCCAATTTCCTGAGAGCTGAGCAGCAATAAAACATTCAGAGAGAGGTTACAGCTCACACCAAAGTGATGGAGGAAGCACATTTGTGTGTGCTCTGTTCCAGAACTTGTGCTAACAGAGGTGCTCAAGTATTCCAGGACAAAGCTCAGCCCTCAGAGCAGGACTCAGCATCTTCCTGAGCACCTTCTGAGCTCAGCCACCAGCAACAGGCACTGCACAGGGGGTTCCCCCAGTGGTCTGGGGAGAACCCAGGGATTTCAGACCCCAGAGCACTGGAGAAATCCACACCACTTCATCCAGCCCCAGCCACTATTAATAATTTACTCCAGCAGTGCCGTGTTTCGTACCACAACACTAATGACACACAATGAACAGAGCACAGGATGGGAGTTTTAACCTCTGAACTGTTTATATCCTGCATAAAAGCCCTTGGCTTTCAGTCCCTTGAGGCAGTCCCAAGAGCTCCTGGTCTGAGTGGAGCTGAGCTCCTGTCACCCAGGCTGCCCTGCTCATGCTGGGTGTGAGATCAGCCCAGCCAAAAATAACCGAGAAAGCAGAGTCCAGCCACAGAGCCCTAATATGAGTCAAACATAAATTTGGATTTAGATTTCCCAAAACAAGCAGTAAATAAAGTAACAGACGAGTCATTTCTCCCTGCTCTTTTTGTCTGAAAGCTGCCAGGCTTAGAAAACCAAGTCAAAATATAAACCCCCCTGAAATGGCAATTTCCACTGTGAGCCAGGGATGAATTACCTTGACTAGGAAACAGTGCAGCTAGGAGAGACTGCAAGAGAAGGGATGGATCCTAAAGAGGAAGGAAAAAAACTCAAAACAAGACAGAAGCAAAACACTTCTGAAGCACAGTAAGAGAGATTTCATTTCAGTTGTGAAAATGTCTGTTTTTACCACAGATCAAGTCCCTGGAAGTGTCCAGTGCTTAGAGCAACCTGGTCTAGTGGAAGGTGTCCCTGCCCATGGCAGGGGGTGGGACAAGATGAGCTTTAAGGTCCCTTCCTACCCAAACCATTTGATTAGTGTATTGTATGATTTTAACTGGAGTTACTGTCACCTTCTCTGTGTTCTCCTGCCCAGGATCATCTCAAAAAAGCAACAAACCAAGTAGGGCTCCCTGTATCCTTCCAAATACTCCCCCACCAACAGGCAAATATGGCTCTTGCTCATCCAGCAGAGATGAGACTCAGTAAACACATGATTTTCAGGTCTGCCAGCCCTACCTCACATCTGTGAATTTGAGACTCAGTATCTCAAATCTCCCAGGTACCAACGGGATCAGGGATAAGACACCAACAATGTAGTCCAGAGCCTCTGGATAGATCCAAACCATCTAAATCACTTATTTTAGCACAGTTATGCTCACACACTTCATTGACAGAGCCTGAACATTCAGCTCAAGTTCAAACAACTGTTTAAGCATTCAAATAAGTTGCCAAAATTCTAATGTATGTATAAGACTTTTTGGCTTTGTAAGGACTTGGCATTTGTTCTAGGGTTTCCTTAATTAAGGACAGACTTTTGGAAGTACCTTCCTTTGTTTTTTACTTGAACTTGGTCCCCAAACCACCTGGGCCCAGATGGGTGGCAGGGAGCTGCGTGGGAGCATGGAACCAGCAACACGAGCTGCTGCTCCCCAGGCTGGGCAGCTGTACAAGAACAGGACCTCACTGCACAGGAATGCAGCACACAGGGCTCCTCTCTAACTCTTTCCCTGTGCCCTTCAGCAGCTGTGGATAATGGATTTTGCTGGCAGCAGCACTGATTTTAAAACCTTCAGTGGTCTTCCAAGTCCAAGTGAATGAGTCACAGATGTATGTGTGTACATACTTCTGTACACACCAGGATCTTTGCTCTTTCCAGGCTACCTCAAGAAATCACTCGCTTTCTTGTCCCTCACTCCCCACTACAGAATCATGGAATCCCAGAATGATTTGGGTTGGAAGGGACCTTAAAGCCAATCCCATTCCACCTCCTGCCATGGGCAGGGACACCTTCCATGATCCCAAGGTGCTCCAAGCCCTGTCCACCCTGGCCTTGGACACTGCCAGGGATCCAGGGTCAGCCACAGCTTCTCTGGGCAATCTGTGCTAAGGCCTGGCCACCCTCATTGTCAAAAACTTCTTCCTTATATCTTATCTAAATCAACCCTTACGGTTCCCTCATACCAAAAGCCAACAGCTCCCCTGGCATCCATGCAATGGGAATTCTCTTGCAATGCAAAGGAGGTTTCTGCTCCTTCAATCCCAAATCCTCTCTCTGTCTTGTTTCAGTTCTCTCCATGCTCACCCGGCTGCTAAGCTTTAAAGAAACAAAAAAACCAGCTGCATCTTGTATTTCCAAGCAGACTTGGCTTCCAGGGAACAAGGCCCCTAAGGGAAGCCCAGGAAATCCCATACATGCAGGATCAGGGTGGTGACAGGACTCTGAAATCAATTGTTCAAAGGAGGAATTAATTGCAACAGTTGTGTAATTTCTGAAAGGATAGCTTAATCCCAGCAACTAACTCAGACACCAGCTGATGCAGCTGTTTGAGATTAATGAAAGTGTGTAAGCCACTGGGAAGGACAACTGGGATTTAGAAATACTCTTGTCTCTGCTAACAAAAAAATGGATGGGTTTCATATTTAGGTGCTCAGCAGCACTGATTTTTCCATGGTCACACTGAATATGGGCCTGTAACACATTGCCAAGGGTCCCCCAAAACAGAAACACCTGAAGAGCTCTGGTCTCTGCACCAGGCCTGCAGATTTCACACTGCCAAGGTCCCAGAGCCTGCCTCACCCCTGGTGAGAACACTCACACCACGGACCACCAGACTAAAACTAATTTCAACACACAGAAACACATTCTTGCTGGAATAGTGTGTAATTAAATGACTCCACAAACAAGTGGTTTTTCATCTCTTGTCCAGTGCTGGCTTAAAGAAACAATATAAGAAATTAGAGAACGAAAATAGAATGTTGTAATTCACATAATTAATTAGGAGTTCAAGCAGCAATAAGAAACACACCAAGCTAATTCTGGAGCAAAGGACAACTTCTTTTAGCAACTGAGAATCTGCTCTGTGATCTGGAAACTGGCAGGATGTTTTGTGTGACACTGGAGAGCTTTACACAGTAACTGACCCTTTCACGTGAAAATTTTGCTGATAGGCAACAATAAAGCCATTCTTCACAAAAGTTGTCAGACAGCTTTTCTTTGAGGCCATCACAAACCTAAAATAACAGAATAAGAGAACAAAAAGAAGAGCTCAATGAATGCCAGCAACAGTGTTCTCTGAGATGAACCCCAAATTTAGCATTTGGGGAACAGGTCCAAAAGCATTTGGAGCAGAGAAATGTAAGAACAGGCCATAAACTGCTCTTCCTACAAACAAAGTGGCAAAGGATGCTTGCCTATCCAAAAGGATTTTGCCTCTGGAGAGAGGAAAATGGCTATGTTTAGAAGGGTAGGAGATGCTCAAAGTTAAACAGTTAATGAAGACCAATGCTGCTCCACATTTTCACATCAGGCTCCCTGGAACTTTCAAACTTTTTCCACAGCTTGATGCAAAGGTCACCGAAACACAGATTTTTTTCCCCTGCAGCACTCTTCAGAACACAGCTCACCAGAAGGGCTGAGGGAAGCCCTTCACTCAGTAATTTACAATTTTTTAGAAGGCTTTCAACAACCCCCCTGTGCAGATCCTGCAACAGGACAGCCACCCCAACTGGCGGTGTTTGAGGTCAGCTCTGACCTCAGGGCTGATCTCCATCCACACTCTGTGCCTCTCCAGTGGCACAGACCAGGAATTCCTTTGCTGTTGCTGCAGGCTGATCAGGACTGTCAACAGGACAAGAGCAGCAAGCCCTCCAGAGCTGTCTCCAGCAGGCTGCTACCTGCCTGCATACTCAGGTGCACAGAGACATCCTGAAGAAAACCTCGACTGTAAAGCATTCAGTGCATATGTGACAATTCCTGAAAAAATGTGGCACAAATGCTGGGAGGCACCTTCCAGCTTAGCAGGGCTGGATGTGTTCATCCAGGGATACGCTCACTAAATGACAGCTTTAAAAATGCCACCTTTGCAGGCTTTGCAGTCACGCTGCAGGAGTCCACAGCAGACCTGCAGAGCTGACTGTGGCACCTCGTGCTTTTCTGTGCCCACCTCCAAGAAGGCTCCTTTGATCAATACAGAATATGCTGAGTTTGAAGGGACCCTCAGGATCATCCAGTCCAACCCTGACCCTACACAGACACCCCAACAATCCCATCCTGGGCATTCCTGGGAGCATTGTCCAAACCCTCCTGGAGCTCTGGCAGCCGTGGGGCTGTGCCCATTCCCTGGGGAGCCTGGGCAGTGCCAGCACCCTCTGGGGAGGAACCTTTCCCTGATCTCCAGCCTGACCCTGCTCTGGCCCAGCTCCAGCCATTCCCTCAGCTCCTGTCACTGGTCACAGAGAGTGAAGAGAGCAGTACTTGCTCCTCCCCTGCCCCTTGTACAGTCAGAGAAAGCTGGGGCCCACACGTGCCTCACTAGTACACATCCATTTCACCAGAATAACAATCTGCCCTTGCTCACAAAGGCCTGGAAAAGGGAAGTTAGAGGCAGGAAGAAAGTCTGGACTCAGACAGGGTCCCAAACCTGGGACTGCCCTAGTGCAGCAGCCTCACCACAGTCACCCAGTGCAATACCAGCAATGCATCCCAGGAGCATCCCAGCAACTTCCAGCAGGCTGGGACAGCTCCTTAGCACTCCTGGGGCACACAGGACAATGAGCCCAGTGCAAACCATTATATTCCTGATGCACCACCCTGTGGAAAAGCCTATTGCAAGAGACAGCAGGTCAAATTGAAGGACTCTTGGCCCTGGGTTTCCCTGTCTGCTGGCAGTGCACACACGGGGTGTCTGCCCACACCTTCCCTGCTCCAGCACCAGAGCTGCTCACAGAAATGAGCCTGGCCAAGCCCACACTACTAACAATTCCCTGGCTAATTTGCACTCAGAAATATGACTCTGCATTTCTCCATGAAAGGGCTCACTGTCTGGGCACGGAGAGGGCTGCAGCAGGAGCATGCGCCAGATGAATGGATTGTTACAGACACATGGAGAAATCCCAGTGCCGTTGTCAACACACGCAGGGCTGCTGTCAATCCAACAGCTCTTTCTGCCGTGCTCTCATACAGGGAGCATTGCCAAATTTAAAGGTTTGGACCCCAAGAGAGAGCTCCAGACTTGCCTTGCACAGGCAAAAGCATTTACAACAATTTAAGGTTTTTTTTCACTGCTTATGCAGGGAAACTCTTTCCACCTCAAGGATCTGCAATGCTCCCACCAGGAATGGATAATACAGAACACAGACCAACCCAAGCCCAGTAAGGAAGGGTAATTCCATCCCTGCTCCTAGAGCTGATTACCCTCAGGGTGTGGTGTTCCAGCCATCTTACTTACCAATGCTGCAGAGTTGTGTCTGCCCCATCCCTGGAAGTGTCCAAGGCCAGGCTGGATGGGGCTTGGAGCAAACTGGTCTAATGGAAGGTGTCCCTGCCCATGGCAGGGGGTGGGACTGGATGGGCTTAAAAGTCTGTTTCAACCCAAACCTTTCTGTGCTTCTGTGATTACAGAAGCAGACAAAGCCAGTGAGACTTTTTCCAAAGGAATCCAACCTCAGGGTAGCTTGAGAACAGTAGTTTTCAAACTGTGATCAGCAGATGTCTGTGAGCTATTTCTAGTTTGCTTGTTAGAGGTAATAAAAAAAATCTATCATACCCAAGTCAAAGTTTGCTATGCTGCACAAGAAAAACATGTTGGGTTTATGCTCAGCTGATGGAATACCATTCCCCTTTCACTGCTGCTGGAAGGGTCAGAGCCAAAATCCTCCCCAGGATCAAGACTGCCCGCTAAAACCTCACTGTGCGATCCCCAGCACTGTCTCAGCAGGCAGCACAATGAGCTGTCTGTGCACCCAGAAACTCATGGAGCTTTAGACACTAAGAATAACTTCAGTTTGTTCTTACAGAGCAAGATAACAGGGCCAAGGCTGGCACAGGCACATCATAAACACTCCTGCTCTCCCCAGCCGGCTGTGAATTACTGGCTGCTTGCAGGAAAACTGGGCAACTTTAAGGATGATAAAATCCCAGGTGTTTATAACATGTAGTACAGACACAGAGGAATAGAAACAGAAATAAATTTGTTGACTGCTTCTCCTACAGCTTCTGTATAAGCAAGTCAGTTACCTTTGGGATGAGATATGTTAGCACAGAATCTGCTTTCAAAGTACAGTCAGGAGGTACAGCAAAAAAACCACGGATCTTTAATGTTGCAGTGTGGCAGGGACACCTTCCACTCGACCAGGCTGCTCCAAGCCCTGTCCAACCTGGCCTTTCAAGAATTCACAGGGCTAACACCTCTCTCCAGCAAAGGAGAAGAATTTCTGCATTAAAAACACTTTTCAATCTGACCCACAGTATCAAAAACAGGCAAAGAAACTTCAAAACACAGGAGCAAAAGCTAGCCATGTACCAGATGCTCCTGGAAACAGAGGCATGAACTCCACCCACACTCTCTCCAAGTTCTAAGATATCTGAGGTGCTGCTGCTGATGGGAGCCACCTGAAGGAAGCCAATATTGTCCACAGAACACATATCCCAGGATGCTGCTGCCTGCCATATGGTCAGGAAATGAAAGGAGATGATGAGTGCAAGTCAGGACAATCTGTCTTTAAGTCAAGGCATATGTGCCAGCTTTGCAGTTTGCATTAACATTAAAAAGAACCATACAGAAAAGGTAATGCAAGAAAACTAAAAATAAATAAATCAAATTGTCAGCATGGTTCCAACTAGTTTGCCACTGTCTCTGAATGATAAAATGGTAAATGGCTGCAGAGCTTTCACCTCTACAGCAGGGAAGAGGTTTTCCCAATCCACAGGATAACCACAGGAGGAGACACTTTGGGAGCCAGGCTGTCATTCTAGTGGAGCACACCTGCAAAAGAGCTGGAGAACGACTCTGGACAAGGGACGGAGGGACAGGACACAGGGAATGGCTTCCCACTGCCAGAGGGCAGGGTCAGATGGGATACTGGGAAGGAATTGTTCCCTGTGAGGGTGGGGAGGCCCTGGCACACGGTGCCCAGAGAAGCTGTGGCTGCCCCTGGATCCCTGGAAGTGTCCAAGGCCAGGATGGAGAGGCCTTGGAGCAACCTGGGCTAGTGGAAGGTGTCCCTGCCCATGGCAGGGGGTGGGACTGGATGGGCTTTAAGGTCACTTTCTGTGATCTTACACAACACTGCATTCACCAGCCAGGCTTGAGGGACTTACTCATGCAATAGTAATACTCATACAATTAAGCCCTTCCTGGGCTTAATTCAGACCCCATCTCCAAGCCCTTCAAGGCCTCCAGGAAGCTCAGGCTCTTCACAACACTGTTAAACTGAGTTTGACATTTGGGGCCTGACCTTCCCTCTGTGTCCATCTTCCAAGCAATCTGCAGACCCTCCTCTTCACCACCTGCACAAAGCACGGTCCTCCCCACCACCCAAGCAGGCAGAGGTTGTGTGAGGCACCAGCCAGGATGATGCCCAGGGTAGAGTTTGTTCCTCTCACACTCCACCACGTGGCACAGCCAGAGGGTGAAGCACCCGAGTTAGTCACAGACTCAGGAATAACAGATTTTTGCCTTTCCAAGGATCATCAGATGAGACCCATGAAAAGTAATCCAGACAGAAATACAAAACTCATTTAACCTCCCATATCCTGAGATCAAGGAATCAAGAACAAAAAAGCAGAACTAAAGTGTCAACACTGGAGATCCAACCAGCTCTTCCCTCTCAGAATCAGCAGTTTAATAACCTCACCAAAGCATCATCCCTGTGAACCTACAAGACACACCCACAATACAGAGTACTTAACAACATCAGACCAGACATTTCCCCTGCTCCACTGCAAATTTACAGCACACAAACACAGCAGGTTTCATTACTCTCTCCCTGGCACAGGTTTCCCTTGGCATAAAGGAATTTATGCCAAACTTTGCTTTCACCAACACTAAACTAACACAGTCATCAGTGAGTTATTTTAGAGTTAGGCTTTGCTGAAGCCAGCATGGAACTTGAGACTTCATAATTTTGGCCTGATTTTCCTCAAGTAGCCAGTTACCCTGGAAAACAGAGGTTCTCTGAATTGCATGGAATGGTACACTGCTTGAAAATAAATGGATTACATCATATTTGCTGGCAAATGGCTGAAAATGTTTTATATGTAATTAAGAAAATAGAAAAACAACCACTGCAGCCAAGAAGGGAAAAATATATTCAACCTTTACAGATGAAGTAGAAAGTTTTCCTGGATGTAATTTTGTCCTTCCCATTTCAGATGAAGAAACAGCTGAAAAGGTGACAACCTCATATGCTGACAGGATTCTGAATAAGGGGGAAGGAAAAATACAACAAACATCACTCTGGTAGGATGAACTAATGAATTTATCAATTAAAATCTTCTGAATAATTTTTCCCAATAAATTTTACTATGTTCTTGCTTTGAACAGCTAAGGGTACTCATCTGCAATGTAGCACTGGGAATGAGGTGATGTGAACCACAGAGGTCAGAGGCTGTGCCCAGAGGTCCCCAAAACCCACAGCAAGGGTCTCAACCTTGCACTGAGGCAGCCCTACAGCTTCATTTTACAGAGAGAGAAACAAACCAAAAAGATTAATGGATTTTCACAAGGCGCAAAAAAAGGAGTGGGTGTCAAGGCTGGGAATGATAAAATAAGCTAACATTCCTTCCAAAATATACACTGAAATAAACTACAGATAGTCAACTTTTGTAGAGCAGTTTACTCTGTGCATTCACAGAGTACTTGTCAGACTAGTGGTGAATTGGTGAATTTGTGGCCATGGCAATATCAAGAACAACTTTTACTCTGTGTTGCTTTTAATAAACTCTCACAAACTCACAGACAAAATCTCTTCCCATCCAAGCATTTTGCCTCCAGCACTGAAAAGAAACCTCTCTGGGTATATGGGGTTCCTGATTTTTAGGGTTTAGGGTTTTTAAGCAGTGACGTACTAGTACTGGAGAGAATAAAAAAAATTCAAAGCGAAGTATTTCTACTTTAAATTCCAAATACTTTGGGCTAGCTACAATTTCTGGATCTGAATCCCTTCAATTTGTGATCTCACATTTCACTCAGGGACACAGAAATCCACAGGGCTTCTCCTATGGACTCACATGTGCCGCACACATAGCTGCTGTGGGGTCAACAAACGGGACATGCTACAGATGCCGGGGTCAGAACACATTCTCTCTTGGAAAAGACTGACTGGACTCAAAGTGATGGAAAACTGGTGCTGTGCTGATGGCTGACTTAATGCTGAAGAGAAGACAAAGAAAAAGAGTGAGGTCTAATCTTGTAAGCTAAAGGCTCTGCAGCCCTCTGTAAGTAATGCTGCACATTTCCCATCCCCAGCTCAGGAAAGTGGATCATGAAAACAGAGGGACACTGTTTTCAGTGGATGGGATTGCTTCCTCTGCATGACACAATTCTCTCACAATTCTCAAATCACAGTTCTCCCTTCTGCTGGTCTGTTCTCTTTGTGTGGATTTCAGGGAGCAACCACTGGAGAGAGACAAATCTCAGGGAGCACCCACTGGAGACAGGCTCTCTGGGAGAGCCAAGCACTCAAAGCTGCATCAGCAAGTGTGGTGTGGAAAAGAATGCAAATGCACAATTTATCTCTTTAAGGTTTAATCCTGCCACAAATGCATAATTTGAGGATAGGTAGTTTTTTCCCCCATCACTGCCTGGATGTAAATACAGAGAGGAAAAGGGCACTTAGGTCTTTCAGTAGCCAGTTCCTAGGAAACTGGGTAACCAGAAGCCCCAAAAAACGCACACATGCCTTTATTCTGCAGAGCATGGTTCCTAACCATGCTGTTTTCCAATGGGAAAGATTCCCACCTTAGCTAGCTCCATTCCAGGGGATGAAGTGCACGAGACAAAGTGCGTTCCAGCCCCAGCACACCTGCAGGTGTTGGACCTGACTGCTCCCCCAGGGGACAGGGACATGTCAGGGACATGCTCTGGCCCAGGAGCCCTCGCACGCATCACAGCACTTGTCCAGCAGCATTCCCAGGCCTGGACATTTCAGCTCCCTGGGGCTCTGAGGCAATTTCAAAGGCTGGAAAACTAAATTTTTGGAATACCTTAGCACAAGGCATTGCTGTGGTAGGAATGAAAAAGCAGAGGATGTTCAGCTTCAAGGAACCCACAGTCCCTCTGCTGAGGAATCCAGCAGATAAACTGAAACCTAATGGCTTACTTTATTTGCTGAAGCTATTAAGTTTCTTGGGAGCTATGTTCAAAGGTGTTCAGTAGATCATTTAATATGATCTACTGCACAGCGCAGGCAAAGCATCAGCTAATGGCCCCATATGGAATTCAAAGATTTAGCATCACCTGCCTGACTCAAAAAAAACCCCAACAAAACAAAAAACTCACCAAAAAACCCCCCAGAAAACAACCCAAACCAAAAACCCACCAAAACCCAACCCAAACAAACAAACAAACAAAAAAAAAAAACCAAAACCCCAGCACCTTTTTTAATTTTTTTTTTTCCATCTGAAACCATCTCAAATCCTTCTTCTGAAGCCTTTGCTTGCAAGGGAACAGCTGATATATCATAGAAGTACCAGGCCACTAGAGGGATTTCTTAAATACATGAAATAAAGATAGCTCATGGAAAAACTGAGAGGCTGGTTCGGTCTCCTTTGAGAAATCATTCTGCTCTTAAACTTCTGCTAGTTTATCAGTGGCTGCAGTTGGGCAGAACTCTTGTTTTAAAGAGTTTCATTAACCTCTTCAGATCATGTAACTCAATACAAGCTCTAATGAGCTGAAATTTAGGGTTTTGGGCTCTTTATTTTGGTTTCTTCCGAGTATATTCTTAACTTCCATGCCAGCACAGAACTGGAAGAAATATACCTTTGTTGGGGCATGAGACCTGGAATAAATACACCCTCCTGACAAGGAAAGGCTGGAGGTTTGGTTGATTCTACCTGTGGAGAGCTTCAGTCCCCTTCAGGTTTGCTCTGTTGCTATTGCAAAGTGGAGAACTTGTTGCTGCTCATAGGGCATGTGGATCAGAATCACAGATGATAGCCAGAATAAAGGCAAAGACAGCAACAGAGCAAACCTGAAGGTGACTGAAGCTCTCCACAGGTACAATCAACCAACATCACTGCACAATGAATTGATGAGTGTAGAGAAGAAACTCTTGCTTAGGCCCAGCCTAGCCCTGAACACATTTTCCTCCTCCCCTTAAATCTGCACCACATATGCAAAGACAGTCCAAAAAGTCAGATGGGAAGTTTGTAGGCAAGGCTGCTGGAAGCACCACTGACAGCAGCTCAGTTCTTGCTCTGTAAAACAGAGCTTCCTTCAAGGCTCAGATATTAGGCAAAAAATCCTGGCAGCAGCCTTCGTTTGTATTAAGTCAGAGCAGAGTTCTGCCAGCAGACGGCCATGAGCTCACTAGTCCGAAATAACATCTCATTGACAAGAGTTTTTGTGGAAGCAATAACTTGTTTGTGTGAGAAATAAAGGGAGGTGGGAGAGTGATAAAACATGTACCACAAACACACTCGGTAACTTAATTTCAATTTAAAATTGTATGTGATAATTTCCATTTAAATCCTGCTTCAAGTAGAAAAAATTGAACTAAAAAGAAATCATAAATTAAGATACAGTATTTAGCACCAGTGACATTTTCATATTCCAGTCACACACACTGAACTTATTTCAGACTGGTGTTTTGAAAAATGAGTGCAACCATAGTCTCTGACAGCCAGAGCTGGAGGAAGAAAATATTTGAGGAGGCAAAAGACCTAAAAGCACTTATTATTCTCTACCAAGCAATTTAAAGG
The DNA here is from genome assembly GCA_013396995.1 of Dicaeum eximium. Taxonomy (NCBI): domain Eukaryota; kingdom Metazoa; phylum Chordata; class Aves; order Passeriformes; family Dicaeidae; genus Dicaeum; species Dicaeum eximium. The sequence goes on along the minus strand of VWZP01009951.1, from coordinate 309,848 downwards.
AGTCTGGAAAGGCTCCTCCAAAACCATGGAGCCCATCTCAGAGACAAACAAATGGAAACCACATCCAGAGCTTTGTACTGAAGGAGCACATATCATCTGGAGCAAACACCAGCAGCATCCAGAGCATGATTTATGTGAGTGAGTCAAGGAATACTAAGGGAGTAAGACTGGGAAAAATGAGCACAGTACTGGGCTACTGCTCTGCTGTTCCAAGAACTGGCTGTGCTAAACCAGATACAAACAGCACAGAGCACATGCAGTGTTTGGTCCCTACCAGCAGCTGGCTTTTCTGAACCTCCAGGGCCTGAATAACCTGCTCATACCTCAGTCTACAGCAGCTTGGAACTCCCAACCCCAGCCTCACCTAAGCTGTCCAGTGTAGGAAAAGGAACAGAAAGGATTCACCTCTACCAACATCCCACCCCCATCTGAAAGTGCTGAAGGAGTTGGAGCCAAGCCAAACTAGAGAAGCTATGGAGTTCAAGGCACTAAAAGTATGGAACTCCAGCTAAAGTACTTCCAGAAACCCTCTGCACACGCTAAGAGAGGAAAACGCTGTCCAGCCAAGTCAACACCAATCTGCTTCCTAACTCTGCCAGCACGCAGAATCCACCAGAAAATTCACATCTCCAAATCTTACTCCTCACCACACCCCTCTAAGGGGCTGACACCACTCCCCCTCCTGACTTTTTAAGCCTGTGCAACCCATCAGTAAAACAGATCCTCGAATATTTAGATTTCCAAACCTGAAAGCTATTCCAGCTATTTCTCCCACTGGTAATTCTAGCCAGTTGTAGGCAATAATTAAGGAGAAATCAAATGCAGGCCAGCAGTTCCTGAAGACTCTAGAACTCTTTTTAATCCTTAACTTTACAGAAAAGAGAAAGAGCTTGCCTTTTACTGTTTTTCCAAAATGAAAACATGAATCTTTACCCTAATCATGCAGTTCCTACGCTGACATATCTTTCAATGTCTTTTTTTTAATTAGGATTTTTGTTAGCCTAGTGTAGCGACTTTTGCATGTAATTGCTGTGCTTTTCACAGAACTGTGAATATTTTTGTCATTGTCTTCAGGAGTTATGGTGCTAATTACGAGTTCTGGTTAGACTACAGGAAAGTATTTGTCGTCTGCATTTAAAAAGAATAATTTGCAAGAGTGAAAACACACCCTCAATGAAGCACAAGGGGGGCTCCCAGCATTAAGGTGCAGCGGCCAAGGACACACTCTGAAACACTTCCAAGGAAAAGGCAAAACGGCTCCCTGGAGCAGTGCAGCCAAGCATGGAGCTCAACACCTGCTCTGCTCCCGCAGCACACACCAAACCAGAAAATTCAGAGTTTCAAGCTCACTTACATGCTTTGTTTTTCTGGTTCTCTTTTTGATGCAAAGAGGATGTAACGTTCCTGCTTCCTCACATGAACTGAGGAGTGCTGATGACTGATGGAGAGAGAAGAGTCTTGCTGAAAAGCTTTACAGTCATGTTCCTCTTTGCCTCCTAGACATAAACTCTGGGAACAGAACAGATCTCTTGCAGCTTCTCCTGTCCAAAATCACACTTCCTAGCTAACATCTTTTTATGACTTGCCTGCAGCAGGCTTTTGGTAATCTAATGATACAGCAGTCCAGCTACAGGACTTAAGTTCACTTGGCTAAAGTCTGGTAGGGAACAATTCACATGTTTGAGTTAAAAAACAGAGGAAAAAATCAACCAACCAAGCAAAAATAACCAACAAAGGGTTTGCATTTGTTGGCGTTTTAACATTTACCTTCCTCGTCACAATTAGCAGTTCAAAGCAGGAATGCTGGAAAACAGCCTTCTCCTCCAATCCTGAAATGGTTTGGGTGAGAAGGATCCTTTAAATGTCACCCAGTCCAACCTCCCTGCAATGAAGAGAGACATCTTCAACCAGACTAGGTTGCTCAGAGCCCCATCCAACCTGACCTTGAATTTTCCCAAGTACCTTGCAAGGACAAGAATGACTGAAGGTACTGAGGAAATAACTCAAAGGACAAACTTAAATTCTCATTCTACCCCCAAAGGTACAACAGAGCACCCATTTTAAGAGCAGATGCTGAGCTGCTAACTGAAGGTTCTGACCTGCTAACTGAAGAGATAAGCACCTGCTGTCAGCTTCAGGATATCAACTAACCCTTCACAGGTAGTACAACCTCACTGTTGGCACTGGGCAAAATTCAAACCAGCCTGCAGCCACACATAACCTTCCCTCTGCAGAGAGATCAAAGTGCAAAACTAAGCAAACAATTTTTTTAGAATCAAGGAAGGCCTGTACTCTGTGTCAGGAAAGGAGAAAAAAAGCATAATTATAAATCATGTTTTTCTTCCTTACAGGAAAAAATCTCCTAAAAAAACAAAACAAAACAAAATTCGAACAAACAATTCCCCTTTGGAGCTGAAGCTTTACAAAACTAATGTGAAAAGCTTAAATGAGCTCTACTATGGCACTGTAGTTTACATGGACTCCCACTTGTCTTCTGCCTCAGCATGAATTTAGATCCTCATGGGCTCCAGGGGCACAGTCTCAAAATCCTGCTCCAGACCAAGATCTGCTTATCTTTATAACAGGTGTGTCATTCCTATCAGTCCACCCAGACAGAATGAAAGGTAAATAGCTGGAAATCTATTCATTCCATGTATTACAACCACTCAGGCACCACAGATGATATAAGGATCTCATCAACATCTATGTTTTAATAAATCCCTGGAAAAAGAGCAAGGACAGACTTTGGTGAAGGCATATTCCCAAAACAACACTATCAGCTCTCATGCTGTTTTACCTCATTCTACAGATAGCTGCATGTTTGTAAGGGGGAAAAATCATACTGACTACTTAAATAGTTGGTCAGAATGAAAGCAGCCTTCACTTCTGAGTAAGATTTCACTTCCCAAAATGTCTAACAGCTACCTCAAATAAGCAACCACTTCTCACAAAGAAATATAAGAAGTTCTGCTTTATAGATCATTAGCATAATTTCAGTCCTCTGCAATGAATTCAGTCTCTAGTACAAAATTTAGCCTTTTTTTTGAAGTGCCACATCATATCAAGGCAAGGAACAATGTGTTATGTTGCAAAACTTTATCACAACCTAAGTGGTTCACATAAAACTTTAATGACTAAATTCAATTTGAAAGTATATATCAGATCCATAATCACATGGAAAAAGATTAAAATCAACATGTTATTAGTCTCCCTGTCAAATTTTCCAGAAAGAAAACTGGTGTCATTTTACAGTAACAAAACTGCTCTGGCCCAAAGACACCAGATATAGATATACAGACAAACACACATGCCTGCACACACAACCAAACGAATCATTTCATGCTTAAAATGTGGATTCAGGCACTGTATGAGGCAAACTGTACACACAAAAAAAGGGAAAAATAAGTTTCTTAACTGATGAGCTTATTAGCAGCGCCACATGCCTGTATGAAGGAGCTGGGCATTCTACAGAAAAGGGCAAAAAATCCACTTCATAGAGAACACAAAAGATTTTTTTATTCCCATATTTCTTTACCCTGAAATTTTGGTGCATGTGGGTCCCATTTAGCTGTAATCCACCCTTGGCCATCAACATGCACGATGCTTGACCAGAATAAAGGAAATTAGATGCACAGAAATAGACTGCAATAATAAGAAGTCTGAGACATCATCCCACAGGAAGGAAATTCCAGGTTCTGACAGACAGCACCCCACATCACCTCGGTCCTCTCTCAACCCTGTAGCCCAGATGAGCCTTCTGGGACAGGAGATGGCAGCAGTGCTGGGTGATGTTCTGCACACCATGTGCACCACAGATCTGCTTTTGGAGAATCTTGACCCAGTGCACGAAGACTTTTAGTCCCAGGGGACTCAGATAAATAACTGCAGGTATGTGATAATTTACATAAGAGATCAAAAAAGCCTTTCAATCTCTGGCTCAGCACAAATCCCTGTTTTGGTCTCCTCAGGAAGGGCCCTGCCAAACCTCCCAGGGACTGATCCCTCTCCAGCTGCACTCAGACATCTGCAGTCTCTTCCTCAGGAATCTGACGAGCAGTGACCAGGCAGCTTTCTGAAAAGATGAAATGTGTTCCATTTAACAGAAAATAGGAAAGAAAAAGGAGAAAAAGTGGTTGGAACAAGAGCCTTTATCCCAAAGGTCTGCCACCCTCAGTCCACATGAATTTGTAAGACAGTCCTTAACAGTGACAGGCTCAAAGAGGGACTGTAGAGTGACAGTCCTTGACAGTGACATGCTCAACCAGGGATTGTAGAGTGACAGTCCTTGACAGTGACATGCTCAACCAGGGATTGTAGTCTCTCCATCCCTGGAGACATTAAAACCTGCACTGAAACAGGGCTAGGCAGCCTTCAGCAGAGCTGGCTTTGAGCAGAGAGCAGCCAGCCTTTGGAGCTTGTTCCCTGTAACATCAAGATGACAGGAACTGGAAGCAGGAATTGGGCAGGCTTTCCCCTGGATCAGACCTAACTGATCCCTACTCCCAGATTCACCAGAAATGAGGAGCTGAAATAGCTGGTGTGCCAAGTACAAGCAAAATTGACTCTTTTTTTTTTTTTTTTCTGAGGGGGGCAAATTAATAGGAGCACTTAACAGCCAATATTGGTTGCAGCTGGTCCTTGGACCCAGCGCTGCCTCCCAGCTTCCCCACAGCTGAAGGTGGTTCAAAAGACAGGTCAGTGCACAGCCTGGGCAGCCTGGACTGGATGAGGAATCCCAACCAACCCTGCGGGAAAGACAAGTAAGAGATGAAGTGGGATCCTGCCCTGGGCACAAATGAACCAGATGACTCCTTGAGGTCTTTTCATAAGTACTTTGTACGGATTAAAAGACACAAAAAGAATCTTGAAAACTAGATCTTCCTGACCTTTGAAAATATCCAAAGGCTTATCACACACAACAGCCTCTGCTACTGAACTCTGTCCTGCTGTTTCTTTTAGGCAACAGGTTCTTTTATTGGATTCCAGTCTCTAAACCCACAACCCAACACAGGCACCAGGCAGCCTATGACACAAGGGACAGACGCACAGATAACAGGGCAGACCCCTGTCTCAAAAGGTGAGTGCCAAAAGACAGCAGCCAAAATAAATTATTGCATTTTCAGAGATACAGATTATGCAGAACTCAGATATAAAAAATGATTAAACAAACACACCATGTACTGTGCTCACTTGTCACAGAACTCCTACACATTTCAAGACATCAGTTTTATGGTAAGATCCCTGTGCCTCTGGAGGGTTATTTATTCATTTTAGGGTGATGGCAAAGTATTTTTGCCTTTTTTCTTTTATTCCAATATTCACACTGCTGTCTACTAGACACCAATATAAAGCATGGGACAAGATGTTCTTTAATGCCATCAAAAAAGTATCAGAATCTGGCAATTTGTGACCACAGCAGGGAAAAATAAAGAAACTCCTGCTACCCTGCACACATCACCATCACACAGCTCACGCTTCTTTTATAGCTTCTGTGCAGAACTACACAGTTTTTAGCTGAAGAGTGGTTTGTGTCTTGCCATGCAGACCTCAGCAAGGCACAGTAGCAATTTCTGACTTCCCTTCAAATGTTTCTACTGAATAATTTCATGGTGCCATTTGCTTCAGTTTGCCAAGACTGAGATGAGAGGACAAAAGGNAAAAAAAAAAAAAAAAGCCTTCCCTTATTTCCCATTTTTATGTAATTTTACTGTACCTTGGTGTAAAACTGATATTAGCAAGGAAGTATTCATAACTGACATTTCTTGATTCTTCTATCTCCAGTCGTGATAAATTCAAGAATCTCGTGTAGGTTACTTTACCCTTCTACCCCAATTTCCCCAACTAGAAATTGGAAGTATTTACTCCTATCCTTTCTTTTGATGCAGTGATCTAAATTCAAGTTCTCTGACAGAAAGACTCTCTGCAACACCTTGCACAAAAGGAACATCACCTTAACTGCAATTCCTAAACTGTGTAAATCCCATCTCACTCTTGTTCCCTCTTAGTCTATGACTGTTATTAAAACTACATAATAAATAAAGTATCTACAAATACAACTGGGAAACTAAATCCCACTAAAATTTAAATTTCTAAAACCTATGTTTTAATATTGCCACGTGGAAGTCACAGCACAGGTGGGCACACGTGAAATGGATGCAAAACACCAGTGCACAGAAGCAGGAGAGGCAGAGCCAGCAGACTGGAATGTCAGCATTCCTAAGTGATTAATAGTGACCATGAAGATTAAAGTGACCTCACTGCTCAAATGGAGACAAGGACAGAACACATAGGGTGTTTGAAAGCCAATACTTCACTGTAATAACAGCAATTAAAGTTTTAAATGATCCCTGCATCTCACTGGAGTTTGCCCTCCGTGTGGAATTTTTTCACATTTGAAAAGTAAACCGTTAAAGAATAAGAAAGTGCTCAGATATCATCAGCTAGTTCCAGTCTAATAATACATAACTATGAAATACAATTATTATACTGATCTCATCAGCTTCTATTTTTAGCTTTAACCAGTTCTTTTAAGTTGAAACTGTTCCCTCACTGGAGCTGTGTTACAGTACATCCACTCATCTCTCAGCTGGGATTTGTTCCAGCTTTCCACTTGTCTCACTATTGTTCACATTATCATTTCTGAAATATAAGCATACTCTGATCCCCAAAGCAGGCACAGGTATTCAAGCACAAAAGCACTAATTACTGCTCCCAAGCACCAACTCATTTATGCAGCCATTCCATCCCCAGGTTACTAAGAGAAAAGAGAGGAAATGACCCACTAGGATGAAGCAGAAGATGAAATTACAGGCAACTTTCTTTGCTATACCATCACTTAATCTGAGACTAAGGGAAGTGTAAGGCAATGTGATAAACTGCTGAATACACAGACCTTTAGGCTGTCTACTGCAGCCAAGATGAACCTTCCTGACAAGCAAACACTCTGTACTGTAACCAGTCAGCATTGATAAAGCTCAAAACAAAACCCCACAACCTCAGCCCAGTAAAAAAAGAAGGTTGGGGCACGCTGACTCCGTAACTTCTGGGTCATTTTTGTCCAAGATAAAGATCCCTTTCCCTCCCTTTGTAGTTCTCCAAGCCCAGCACAAACAATGCTATACATTTTCACTGCAAGTTTCCCAACCGGGCTGGGAGCTCAGGGAGCCCTGGGAGAAGCTCAGCCACAAGAGCAGCAGGTCAGAAAAACCCTTTGTGGCCACAAAAAAAGCTGCACTTGGGTCCGAAAGGTTTTTTCCTTCCCTAAAGAAAAGCCAGATTTTTTCTTTATGCTCTCTCCCGCTGTGGGCCCCAGCCCGTCTCCCACAGCTCTGGGTATTTGGGCGCTCGGAGGGGACAGCTGTGACCCTCCCTCCTCCATATGAAGGGACAGCTGCTCCCTCAGCACTGCACCTCCATGGTGACCCGAGATTGACTCTGGTTCTGTGAACCAGGGGTTCTGCGCCTGAAGCCCATTCCCACCGGCATGGCCGGCTCCAAAGGCTCCCACACCGCCCAAGTCCGTCCCAGGAATCTCGGCAGGGCCAGCACAGCCACCTGAGCTGTCCCACAGCAATTCCCACGTGAAGTCACCAGCACAGCCCCGGGGTGACCTGGCCCGCTGTCCCAGCCGGGGTTAACACAGGCCAGGGACCGGCCCGACTTCCTGGCTCTCGGCAGGGAATGGCTCAGAAGGGAAGGAAGGGTTTAGCTGCAAGGCCCGGCCTCCCCCGTGCCAGCTGGCCCCGGACCAAATGGCCCGCTCGGCTCATTAGTAGCCAGCAAGTCCTTCCACAGCTGCTCACAGCCACCTCCAGAATTAAGTCATAATTAAGACCAAAGGTAAGAAGGGAACACAAGGCTGCCCAGCGCACATCTTTTGCTCAGTATCAGGGTAACCAAGCTTGAGATTAATTGGTACAGACTACACAAAGGAAATTCAGTGCCTGCTTCAAACTCATTATCTCTTAACCCATCTTTACTGTCACTCATAAAGCTTTCTGCCTAGAAATCTGTCAAATAATCCACTGTTCAATTTCAGCCCTCCAGCTATGCAGACAGAGCATATGGGAGCTTGAAAGATGATATATGTTTTCAGTTTTCATTCTCAAGATCTACAGTTGGGCATTTTAAAATGCTAACTAACTCAAGAAAATGTTTAAGTAGAATGTAAGTGGCAGTGGAAGAATGCAAGTCTGTGACAAACTCCACTCCCCTCCCCTCCCCTCCTCCCCAAGCTATCCCAGTAACCCAGGTAAATCTTGGAATTCATCTGTTGAAAGGACTCTGTCTGAAACAAAAGATGCTTCCAGAAATGGACTGAATGGTTTCACTTGTTCTCAAGAGACTTTATAGATATTGTCTGTGAGCTTGCTCTGAGTGGGGACTTTGTGTCCTGAACATTCCCAGCTCTGGAAAAGCTCAAGTCTTATTGAGGAGCAGAGTTCTGCCTCTCCAAGGAATCACTGTCACCCCACAGGTACCTCTCACTCTCTGTGGCAACTCAGAGCATCCTCAGAACTTCCCTTCCAGTGGCTGTGATAATTTCAGTCATTCTCATTTTATAAGTCTTGACATCTTCACCAACAGATTTTCCAGCTTAGCCATGCCTTGTGTCTGTGTGCAATCCTCTTAAAAAGGGAGTGATTTCTTACAAGAACCTTAGGGTATTTTAAGTTAAGTGAAAGTAAGTCCCCATGAATACTTTCACACAATAGTGCAGAGACCTTAAGTCTAGTGAGGATAATGCAAGTAATGTACTGAAAAAGTTGTAGAGCTAACCAATTATCTGCATGACTTTAAAAACCCCCCAAAACTTACTTTGCACTTGTACAGTGAGAGGCTTTTTGGGATGTGCTCTGCTTTGGTGATCAGGACTGCACTTACAACTCCTACAAGTTTTTATAAACACCAAGCTCAGCTGAATCACAGGCCTGGGGTCTGATAATATCTGTTTTTATACACATCTGCTACGAGGAAATCTCAACTGGCAAAATTCCTACTGACACAAATGAATGAGGAACCGCAGATCTACACAGAGAGGAATGTGAATTTACCCATTGCCACACACCAGTTTGTGATTCCACACCACACTTGTGTGGCACCCCGAATTTGGGCTGACAGCACAACTTGCATTGTACACTTGCAACACGAAAAGAAGGGGGAAAAAAAAAAAAAAAAATCTATGCACTGACGTTCTGCAGAGCCCTGTACTTGGAGACAAATTACAGCCATGTTACTGAAGCACACACAGAAACATCTGTTTAATGACACTTCAGTGATGTGACTGAAGGTTCCTCCCCACGCCCCTTGGAAGTAAAACGAAACTTTATTGACTTTTTAAGTTAACAGGAGTCTCACTACGGAGTTCAGCGAGCTTTGGATCAGGCTCTACAGAGAATAAAAGAAAATCTATTTGGGGTTTGTCCAAGCAATCCTGTTCCTCCCAAAACTCATGTCAGGTTGAAATATTATTTTTTTTCTTTGTCTCCTTGTAAAGGCAGATTGACCAGTTCCCAAACTGCTCTAATTCCTCCATCCCGACCCCTGTTTGACCGCCGCAGCTGCCCGCATGCTGCGATTTCTGAATACATCTTTTAATCCATCTTCCAGCCTCCAGCCTGGCAACAATGCTCCTTTCAATGCCCACCAGCACCGACCCAGCCCGCCGGTTTTCCAGCTCTGGAACACCCCGACCAGCTCCCACAAAGCCCGGGATTTACCAGCCGGGAGCCGGCCCCCCGTTCCCAGCCGAGTTCTCCGTGCCTGTGGATTTGGACACATGCTCCGGCGCTGAATGTTCCCAGGCTTCGGGCCAGCTTTGCTGGGATAACTCATCTCCCTGCGGCTCCCGACACGCGGGGGGACCGCGGAACGGGGGCGAGCTCAGCCCAGCCCCGGCTCCTCGGGGCTGCCCCTCAGCGCTCCCCGGGCGGAGCGCCCCGTTCCGGCTGCCCTCAGAGCCGCCTCTCCCCGCAGCGCCCCCGGCCCTTACCAGAGCGCGATGCGGCTCTTGGGGTAGCTGAGCCTCTCGATGCAGCCCAGGACGTGCGGCAGCGTGTGCGCGGCGTTGCGGGCGAGGATGGCGAGCAGCACGGTGGGCTGCAGCAGCGCCGACTCGGGCAGCGCGGGCGGCTCGGGCCCGGGCGGCTCGGGCGGCTCGGGCGGCTCGGGGNAGCCCAGGGAACGCCAGAGGAGGAGGGGCAGGGAGAGGCGGGGAAGGAGGGGAAGGAGGAGCTGAGCTGAGCAGAGCCGCCACCCGCCATGCGGGCCCTGCTCCCCGGTTACCGCCCCCCGGCACCGCCGCCGCCGCTCCAGGTGCGACCCGGTGCCGTGCCCCGGCCCCGGAGGCTGCGGTCAGCGCAGCTGCTCAGCGCCCGCGGTAAAAGCTGCAAACCCCACATTTCTCCACCCGAGTTGTGGGTAAGGCTGAGATGTCCCTTTGTTCGATGCTAAAGTGAGGATCTCGCCCTTACCCTTCCCACACAGGTAGGGAATTAAAGTAACTTTGAGCTTTCATGTCAGGAAGTTTTTGGCAAACATCCGGGAGATGTCACGAAGCAGCCGCACACCCCACACACGTCCCACGCTGCAGGAGGGATCCGCTGTTCCAGCTGGGACGCAGCTGAAAGATGAAAAAGAGGCATAAAAGGGCTTGGGTTGGAAGGGACCTTAAGGATAATCTCATTCCAACCCCCTGCCATGGGCAGGGTCACCTTCCACTAGCCCATGTTGCTCCTTGCCCCATCCAACCTGGCCTTGGACACTTGCAGGGATCCAGGGGCAGGCACAGCTTCTCTGGGCACCCTGTGCCAGGGCCTCACCACCTTCACAGGGAAGAAATTCTTCCTAATATCTGATCTAAGTGTACTCTCTGTCAGTTTGAGGATGTTCCCGTTGTCCCATCACTATCTACCCATTTAAAAAGTCACTCTCCCCCTTTTTTATAAGCCCCTCTCACATACTGGAAGGGGCTTGAAGGTCTCCCTGGAGCCTTCTCCTTTCCTGGCTGAACAACCCCAGCTTTCTCAGCACCTCTTCTTTGAAGACAGGATCCAGGGAAGATTTTCCCTGTACTTCATTGACTTACCCACCATGGAAATGTTCCCGTCAATAGACTGATGGCAATTTAGCATTAAAATACATAAAACATATTCCAGCAATTAAAATTATTGGGTTATGATCTTAAAAGGGGCCTAGTAATTATAGCTCTCTTAGAAGTTAATAGGATTTGGGTGTGCTAGACTTTGTTCAAGATGAAATCTCTAATTAACTCTAAGGGCCCCATCACAGCGTATTTGGGTCTTGCTGTGGGTAGGAAGTTTCTCCAAGGTGGACAGACCCACTGTTATATATATATATATATGTATGTATGTATATACACACACACACATATATAGAGTTAATGTTTGCTCTTCTCTGCTTATAGAACCTAATTTATCACACACCAAATTATATTGCCTCAGTTTCCTGATCAGATGACTGCACGAAAAGGGTCATCCTAGGAGACTTCAATAAAGAATCTCCAGGGATCATAGAATCATCTGCACCAAAATTTGAGAAACTCTCTCAATTTGTGCACAACTTCCTGAACAATTAGTGCAAATGTGTTCCTCGTGTTTGCCCTTCGTGATGCCTTTATAATTGTTCTAGAATGATACATTAATGAGGCTTTTCTTTGATGGTTAGTTTGCCACATGCTGCTTTTATGCTTGGGTTCATTAAGCAAATAAAGGAGCAGCTTTGCAGCCTGTGTGAGGTGATGAGAGTTTCACAGGGGCCAGCCCGATCCACACACGCGGAATTCCGCTGCCGCCCACGTTTGGGACCGCTCACATTTGGAGGGTGGGCACTAATGCTGCCAAATTATACTGGCTGTGGAGGGCTGGAAGCTGGCATTTTCCATCCACTGGGCACTCCAGCTGGGTCACAGTCCTGATTTTAGGATATTTCAGCAGAAATCTGCCTGCCTTTGCTAGAACTCTGAGTGTGCCTTTACCCTGTGCAGTTCTTGATGTCCTCAGTGAAATCTAAACTACCTTCAGCTCTTTTCAGACTACTCTCTTTTTTATTTGGTGCAGCACCAGAGCCATAATGATTTGCTGAGGGCAAATGAAAAGCCTCCATCAGCATCCCAAAGCCAGTAATTTGCTCTCCAAAGTGATGTTCCCTGGCTCACACAACTCCCCATGGAACACAAAAGAGTGAGAGCAGCAGAACGTGAGAAGTTCTTCCATGCAGAACAGAAAGGAGTCAGCTCAACTTCATCTCTCACTCCCACACAGCGTGGGGCAAAGTTTGGAGAGCTCAGGTAAAGTCACCTGGCAATTGGTGTCATTCCAACACCTATAAATGTGTATGACTTTATGTCCACGTACAAACAAATCTGTACTCATCCTGGCTGCTTTGTTGGTGGCAAAAATTATATCCTGTGGGGTTTTTTTTAAGGCCAGACTCCATCCTGCTGTGACAAGACAATGAGCCACTCTGTGGTGAAGTATTTTAGCTTTGAGGAACAAATGGCTTTTTGCAGATGTTAAGTCCCATAGAAATCAAATTAAGCCATTTGTTTCAGCTTCCTCTAAATATCTAAAGCAGACAAGATGATTCCAGCTATGACAACTGTCTCTGGCAGAGCCATAATCCCTCAGTTTGGCAGGTGACAAATTCTCTCTGAGGCAGACTTCTTCTAAATTGTTTCCCCACATTGAGGGAAACAGAGGTTCCATCCAGCTAATGTAAATTAACTCATTTATAGATTGATGTGGATCTTCACCTCTTCACCACACTTGCTTCTTCGCCTCTAAGAACTCGAATCCATCCAATTACTTTCCCAGCAGTTGAGTGAACCACTGTTGCCAACTCTTCCATGGAAGTCTTGGAGACTGGATTTTTTTATCCCATCTAGCTATCTATTCTGTGCCCAGGGAACTGAAGTGCTGGCTAACACAAAACTTTTTAAGCATTTTACCACAAAATTCCTTGAATTAGATTGGCCCAAATATGACTTCCCGTGGCTACAAACCACATACAATTTATCTGTGACATACACATAGACCAATTTTTATTGATGCTTTATTATAGAATAGCCACTCTTTGAAATTTCTCAGAAGAGTCACTGAGACAGATGGAACTGATAAGCCAGACCTGGGACACTTGGCATTAGGCAAAGCATATTCTCACTGGAAGTCAGAGATATTTCTGGTAAAGCAGTCCAAGGTGCTTTTAATGGGAATGCCTTGGAGGCGTGCCCCTTACGCAGTCTGTCAAAGCTCTGGATGCTGCAGATTGATAACGCTTTGGAGCCTTC
>VWZP01009951.1:222926-296492 GCA_013396995.1 Dicaeum eximium | reverse complement strand
GTGTATGTATGTGTATATATATATATATATATATATATATATGTATATGTTTCATTTAAAGGGTTTAAAGCGGCGCCTTTGGCCGCGGCGGGGAGGTAGGAACGGAGCGGAGGCGGAACGTTCGGGGCGGTGCGGCAGTTTCCGGGGAGCACCGGGGTGCGCGGCGCCGCCCGGAGTGAAGCCGCGTTGCACACAGCGGGGACAGCATGGAGCCGGCGGCCGGGCCGGGCGGGAGCGGCATCTGCCCGGCCCCGGGGGGCACCGATCCGGGCCAGGGCTCCTCCGCTGCCGGGAGAGCCCCGGGGGCACGGGGCAGCTGGTCGGGGGCGGCTGGCGGCAACTGGATCACGAGTCACCCCACGGTAGGGCGGGCGGGGGTCCCTCGGCCTCTCGGGGTCCCTCGGCCTCTCGGGGGTCCCTCGGCCTGTCGGGGGTCCCTCGGCCTCTCGGGGTCCCTCGGCCTCTCGGGGGTCCCGCTCTCCCGCCCGGACCCTGCGGGGCTCTCGAGCTGCACCCCCAAGGAGGGTTCTGCGGGGAGAACAATATAATCTGTTATATTGGGTTTATCGAAGGGGGCTCACGCCCCCGGGGTGGTTTGGGAATGGCGCTGCCAGCAGAGGCCGAGGGTATAAATCATGGGATTCCAGCTGGGAGACGTAAATGCCTTAAGCTCTGACTCCATTTTAATTTTTAGCACACCGAAAACATGGAGGTGTTTAATTTGGCCATCCGCTGATGTTGATGTGTTGCAGCAAAAATAGGTTAAAAAATGATTTACCCCAATATAGGTAAAACTCCACAAAGCTAGAGCTGTTCCAGAAATAGCTTTGACTCCTCTTGTGTTTGTTTTACTTGCCTTTTTTAAGTGCTAAAATATGGGAACGCGGAAAAAGGAGCTTTTGAGATACTGTCAGGAAACAAGTCCTGCCTTCTGATTGCCTTAAAACTAGTTTGAAACTCCAGGGGCTCTGCTGGCTGTAGAGGTGGTGTGTGCATTCCCAGTATAACCTGTGCTCTCCTTCATCGTTCCTCTTTGGGTTCAGTTCACAGAAATGATGTCACTTGATGTGTCTGACAGCACTCAAGTCTACGCTGCCTTTTTGGTGTACCTGGACCTCTTAGAAGGTAAATTGGGGAAGTGATTTATCCCAGCTAATGCCTTTGCCCTTAGGAGCTGTTAAATTCACTGTTTGCACTGGGACAAGACCTTTCCTTACAGAGTCCTTACATCTCTGAAGAAAATGCCTAAATGGTCTTTAAAAGATTTCTGTAGTTCTGCCCATTTTGAGACTTTTTCTGCTGAAAGTTTCTATCCTCTGCCTCCCTGGAGCCTGTGCAAAGATGAGGGCCCGTTTCACCCAGCAGCTCCAGGTGCAGGTCAGCATGGAAAAAAAACAAAAGAGGAGTAGGGGAAGGAAAAGGAATTGTAGGAAGGTGAAGTGACAAATTCAGTGGTTGAGCTTGTAATAGTCCTCACTTGTAGATTAACATGAAGCTACTCGGTCTTAGTGTTTCACAAAAGTCACCATTTAGCAAATGGCTGCTGTGTGCTGGCCTGTTTTCTGCAAAGGGCAGTGATTCCTCTAGCAGAGAACATCATTTATAACCATGTAGTAATATCATGTAGCAATGTGGTAATTTGTAATAAATTGTGGGTGTTGTGCTTAGGGCCACAGCTTGGTGGAGGACCTGGCAGTGTCAGGTCAGTGCTGAGATTCCATGATCTTGGAGGACTTTTCTGGCCCAAATGGTCCTGTGAAATCCAGTGTAGTCTTCTGGAGTCTGCTCAGAGTGGAGCAGAGTTATGTGATATATAAACTTCTGCCTGGCTTCTTCCAAGTTGGCTTTATTGAAAAGGGACTGTGAGTAGGCAGCCAGCCAGCCTAAGAAAAATATTGCAGTTTTGCTTGGAGCCTGCTGCTTCTCAAGGTCAGGGAAGGGAGGGATTTTACAGTCCAGAAACTGCTGCATCTGTTGCTGTTATACCTCTGAAGAAAATGCCTTAATAACCTTTAAAGGAAGATTTCTGTAGTTCTGCAGCAAAAACTTTGTTGTTATCCCTTCAGGCAGGAGATTAGAGCTGTGTATGATCATTAACCATGCTTTTAGCACCTGCTGGTTAAGGGTGCCCATTCAGATGACTAAAGCTGCTTGGTTTTATCTTCTTTTTGCAGAGCAGCTTTGTTCACCAGCCATCAGTGCAGCTCTGGAGCCAGCAGGCTGCTCCTGCTCCTGCTCCTGCTCCATGGCTTTCTTTAGCAGGATTGCTTCTCAGGAGGGGAATTTGGCAGATGAATGGAGTTTTCCTGTGAAGAGAGGGAGGGAAAGCAAAACCTTAGATGCTGCCTTAGATCCTGCATTTGCTATTTGACTGATCAAAACTCGTGTTTTGTGTTCTGCCCCTCTCATCCCCGCCGAACCTTTCTAGGGAGGAACTGGCACGAGGTGCAGCCGGTGGGAGAGGCAGAGCTGCAGCTGGTGTGCCTGCATGCCCGTGCCAAGGAGCAGGAGGGGCTCCAGGTGATGGTGCCAGTGCCTGCACACATCCTGATCAGCCACGAGAGGTGAGGCTCTGCTCAGGGCTTGTCTGGGGTTCCTGCCGACAGAAAATGGAGCGCAGGTACATCTTACAGCCTGGTGGCGGCTTGCTCAGCAGGGGAGGGAGGAGGAAATGGAGGAATATCAGAGCAAAGCAACCTCTCAGCCTGTAAGCAGAGCTGTTTTGGGTTCTGCACACACACAGGCTGCTTGGAACATGAAGGAAACCTCAGTTTTGCATCAGTCTCTGCCTCTCCCTGTCTGGAAGTGGTTCTTGGAGGTCAAGCAGAAATTGATGCCCACTGATAAACACTTCCTGTTGTCTGGGCTTGCATATGTGCTAGGAGATAACAGTGGACACCAAAGTATGTGTTTGAGACACAAGGTTAGAACACAAGGCCTTCACAGCTTATGTTTTGAACATTCTTGTGTGATTTTGTACTCTGGAAAATGTACCATGCTTCCTGAGTTAAAAGGACTTAAAAGGACCTAAGAGGAAAGAAATCCTCTTGGAGATGCCTAAGAATCAGCCTTTTTTATTGTCAAATTTGTGGATAAGCCTTGTATGGTTTGCTTTGCTTTTGTTTTCAAACTATAATTTGGCTACTTTGAACAGGAAACTCATCTTACTTCTAGAGTCTCAAGTGCCTGTGATTTTTTACTTAATTTCCTCACACATGCAGGAGCAATTCTTCAAGCAGAAGACACCACAGCCATGAATTTGTTACATTATAGATATTTACAGCCTAGAAAAGTTCCACTTCAGTAGTTTTACAGTCTATTTCAAGTGGCCCCTAGAGCAGCCTCAGCCACACAGTATGATTTACTCTGTGATAAAGGCTGTCTTCTCTGACTGGTATTTGCCATGATGACTCTGAAGGCATGAACTATTTCAGTGGCATCACACCGTTGTACATTTTTCAGTTTCTTCTGTTCCCACTCCTGCTAGGAGCTGGCTCAGGGCTGGCTTTACAAATCTTACTGGTTTTTGCTGCTTTCTCTTGCTCTGTGGGCAGCAGCCTGACACAGTGGTAGGTAGCTAATTAACTGCAAGTATTAGATGTGTGTGTGCACTCTAGGAGTGATGTTTTTGCTTTTTATTTTGGATTTTAGAAGTGACAGATCAATGTCTTGCTAACAGACTTTCATCATCATTTTCCTGTTTGTTGGATGAGGGGGAAGAAAATTATTTACTTTACATTGATGGGGTTTAGTACTATTTTTGTGCTGAAAAAAATACTATATTTGCAGGTATTGGTCAATCCCTCCTGGGGGCTTGGTGTTGCAGAGAAATGTGATGTGATCTCCACAGCAGAGGAAAGCTGCTGAGAGGCCTTGCAGGGTGAAATGCTGAGTGTCATTCAGCCTGTCTGCAAGCAGGAGATGTGTGTGTGAATGAAAGGGACATGCTGCAGCTCTCAGCTCAGACAAGATTTTAGGTGGGAATATAAGGCAGCCAGTGAGGATGTGGGATCTTTGAGGAATTCCACCTACAGGCTGAGCTGTTGTGCTTGGTTAATATAGTGTGTTTCCACCTGGGCTGAAAACTTGGATTCCTGGCATTGGGTAAAGGCCAGGAGTATGCTTTTAATGACAGATATTCCACTGCACGCATGTCCTATCTTTTACTGTGTCATTGGAGCTTTTCACAGGGAGCCTCTGCACTTGTTTGTTCTGTGGTGATGCTGTTTGCTCTGCCTCTGGCACCGGAGCGTCTGGAATCCAGCACTGGAAGGATGTGTGGTGGAGAGGCAGGGAGTGAATGCATCACATTGATGAAAAGTACAGCTTGTGACTAGGGTTTGCTGCAGAGCAATGACACAGGGTGTGTTGTCACTAAAACGAGCTGGATCCCAGGCTGCAGTGCCAGGTGTGTCCATAAAGGCCTGTGTGTGTTCAGTGTCCATGGATTTTGTCAGGCTGGGAGGTTGTGTTTGTGTACAGCAGTTGTATTTGTGGTGTTGGACGTGCATCTGCATTTTGTTCAAAGCAGTGCTTTGAGGCTTTGTGTTACCTGCTAAAGCAGGGGAGGAGGTTTGAGTGAATGCAGCTTGCTTAGTGTTGAAAAGAAGCCCTTGGAGGCATTTGGGAAGGTCAAAATGTTCTGTCTATTCTGGGCCTGGAATTGTGCTAACTGCAAAAGAAGGCAGTAACAGCAACGTTTTATGGGCAGCACTTCCTTGTTTACCCAGTAGGGTTTGGAAGTGACACCTTGAAATCAGACTTCTATCTTCATTCTGCTCTGTGATTTTCTTATTGGTAGAAGGAAGAGAGTGATTCACTAGAAAATAATGGATTTAGTACTACATATGTGCTAAAAAAGATTTCACATTTTGCCAGTATTAGTCAGTCACTCTTGGGGGCTTGGTCTTCCAGAGAAATGTAGCAGTGGTTCTCTACTTAAAATCCATGTCAGCCAAGCTCTGCCTTCCCAGGTGTCTCATGAAGTTCCCTACTTGGCTGCCACTGAGGAGTGTGTCCTTAAAAGGCCACAGGAAAGTTGCTGTGGAAATTACCAGCAGGACACCTAGGCAAATGATAAATACGAGTGCCCTACAAAAAACAAAATCTATTCATTGGTTTTTAGCCTATTACAAAATTTCATCATGTCCAGTTTGAGCATGACAGTGAACTGCTGAAGGCAAAAGCTGCTCTGCTTCCTAAGAAGAACTGTCCATTCTGCAGAGCTGGAAGCTGCTCATCCAGCCTTGGCAGGGTAGGGCTACACAGGAACCCATTAAATTACAGAATTATGGGCTGTGCAGCAAAGAGTCTTGAGAAGTAGCTTTATGCTGTGTGTTCTTCAGATGAAGATTGCTGAATCTTCTGTGAGTGAAGCCCTGGGGAATACAATGCAGTTTCTGTCTGTCTTGGTGTGCTCTGACCCACACACAGCTGGCTGAGGCTTGGAGAGCCTCTGGATGCAGCAGGGACTCACAATTGCAGGAGGAGTTTGTGGGTGCATAGGCTGGGGTGTGTTTGCTGCTCACTACCACACCTTGGAGCATACCAGGTACCTCCTGGTCAGTACATTCCAGAACTGTGGCTCGCCACTGTGGAGGAAGCAGAAGAATCCTGAGAGAGCTGCTTCAGAGCTGGCAGAAGTGACTGGCATAAACCAAGCTCAGCAAGTTAGGAGAGCTCACAGTGTTGACAGCTGGATTTTTAGATAGCCTGGAAAGCCTTGAGCCTTCAGGGACCAGGAAGTTAGGTCCTAGATCTAATAGAACTGGGCACTGCCTGTCCTAGACAAATAACTCTGTCTAAGCAGAGTGTTGCAGATAAATTGTCAGATTAAATGACATGTCTCTGCTCTGTTTGTATTTTGTGTTCAAGTGTTGTAAATGAAGGATGAAGTTTCCTGAGGTCATGGAGACCTGTGAAGTTTGGGAAAGGCTTATTCTGTTAAAATGCTAACTTATTTTGGCAAAAAGCAACACATAAATGTTCTGTTTTAAAGCTGATAAGCATCCTAAGAAGGAAATCTGATGACTGGAATTTACTGTCTTCAAAGTCTGTAGACTGCTATATAAATCTACAATAAACTGAAAAATCTTGTTATTTTAAAGCACTGGATGTGCATCTTGCATCCTTTTCACAGTTTTGTCAGTAACTCCCTTGCTGTAAGCGTAATTTACTCATGCAGTAAATCACACATTGAAAATATAATTAGTGGCTCCTAAATGAAAGCTCTTTATTAGTGTTTTTAATGTAATTTTTAAAATTTAATATTTTAAATGAGATTGCAGCTCCCACAGCACAGTTGGTTGTGCAGTACTGTGGTTGAACATCCAGTAAATGTGTCCTGTAGAACTTTGCTGAGCTTTGATACCTTCCTTTTCTCTTGTTTTCTTCTTGAACTTCCTTGGAAAAAGATCTTTTTAGTCCTCGGGGTTTCAATTCCTTCTCCTGACCAGTGTGGCACATGGTGTTTTATTTGCATTTATTTTTTTCTTTCCATTACAAAACTGAGTTTCTTCTAGTATTCCCTGTTTGTGTGTGTTTTGGGAACAAATCCCAAGGAACAGTGGTGTGCATTTACACCTTCTCCCAGCCCCATATGCTCCTTCCCACTTAATTCAAGGCACTGGGTTAATGCTGCTGCCTGCCCTGCAGCAGGACCTAGAGCAGTTCCTGATGGTGAGCTGTGCTGAAGTTTGCAGTGCTGGCTAAATCCAAGGAATTGTGCACTCTGGGAGGTTCCTGTGGCGTGGTGCTGGCCCAGGCTAGGACAATGGCACGCTCTGGTGCCTGGGCTAATGATCTGTGCAGTGGCACAGAGACCAGCTTGTGTGCACTCTGCAGCCCTGCCTGGCCAGCAGGGGAGGGAGCTCTTCAGGCTGGCCAAGCCTGCAAGGAATTATTCATCCAAGTATAAAGGGCAGATTGAAAGCCTTTGGCTTTTATGGGATGGAAGGCAGTAGTTCCATTTCAGCTCAATGGAGCTCTATGCAACCTCCATAAAACTGCTCTGAGCTTGCAGAGGCACGCTGCTTCTCAGAGGCATTGCATGGGATGTGCCTCTGAAATGCTCTTTTGTTCATCACAGACCTTGCTGCTGGAATTCTTTATTATTCTGCCCTTGATTGGTTTCTGCAGAGTCAGTTGAAACCTCGTTGTCACCAGCTGTACACCTGTTTTTTTCCTCCCAGAGAAAAGGGCAGTGTTATTTTGTTAGGAGCAGATATTTGGAAACACAGCACAGATTTCTGATTGGTGTTGAGGGCCTACGTAGTGCAAAATTAAGATGGGGGAAGGATGCAACATTCCCCTCTGCTCTCTGGATGGATTTGTATTTTCCTGTTTTGTTTTGGGAATTGTTTTATTTTGAAGCTATTAATTGCCACAGTAATAGAAGACCAGGTCAATTCACTGCCATCATTAATTTGAATGCAGCAGTTATGACAGATGCAGGATGACATTGCTAGTGCTGTTCCCTTAACTTCAGTGCTCC
Organism: Dicaeum eximium; assembly: GCA_013396995.1. Lineage (NCBI taxonomy): Eukaryota > Metazoa > Chordata > Aves > Passeriformes > Dicaeidae > Dicaeum > Dicaeum eximium. The sequence continues at coordinate 289,000 of VWZP01009951.1, read as the reverse complement.
TTGCACAATGTTAAGTAAGTTAAACCTGCTCCTATGACTAATTCTTTGGTAGAAAAAAGCAATCCCTACTGACTCTGGTCTGTAGATAACTAGGAAGCCCTTTTTAAGCCCTTTTTCTAAGGCAGAGTGTTTTAGAAATGCCAGCTCTTTGGATAACAGAGTGTTTGAGGTGAAGTCCTTTGCATCTCCTGGAGCATGAGGTGAATATGAGTTTGCTTCCTGGGTGGAAAATGAGGGCTTTGCCCTGCTTGCATTTGGCTTGGTGGGAGCAGATCTGGATTTGAGTGAACTAGCAGGCACTATGAGGTTTTAGAACTGGGCTTTCAAATTCCACTGGAAGCTTTGCACTGCATGATCTCCAGCAAATAAGAATTCTTATAAAAATACTTAGTCTTATTCTACTTATGTGGCTTCAATAAAATTTCAGAGTGTTTCTTGTGGTGTCTGTATTCCCCTAAGTTCAGTTATTTTTCTTTCCCAATGCCTTTGTTCAGGAGATACCTTTTTTGTGTGAGATGCCTGGAGCTTCTGTACTGCCTGTTTTAACATTCCCTGGCTTTTCATCCTGCAGAGAGGAAGAGGAGGGGAAGGACTAGTTGCAGGGTATTTTAGCTTTCTCACTGTGCACACAGCAGCACGTTTGATTGTTCTGTGCACCCTCCTGGGGCTTTAGATGGTTTTTTATTTACCAGGGAGTCATTGGCATAAATCCCAAGAAGGTGGCATGGGTAGGGATGTCTGTCCCTGATGTCCATTACCAGGCTGAGCCTGTGGGTGAACATGTGCTCAGGTGATAGAGTGTTTTGTCTGCTGTCCTTGAGGAGGTGGCAGAGTGACACAATGCATCCCTCCAGCACGGGTTTTACTTGAGACTGTAGTGAAAACGTGCTGAGCTTTTACTGAGACCCTGCAGAACAGTAGGAACTGTTTCTCAGCTGCACCTTTTCTTGTGTCAGGTCTCTCCATTCTGCTGAAAACTGGCTGTGCAGACAGTGGAGTGAGCATGCTGGAGTTCTGTGGAAAAGGAGGACCCAGAGAGAGCCAGTCCATGCCAAAGACTTAACCCCACAGCTTGTGTTGGAGCACAGCTGGGGAACCAAGCCCAGAGTGGTCATGGCCTCCTTGGTGTCAGTGTTCCATCTGTTATCAGGAGTTCCAGAGTGTGTCCTGACACAGCTGTGAATCAGGAAAAGGCTGCTCAGGGTGCTGGGGAATGTGGGTGGTCAAGGCTGTTGGCATCTGGCAGACTGATGGATGCACTGAATTCCTGTGTTCTGCTGATGTTTGACACTTTCAGAAACGTTAAATCCACTTTTATTTAAGCAAATCCATCTTTTATAGTTGTCATCATCACCTGTAGTGTAGCAGATTGTACTGGTCACTTAGGAGCTTATTGGTAGCCATTAACTGGGTAATTTAAATCAGCTGGCTCTCTTGGGGGGGTGTTACCATGTGGGCTTTTTGCCTAGGATTTTATTTCCATCATTGACTGCAGCTGTTTGTGAGATGGGCAGCCTTGAAATAAAGGCTTCTTGCCTCATTTAGGATGTCAAATGTGCATTCTTTGAATTTCAGAAGGCCAACAAGGCTTCATGCTTACTTTATTTTTCCATACACAGCATTAGATGCATTAAAAGGATTAGAAAAGGTACACCTTCCTGCAGTATTTCACCTTCCTGCTTGTGGCAGGCAGCAGGCACAGAGGTTCTGTGGCTCCTTTGCAGTGTCTGCTGGTGCAGAGGAGCATTGTGAGCAGACTGGACACAGAGGCTGCTGGGGATGCCTTCAGGGGAGGAGGGCAAGGGATGATGTCTGACACAAACTTCCTGCATTCCAAAGCTTATCCCTCTAAAAGATAGCCTCCCACCACTTTGCAGATGTGCTGCAGTGCACTGTGGCTACTGTGGTTTGCATGAATCAGAGCTCTTGCCTTGGGGCTGCCTGTGTGAAGGGAAGGGAAAAAGGGTGCATTTGCAGTTGTCATTCTTCATCTGTGGACAGCAGAGTTAGCAGATCAACCTGATGCAATGGCATGTCTTTGTGCTCCTTACATAAATCCTGGAACTCTTGTCTCCTGGAAAGGAAGAAGAAATGCAAAGAAATGTCATTAATCTGTTGCCAGGACCTGGCTGCTTTTGGGATCATGGGGCATCTTCAAAGTCCTAGTTGCTAAATAGGGGGAAATAAAGTATTGGGTGTCAGTGCTTGGCAGCAGAAGAAGAAATCATGAGTATCAGAAATGTAGATCTAAGTAAGGCCTCACTGTTCCATCTCTCCTCCTAACAGGAAAACCAGTGAAAGGCATTAAAGAAAATAGGAAGGAGCAGTTTCATGTCCACTGCTTCATGGATGGTTCTTTCCTCACGGGGTCTCTGCCAGCAGTCTGGCCTTGCCAGGTTAGAGCTTTCTCCTTGGTTGCTGAGGGTGGTGAGACCCTGGCACAGCTGCCCAGAGTAGCTGTGGCAGCCCCATCCCTGGAAGTGCCCAAGGCCAGGTTGGATGGGGCTTGGTGCAAACTGGGATAATGGAAATGTCCCTGTCTGTGGATGGAACTGGATGAGCTTTAAGGTCCCCTCCAACCCAAATCATTTCACGATTCTGCATGTGACAATTGGATTCCTGCTCTCTCCATGTGTCAGGAAGGAGATCTGTAATCTTTTCCCAGGCTCTTGTCCCCTGCCAGGGTTTGGGCAGGACATTGTGGTGCTGGGGGTACCTCTGCACAGGGGCTGGAGGTGCCAAGCACAGAGTAAGTTACCTGCCAAGCAAACCTGCAGACAGAGCCTGCTGAGGGGTGGCAGTGAACACAGGAGTAGGTGTCCCATTACCTGAAGGAGTCTCTTGCAGTGTCTCCTCTGCCAGTGGCCAGCAGAGTCTCTCTCACCTTCTTTGTTGTGTTGTTAGGAAATGTGCTGATGTGGGAGGGCTAGGATGGTGCTTTTCCCAGCCATGGTGTCTCTGTTGCATGAAGTAACTGTGTTGTGTTGCCTTGCTGTGTGTCTGGGACAGTGGTGCAGGCAGGAGGAGAGGCCTTCCTGAATTTACCAGGCTGGATTATGCACAGCTCAGAACACAGATGGATCCTTAAGAAGGTCATGGGCTTTACAGCGAGGCTTTCCAGGCTGCTGCTCATCCTCTGCCACGTTCCATTTGGCTTTTATTAGAGGATCAAAGGGGTTCTGAGGGAAGATGGTGATTGAAGTCTGAAAGCTGCTGCCTTTAGAGAGAGAGCCCTGTTTTCAGCTGCAGTGCCTGGGCTCAGCCTGGGTGAGCTCTCCAGGGTGCGTGAAGCCAGGACTGGTTTATCCTGGTGCACAGCTGAACTCCCCTTGGAATGTAACCTGTCCCAGCAGTCTCAGAGGAGCCCTCTTGCACCTGACACATGGGGGAAGGGTCTGCCTCTGGTCACCACACTACTTCAGAGCCTGCTCCCCAGTCAGACCAGGAACCCAGGGACTCCAGGGATCAGCGTTGTCCTGAGCTCTGAACCGAAAAGTAACTGGCATGTTGCTCTTAAAATAAGCTAAACAGGAAAAATTGCATAACTTTGTCTTGAGCTTTTAAGGAAGACATTATTTGGGCTGACTGTTCTGAAGAAGAGCATTAGTCTTGTGGCTTCTAGTCTAGACAGGGAGGTAGAGAAACCTGGCTTGGGCTCCTGGGCCTTCCACAGTCTGGCAGAGACCTGTGGCACAGGGACTGGAAGACTTACCTCTGCAAATGGAACAAGTCTTAATAACTTGGTTCTCCAATTGAACACCAGGTCTTATTTAATTAAATTTCTTATGTAAGTCTGCTGAAAACAGGACCAGTAGAGATTGCCATGCTAGGATTGTGGTGGATGAGGGATGGCTGAGGCACATGCACATGAGAACACCTAAACAAAGCTTAGAAGCATGTGTTGAGCCATTTCCAGCAGAGATGTGTGTAACTGATTCTGTTATTTTCTTTTGTTGCTTGATTACACAACTTTGGATTTTTAGTAGAACAGATATTATGCTCACTTTAGTTAAGACAAGTTTGCAGAGTGAAAACAGGCTGAATTAAAATGGTGCTATTCTACCTTTGTACCATGGTAGGTGGTTGTGGACTCCTTTCTAAGTGATTTTTTTCCTCTCCTAGGTTAAGGGAAATACTGAAGAAAGCCTCTCTCCCTCCAGAGGATCCCGACACCCTGCTGTCAGTTACCTTGGCCATAGTTGAGACAGACTCCACAATAGTCTACTATAAAGTGACTGATGGCTTTGTAATGCCAGATCCTCCTGATGATACCGAAGATGTGGATAATAAACAGTGGAGGAAGAAAAGAAAGAAACCTTTCAAATGACTGGGACAGAGAAAACAAAGTGTTTCTTGAACTCCTGTGCTCAAACCCAAACAAGTGCAGGAACTGATTTATGTGAATAAGTGGTGTGCTAAAGTCTGCCTTGGCATATCAAGGATGTGTTCAGGGAGAACAGAGGCTTGTGCAGCTGCACTGTAATGAAATGCCATTTGAGGTATGAAGTAAGTCATGCTTTGACACAGATCAGTCCTGACCAATAAATACACTTGGAAAGTGTTGGCAAAGCCTGTGTTTCCTCTCTATCTGGTCAGGTACATAACAGGAAAAACATATCCTTACCCATACTGTAAATATTGGTTACAGGTAAGTCTGAAGAGCTTGTGGCAGGACTGAAGGGTTTTCTAGTTTAGAGTCTTTTTATCTTAGCCCTGTCAGAAGCACTCATGCTGCCCCCCAGGTTACATTTCTGAATGTTGCTTTCTTCCCTCTGCTTTTGGAGAAAAAGCTCTTCCACAGAAATACTTTAATTTTTTCCCTGCAGAGGAAAAGTGATTATAGCAGCACCAGAGGCAACTAAAACACTGAAGTATGTCACCATGTATGCTGTAAGAGCACACTAGTTACCTGCTTCAGGCACCAACTAGGTTTCTAAAGCCATTGTCATTCCTAGGATTTATTTTATTATGTCTTTGGACATAGCTTCTGCATATTGAAAGTGATTGCCCAGGAGGTGCTTCAGCTTGGAGTTAAGAGGAAAAAACCTGACTTTTAGTTTCTTCTGCTGGAATTTTCCACATCTTTGGTGTGAAGATCTTTTCCAGGTTAAACTTAAGAATTCTCTGGCAATCAACATCCCAGAGCAGCTTCTTGAGCACAGGATTGTCTGTCTGACAGCTGTGTGGCCGAGGATCACACATTCAGAAGGTGAAGCACAAGTGGTTTTTTTCCTTGCATGGGTAGAAGAATGGGAGAAAATCCAAAAATCCAAGCTGGAAATGAAAGACCATTTAAGCTTCGCTATCCCTGGAACTAGAATGGATGTTTCTGTGGCTGTGGAGCTTGATGCTAGTTTGGCCAAATGTGCTGGGAGGCAGAATGATCCTGCAGGGAGTCCTGCACACCCTTGGAGGAGGTGTGTCACTGTCATGTGGAGCTCTGCAGGACACCTTTATCCCAATACAGCCAGGGGAGACTTGGCATTTGTGGATTCCAGTCATGGAGAAAAAATAATTTTCTTTGCCTTTCTCAGCGTTGCTCCCCTTGTGGAGGAAACCATCATTTTCCTTTGGTCTGATGCTGTCCTGCCTTGAGGGGCTCCCTGTGTGCTGACTGCTGCCATGCTGCATGGGACCTTGATGTTGATATTTCCTGGGATCCGTGGCTTATTCCATAAAGCAAGTGTTAAACCTGGCTAGGCTGCCTGCCACCAGGTAAATTGTCCTTGTTACAAGCTGGGAAGTACTTCATCCCTGCAGGAAAAGAGCTGGTTTGTGTGAAGGAGGCTGTAACAGATGTGGCAGATTTGGTATTTAGGCAACACATGCTTAGCCCTAAAAGCAAATTCCTTTGAATTTGCTTCAGTTTCTAGGAAATACTGCCAGTTTGGAGTTTGCTGCATGACTGAAGCTTGGATTTACCCTTCATTTTATCATTTCTGTGCACAGAAAGAGGAGCATAACTTGAGCCTCCTTTTCTATACACTGAAAACTGCTGACCCAGGCTTCACAGGTCAAACTGGAGAAACTGTGTCTAAGGGCTTTGATTTCTGTTTCTTCTTGTGTCCCACTGAGAAATGATTATATGGGCCTTTTTCCAGCCTCCTTAGATTGTGGTGATTCTTTATTTCTGAGGGAAAAAAAACACAGAAGAGCTAATAATATCACAGCACTGTTTGTCCCATAGGTATTACAGTGTAAACACAGGGATGTTAAATAAGCTTGGAACCAACTGTGCTGTTCCTTTACATTTCACTGAAGTATTTCTCTCTGTCAAGTCAACAACACACAGACTGAAGCCCCTGGTCTTCCAGGCACTGAATAAAGATGGGAAGAAACTTCCCATAGAAGTGTATCAGTTCAGAGCAGAAGCTCATTAACATTCCTGAATCCATAGCATGCTGGTCCTGTGCCCAAAGTGTTCAAGCATAACTCTGCTTTTTGTGAGACATCCATGGAAGTGTGAGCCATGGCGCTGCTGCCAATCCAGCACTTATTTCAGCCCAGAAGATTTTTCAGGCTCCACACTGCTATCTTTTAGAGTTTTTTTAGGTTTTATTTGCCAAGCGCAGCTTGATACGTTTTACTGAATGGCCCTGACCAACAGAAGGTGTTTTCAAATCTGGAGAGTATCATTTTGCAGTAGATTATTGTTCCAAGCCTTTCCTCTCTGCAGAGGGATGTTTGCATTGACGCTTCCCCACCGAGTCAAGAATGACAGAAAAGCAAAGGGCTGTTTTGGCCTGGCTTTCACAGCAAGACTCTTAGATAAGGGAGCCTTTGCTTATGCAGACTGTGTCTCTGAGGCACTGCTGGCACTGTCACCCACCTCTCCCGGATGCAGCCTCACTTTGCAGTGCACACAGAACATTTTATGTGAAGAAATGCTGGTGGAGAGGCAGGAGGGCCTTGTCAGGCCCATGAAGAGGAGCTGTGGTTGCTAGCAGTGGCCAAGAGAGCTCCCACAGCCATTTGTGAGCCCTCTCTGAGCACAGGGGGCTGTTTGGGCAGCAGCTCCTCCCATGGGAGTCTCGCAGGCCTCCATGGCTACATGTGCTCAGGGCGAGTGCAGGAATCTGGCTCAGCATGTCTGATTCCTGGGCATGCCAGCATGGCAGAGAGGCAGAGGCCAGGTAAAGATGTTGCTCCCACATCTTAAACACAATCCCACCCCCTACAAAGTGGCACTCAGCATCTCTACAAAACACTTCAGTTTCTTGGGAATCACTGGGAGGAAGATGTGGGTTCTAGTAACCCGTCCTTGATCTCAGCACAATTTCTCACAGGATCTCTTGCTGGGACACAGTGAGACATCAACAATACTGTTAAAGCTAAGCCATTTTAAGCTTCCTTTTTTCTGTCAGCAAAAGCTTTTTTGTTTAAAACATTTTTTTTCCCTAATAAAGAATCCATATGAATTTATTAATTGGCCTACTAGTGTTGCAGATCTGTAGGAATTAGATGTTTAGGAGCTTGTCCAAGTAGTTTTCAGCAGATTTCAGTAGAATCTAAATGCTGTCAACTAGCCTGCAAGCCCTGTTCTATGTAAATGGACTACTTGTTAACCTGCTCTAGTCCTCTAGGGCCAGGACCCAAGGAAGGCTGGACATCAGGGAAAGGTTCTTCCCCAGAGGGTGCTGGCACTGCCCAGGCTCCCCAGGGAATGGGCACGGCCCCAAGGCTGCCAGAGCTCCAGGAGGGTTTGGGCAACGCTCCCAGGGATGGACAGGGTGGGGTTGTTGGGGTGTCCTGAGCCAAGAGTTGGACTGGATGATTGATCCCTGTGGCTCCCTTCCCACTCAGGATGTTTCATGCTTCCAAAAATAGCTGCAGCTGCACCTCATATTTCAGAGTATCCAGGGAGCTGATGGCTTTTCCATTTCATTCCCTCGTTTCTCAGATGTTCCCACTGAGACCCTGGATCCCCGCCTGCAGCAGACCCAACAGAATTAATGCTGCTCTGACTCCTGCTCAGTTCCATGCTGGGTGTTGTGTTTGCAGCACCTGACAGACAGAATTTGTTGCCTGATGCCTCATTAGTCATTCTTTGCACCCCCACCTGGCTACATTTCTCCTCATGTATCTCGCTTGGCCATCAAGCTCTCAGTGCCAAACTAGAATGACTCTGCTCATCTTTTTCATTACTTTTTTTATTCCCCCTCTTTCTCACTGCTGTAGTCATCTCAGCAAATCTCTTGCTATTGTTCGCTGCCCTCTTGACCCACATTTCATACCCTTAGTTACCCTGAAATTTGTCTTTCTGTGCTGCCTGGAAACCCCTCTTTCTTTCCAAGCTTACTGTCTTCTGCTGGGGTGCCTGGACCGTCTATGAAGAGCCACCTATTCCTTTTTCTGCTCCAATTCAGGTACCAACTGATCCTCTTGATTCCACCAGACCAATCCCATTTAACCACTAAAAATTTGGGTAAATTCTGAAGCAAAGTCTTGTGAGCCCTGTGCAAGTGTCCAGCCAACACAGATTCACATGAGCTGGAAGGGACCCAGCCCAGCCCCTGTCCCTGCCCAGACACCCCAACAATCCCACCCTGTCCATCCCTGGGAGCGTTGCCCAAACCCTCCTGGAGCTCTGGCAGCCTCGGGGCTGTGCCCATTCCCTGGGGAGCCTGGGCAGGGCCAGCACCCTCTGGGGAAGAACCTTTCCCTGAGATCCAACCTAAACCTCCCTGGCACAGCTCCAGCCATTCCCTGGTCCTGTCCCTGTCACAGGGAGCAGAGATCAAAGGGCCCTCTCTGCTGGAGAGCGCTGCCTTCACGGGGCAGGGTGGCTGTCTCCTCCCTTTCCATGATCCCAAACACCCCCATTACCACGGGGCATGGATGCTCGCTGGATAAATCCGCCGGCAGAGCTGCCTGCAGCTGCTGGTTGTGTCTGCGCCAGAGGGCGCTTGGAGACTGCCAAGCCGGAGTCTTCATCCTCCGGGAATGCCGGAGCTTTGCAGAACTCCCCTTACACACCTCTCCCGCTTTTCCTAAACAAAAGGAGGGGGAAAAGCCTGTCAGCAGAAACACCTGCGATGGCAATTCTTCCTCCTTGGAGGAAATGGAATTACTTAAACCTTCCTGGACCAGGAGGGATTTTGGATAAGGGAATGTCGTGACAGGACACAGGGAATGGCATTAAGCTGACAGAGGGCAGGGTTAGATGGGATACTGGGAAGGAATTGTTCCCTGTGAGGATGGGCAGGCCCTGGCACAGGGTGCCCAGAGAAGCTGTGGCTGCCCCTGGATCCCTGGCAGTGTCCAAGGCCAGGCTGGATGGGCTTGGAGCAACCTGGGCTGGTGGGAGGTGTCCCTGCCCGTGGGAGGTGTCCCTGCCCATGGCAGGGGGTGCAACTGGATGAGCCTTAATGTCCCTTCCAGCCCAAACCATCCCAGGATTCTGTGAGGATGATTCTGTGAAGCAGCAGCTTGTGTGGAGACTGCAGGAGTGCAGATCCTACAGGGGTACAGATACACCAATTGTTGCCTGCTTCTCCATCTATTAGCAGAAACTCAAGATTTTGGGGTGTTTTGATCCCCATCTGGATCCTCCACAGCAGATTATTTCATCCCAGGGCTTGAGGCAGGATGTGAACCAAGGGCAGCCTCGCCAAAAAGGGCAGCAAAACACCACAAAAGATTCTTTTAGCATTCCAGCACTTCTCTGCTGCCTGCACGTCTTAGACACTGCAGTAGCTTCTAACTGAACAGCCAGCTTATCAGGCTTCTCGAGACCTACCCCACTCCTCACCCATTCCCATTTACTTCCTCCTCATAGGACATACAATTACCTGTGACATAAAAATCCTCTGTCTTAGGAGTTGACCCCAACACGAGGGTAATGCCTGCTGCCCACCCACCTCCTGCCCAGAGCCTTGCAGTGCTCTTAGATCCAGCTATGCACATTTTGAAAGCCTGGATATTTATCCAGAGGGAAAATTGCAGCTTGAAACTAGCCATAAAAGATCGTATTCGCTATAAAAGAACATAAGATGACATAAATAATACAGTATTGTACAAAAGAAGTGGCCGAGAAAGATGAGAGATACTTGCTGTGCTTAAAAATATGTTACATTCTGCAGGAAATTGTAGAGTGAAAAAAGAAATTGGTCATTCTCCCAGGAAAGTCTGATTCACTGAAAAAAATCAAAATTGAAAGTAGAAGAAGAGAATTAAATCACTTTGAGTCCAGCATTTAAAATACATTGCTTATTTTTCTGAGAGGCAGGTTGCTGCTAGTCAAGCATTTATAATCACCCTTAAGAAGGGATGGGCTGAGCTGGTGCCCCGACCAAGGTAATGGCAAATTGAAATTATCCAAACAGAGTGATTCTAATTATGGGCAAAATGGGTTTAGAAATGAGAGAGTGTGATAGATGAGGAAGTGCTTAGAAGAGAAATAATGAGTTGTAGATATCAAGGAAAGCGTTAGAGTGGAAGGAGATTTCTCAAGGACTTGTTCAAGGGCTGATCTTGTATCTGGTGTGGTTTGTGTTCTCAGCCATCAGAGGGTTACACACAGACCCTTTTCACCTCGCTGGGAGCGAGGGAGAACCAACCACTGCAGGCTGCCCCACTCAGTGTGGAGCTGTGCTGGGATTATGGGGTGCTTCTCCTGGGAAGGGGAACATCTGCCTCAGATGAATAATCAGCTGAGTAATTTCCCCTCTTGTCTCGTATTTCCTGTTGAAGCTCTACGTGAATGGCAAAGGTTTGCTGGGAGCTGAGAAAAAGGATCAGTAGAGTATTTGCACCCAGGAATTTGGTTTCAAGACTACCATGAGAAACAGAGGCTGGGATCAGAGCTGGCTGGAAACAGTTTTAAAGTGTGTCTTTTTAAACTCAGCTATTGAAATGTGTTGTCAAAGTAATGCATTTGGCTAGAAGAGTTTTAGCAGAGCAAAGGGAATTTACATAGCAGCACAAAAAAATCAAAAACCTCTGGGTGGTAATTTCCCCAAGTCAGAATAATTCCCACCTATCTTGTTCCCCAGCAGCATCTTTAATTGCTGGAGCCTCACAAAAAGCCTGTGTGAGGAAAGGAAGAGAATAATTAGCCAAGCTTTTTTTGTTGTGCGCTTGCAGGGACTGGTCTCTCCAATGTTTGTTACTTGGTTAATTCATTTTGTTGTAATGGTTTGCTAGAAGGGAGAGCTGGGATGGAGGAAGGGTATTGTGCTGTGCAGATATCTCTAGGGTATTTCAGGGACATGAATTTTGTGGGCACATGTCAAAGAGAAATTTCACAAAATCACAGCTTTTTAGAACTGTACAAGGAAAATTCTGATGGTAATATAGGGCAGCTTGGGCTTTAAACTGAAAAACTGAAAGAACAGATTTAGATGAGATGTTAGGGAGAACTGTTCCCCTGTGAGGGTGGGCAGGCCCTGGCCTGCCCCTGGATCCCTGGCAGTGCCCAAGGCCAGGCTGGACAGGGCTTGGAGCAGCCTGGGCTAGTGGAAGGTGTCCCTGGCCGTGGCAGGGATGGAATGAGATAAGCTTTAAGGCTGCTTCCAACCCAAACCATTCTGGGATGGTGTGATTCCAGGAAGAAATGTGAGAAGACCTGAAACAGAACAAATCCAGCAGAAAGCAGAGTGCAGCAGTGGCTGGAGTCCTTCTCTGTAGCTGCCTTCTTCCACCTGCAGCACCCAGGAAGGGTTTGGTAAGGCCTGAGCAGCCAAGCAGCTTTGAAGTGCTGGTTTTCATCCTTGGAGTCCTGCCAGAAACACAGACTTCCCATAACAAAACCGTGGAATCATTTATGTTGGAAAATCCCTCTAAGGTCACTGAAATCAACCATCCCCCAGCACTGGCAGGGCCACCACTAACCCACACCCCCAAGTGCCACAGGTACAGGGCTTTTGGATCCCTTCAGGGATGGGGACTCCACCCCTGCCCTGGGCAGCTGTGCCAGGCTGGACAACCATTTGGATGGAGGAATTTTTCCTAATATCCAGTCTAAACCTCCTCTAATACAGCTGTGGTGGCTGTAAAGAGCAGGGATGTCTCACCAAGCAAGGTACTCCTTGGGTTTGGTATCACAGTACAAGAGGGAATTTGGGTGTGTTCTGGGAAGTTTCAGGGTTGCAAAGCCTGGCACTAGGAGATCCCAGAATTCAGGCTGCTTGTGCATCCTGAACCTGGTCTTCTTGTCACCCTGGACTTGATCTTCTCGTGGATAAGTGTTGAAAAGTCCTTTGTTATAGGTTTCAAGAGTTCTTTTTCCATTTGGTAAATGTGGAGTCATTCCAAAGTCTTTCTTCTCCTTCTCATTAGCATGTTACTTTATAAGTTATTAATCAAAGGGTGTCTGGACTTGACACTGAATACAGAAGTCCTGCCTTTGGGGTGTTTCACAGAATCTCAAACAAAGCATAAATATTAGTGAGCTGCCAGCTCTGCAGTGCTGTGTAATTAGATGAGGAAATTAGACAGGGGTGATGCTGCTTCCTTTTGCAGCCCGAGATCTGAGGAATAGAGATTGACTGTAAGTGTCTACTAATTTACAGGGTTCAGTTTTAGATAATGAGAGCTTAACTTTTTAATTTGATTTAATTTAATTTGCTCATGCCTAGCAATTCTACTGCCCTTCACTGATTCAACAGCTAAACCATGAAGTCTTTGCACCTTGGAGAAAGCTTCACTTTAAGAGGCTAAACTGGCATCTAAGGAGGAGAAGGGACCTCATCAGGGATGCAGTGTGGTCCTGAGGGTCCTCAAGTCGACTTGGAAATAAACTCATCATGATAAAGCCCTGCACCTCCTTTTTTGTTTTGGTTTAATCTCAGATTTAATCTCCCTGTGCATTAAGCAATGTTAAGACAGCTACAAGTCCCAGTCTCCTGGCCAGGGCTCAGCACAGCTCCTGACACTTGTTGTTCCTGGGATGGAGAGTTGGGCTCTGACTGAACGCTGCCTCTCTCAGCACTTGGCCCCTCAGCCCAACAAGCTGGCAAAGACATCTATTTTTTTTCCTTGTTTTTCTACCAATATATTCAAATCTTAGTGGATTTTCTGTTGGATTTACTGCACCCTTCCCAGACAGTGGCTGCTCTGGGATTGGTGTGCAGTTTAGAATCACAAGATTACAGAATAGTTTGGGTGGGAAAGGACCTTTAAAGGTCACCCAGCCCAACCCCCTGCCATGAGCTGGGACATCTTCCACTGTAACTTCATACATCACTGATTGGATTTGTGTTCTGAGCCCTGGGCTCCCCCCTGTTGGTGATGTGTACTGCTGTGATGCACATCTAGACACACAGAAACCCTGCTCTTCAGTAAGTCCCACAGCAGCAAGCTGCTCCTCTTTGTCCAGGATCTCCAGATGGTGCTGAAATCCTCAGGGCTTTGGGGCTTTGTTTGTTTTATTTTTAGATAACTTCCCACACTTGGGCCCTCATCAGGATGCCTCAGCCTTTCCATTCACCAAACAATGTCACTTTTAGTTCATTTTGTCCTCACTGCCAGCCCCCTTCCCAAGCAGCTCTGCCATGAATTGTTGTAGTTTATTATTAGTGTTGGTGCTGAAGTTCAGTTTCTGCGTCTCTTGCTGTTTTTCCCCTTCCCAAAATAAATTTGCAATTTCCCTTGTGTTGTGATGTCAGTGATTTGCTTACCTCTGTGCTGGACCAATGTTTCCAAGGAGGCTTGGCTATTAAAAAGCAAAGAGAGACCAGCTGATCTCATGTGCTGAGCCCCAGCCCCACTGCCAGCATCTTTGTGGTGCTAACACCACGTCCACCTTCCCCTGCTTCTTTGCCTTTGGGGAATCAGCCCCCAAAATCAGCATTTGGCAAACATACAACTATAACCAAGGGATTTTTCATGGGTGGGGGAACAGGTTGAGCACCTCCAAGGATGGCAAAATTAGCAGCCCTATAGGAGAGCAGCTCAGTTGTGCGTTCTGCAGCTCCTCCCTGGGGGCAGCTCCCATCTCTGCTCCCTGTGACCAGTGAGAGGACCCAGGGAATGGCTGGAGCTGTGCCAGGGCAGGGTCAGGCTGAGCTCAGGGAAAGGTTCTTCCCCAGAGGGTGCTGGCACTGCCCAGGCTCCCCAGGGCAGCCTCTACCATGGCCAGCAGCTCCCTGCATCCCACCTCGTCCTGGCAGGGAGTTCCCTACCTTTGGTATTGGAGTGAGCGCTGCAGCTCCTCCGTTGGTCAGGCTATATTTAGCTGCTGTGTAGTGGCATTTCCAGCTTTCTATTTTTGTAAATCCTCATTTCCCAGGAAAGAGGCTGAGCTCCAGGGGGCAGGAGCTGTATTTCTTCTGTGTGACTCCACCTGTGCCAGTGCTGGAGCTGGTCCAGGCAGTGCCTTCAGCTCTGCCAGTGGGATCTGATGTACAGCCCATCCCCTTCCCTAGGGCACATCCCACAGCCATTCCTCCTTCCCTTACAGTGCCTGCAAAGGTTTTCCCCCTCCGTGCCTACATCTCCCCATTGCAATCACTTGTGGAACACTTTTCTTTCTCCTTGGCATCCTCCCTGCTGCTGTCCCTGCTCCAGCCAGGGCACTTTAGGGCTTGAGGCTGGGTCACACTGCATTCTACCCACATGGGATTGCTCAGAGGTAGAGACATAAATGTAGTATATAAATAAAATGATAGATGGTCTATAAGAAGCACAGCAAGGTGGCAGGGAAATAACAGCAAATAAATCCAGTGTGGGAACATCTGTACAAAAAGCTCTTTGAGTTCTCTTCTTGGTGCACAAAGAGTTTTAGGATGTACAGGGTTATTCCTTAGACACCTTAAAAACCATGTGCTGGCAGCAGAGTCCCCTGGAAGGACCATGACTGGTTATGGTGGTCCTGGGACCATGGGTATGAGATCCAGAGGAATTGGGTAACTTCTCCAGCAAAGTGTGGAGGCACTGGGCACCTTCCCAGCTCTCTGTGCTGGCAGTTCTTCAGCTTCCTCCCCAGGAAGTGACTCCAACAGCAGACATTTCCTGGGTTTTCCTTACTGTGAAAAGCCCTTTCATGACCAGGTGATGTGTCAGCCCTATACAGCCCTGAAATGCATCACAGCACGCTTGGCTGGTCCTTCAGGCTGGGGAAGGGACTTAAATCTCCCACTTCTTTCCATGCCTTTCATGCAAAGCTTTTCAAAGGCTTTACTGTGAGAGGTATCAGGATGGACCCAGACCTTGTGAGGCTCCCACAAAGCCAAGAGAGGAAAGGAGAAAACTGATGTTCAAAACACAGACACTCTTTCAACGGGGTCTTTGTGGGGTTTGTCTCCAGTGCAGCATCTCCTTGGCCTGAGAATAACCTCATATGGCTTTGAACTTGGGGTCAACAGGCTCTGGCCAGAGTACCCAGGAGAGCCTCTCATTGAGGCTAAAAGTAAACCTGGGTTTCCCTTTCTCAGTGCTCAACAAGCAGCAGCTTCCTGAAAGAGCACCTCAGGCTAAACCTGTTCTTCTAGGCTGGCACAGCTTTCCCCTGCAGTCAGAGGGGCATGTATTCCTAAATATTAGATAATGTATTAGATAACATTAGGATAGTATTCCTAAATATTAGCTAGCATAAGCCATGGAATTGAAGAAAGAGGGGGAGACTTTGGTTTGGTGACTTGGGTGAAGATGCTGTATGTCAGCTTGGGGACAGAGTTTGGAGGGGAGGTTACTGCCACAAGGAAAGAAAATTGAATCCAGGGCAGTTTTTTCTCACTGCCTGTGGGGTTTTTCTTCAACTGGAATGTTGGGTCTCAGCAGGGTGGGGTAATTCAGCCCTACAATGAGTAACTCACCCAAAGTCTGGATGGCAGAGGTGCTGCTGGGCTCAGCCTGGAGAACTGGAGGAACCTAACACTAAAAATACAGCTCAGTGACTACTCCAAGCCCTCTTGGGCTGATGGGGACACCACACAGTGACAAGCCACCACGTGATGCCCATTATCACCCAGACAAGCCAGAGGGCAGAGCCACCCAGCTGGACTGGAGCACACAGGCCTGTTTTCAAAAGCTCCTTTGTTCTTTGCACCTGGCAGTGCCAGTTCATCCACATAGGACACCGAAGGTGAGCCACTTAACCCAGCTCTCTCCTGAAGCTGTTTGGTTTTTATGCTGTTTTCACATGGGGAGGGGCTCAGGAGGCCCAGCAGTTTGCTAGTTGAGCTTGCAGTCATTTCAGAAGCTGCACATCCTTGTAATCTGATTTACCAGCAGTGGAAAATGGAGGTGGGGAGGAGTGAGCGAATTCTGCCCTGGATTTTTTCCTTCTTCTTTGCTGTAAATAAACTGTACATTCTGCTTCCAGACTGACGTGTTACGATATCCTTTTCAATTGCACTCTGAGATCAGTGCTCCGTGGTGTACACACGCTTGAAGGATTTCTGAATTCCATCTCTCATTTGCTTTGATGCTTTTTTCCTCCCTAAATTATCCTCTGGGTTTATGACACAATGGGCTGCTGAACAGTGGGGACAATATGGGGATAGAGCAGGTACAAGTATACCTTATTACTTAGTACCTTATTCTGCACTTCATAATAGAAAACTGAGCCCATAAATGGTAATATTTGATATATAAACTGACCCAACAAGTTATTGTTGTTTCCTGGACCCACCACAAACTCTACTTGTCCACCTCTCCATTAACCACAAGTCTCTGAGCTGGGAGAAGTTGTTCTTTCTCAACCCCAGTGAGAAACCATGGAAAAAGCCAGAAACCACCTCAGTATTTAAAACTGGAGAGTCCACTGTACCTTCCTCTGCCCAGATGAATTTCTTTTAGCCCTTCTGCTTCTCCTCAGACAACATTCCCTCTGATGTTATTTCAGGGCTGATACCAGGCTCTTTTGATGTGTTGAAACTCTCCAAAGAACAATACCCAACACTTATCTGCATGTATATATTCCTTCTCTCTGCCTCCAAGGAATACTTTCCTATGATCTTCCAATGTTTATTTAGGTCATTTTTGTCTTGATCCAGTTTTCTCTTTGGAGAAGAAAGCCTATATGTTTCTTCAGATGTCACTCTCACTCTGTACAGTCACCGTAAATATGCAGGTATGAAGTCTTTCCTCTGTGTAAACATTGAAATATAGAGAAAGTATCCCAATTATCTCCGAGATTTACCCTTGGGGTACCCCTTCCCCTTGAAGTCTGTATTAGCTTTAGTGTTCACTTCAATTAGAAGCATTAACCCAACACCAAGGCAATTTCCAAAGCCTCCACCCAAGTGTCTACTACCAGGGTTTGTTTCTCCCAAAGCTCCCAAGACATATTCTGCACATTTCATGCAAGTGCAGCAATTCATTGTATCCACAGGAACTTAAAAGACACTTTTTACAGGTGTGATTTCAGCTGGTTTGTGGATATGTCTGAGAGCAGGAGGGGCCGCAGTCGGGACGCAGCCCTGTCCTGCCTCTCCCTGGGTAAGGTGCCCTGGCCTTGGTGACCAGCTGTCCTGCTGCTACAGCCAGCCACCACGAGACTGCAAAAGAGGAAAACAAGGCTGGTTTTGTGTCTAGTTATCAGACAGTGAAAGATGTTTCGAGGCTGCCAAGCCGGCATTAGAGGGATTTGCTGAATTTCTGCTGGTTTCTGCAATTTGCCATGGCCCAGGTATCACTGGCACAGGCAGAACCAGTTTGTTCTGCAGTAAAACAGCCTCCAGCAGCACCCAGCTCAGTGGGATTGCAGCTTCCTTGCTGCCTTTCTGCCTTTCCAGCTCCCAGAGGAACTGGAGCAGAATGGGGCTTGAGCCAGCTTTTCCCATGTGGGACAAAGAGGACAAATGAGCATTGGCACCACTCAGCTCCAAGGTTTTGGGAGATGCTAAATGTCTGCCCAGGGCTGCTGCTCTTTTGTAGGCACTAATCTGCTGACATGGCAACTGGATCCACTCGGGTGGATCCTGGGATAAGCACAAATTTCCGTGTCAGGAGACTGCATGGGCAAAGAACAAAAGCCCCTTCGTGCCAGCGGAGCCAGGTGCCAAATTCTGCTCTCTGTAATCTCTCGGTGAAACCACTTATCTGAAAAGGCAGGAGGAAGCTGGCTCCAGTCCTTTGCATAATTAAAGGCCTGGTGCTCTGGGCACGTATCTTTGGAGTAGAAATCTTATTATCCCACTTCCCAGCTGCCAAGGAAACAGGGTTTAGCTGGAGTGACTTGGGGATGTATAGGATCAGGATCTATATCCCTCACTTGCCATCTGATGGGTCCAGAGCCAGCTCCAAACCAGGTGGGAGCACACCTGATATTTCAGGCATGGGTATGAGCCTGTGAGATGATTATTTACATCTCATCACATGATTTAAAAGCTGCTTTAAGTTTTGGGAATAAATAGTTATGTATTCATATATACATATCTGTGTGTTGATGTGTATAAAAACACACAGGTGTGGGTGAGAGAGGGGGCTATTTCTCTCAAAAGCAGATTTGATAAAGAAAAAAAGTATTTTTGAGTGTCTGAGGATGTGTTACTATTGGCATCTCAATGTCTTGTCCTCCGGAAGTTTTTTCTGACAAATTTTACCGAGAAGTTCATTTTTTGACTCAGAGAAAAGCATTTATTTAACCAAGCTCCTGGCAAAGAATAAAGGTTGGAAAGTCCTACTTACATCAAATAATTTGGGTTTAAAGATTTTTTTTATTCCTCTGGTGGACATGAGTGGTCACGTTTAATAATCTTTTTAACCTATATTTATAACTTGTCACAGCAAGGTGAGCAAAGGTCTTTTTGTACTCCCGTGGAGAGCAATGCAAACTCTTTAAGGAAAAACTAGCCCATTTCTGTTATGGCTCTGCTTTCTGCTCCAGCAGCTGCATGACACGGCCTCCTGGCTTGTTCCTCACCATCAGTTTTACTACTCATGGTCCCTGTTTCTTTCATGGCTGCTCCCCCTGTGAGGGACATTCCTGTGCTTTTTACCCCCTTTCCTTAGATTTTTGCCTGGAAGCTTTCCTTACAACGCCTGCCTAGGAGCAGGCCACATTCCTGTAAGGCTGGGATGGGAAAGGCAGAGGTTATAATCAAATACAGGCCCAAATTTTGGAGGGAAGCTTTGAAAAGAGAGAATCACAGGAGCCCAGGAGGGTTTAGGTTGGAAGGGACCTCAAAGACCATCCAGTTCTACCTGCCCTGCCATGGGCAGGGACACTGCCCACTAGACTTCCAGCTTTTCCACAAGAGATGGAATTCCACCCTCTGAGGTGAGGACCAGCATCTTCCTGGCTCACCTGTGTGGTCCTGCCCCTATGAGTGCTAACACTCATGCTATTTTAATGTCCTCAGAATGCCAGACCAGCTGTAGGTCTGCTGCATGACCTTATCCAGAGCAGCAAGTCTGGATGTGTCCTGGCTCTGGCTGGAGCAGGGTGAGGGTCTGAGCCAGAGCTGCTGGTGGGAGATGGGCCAACACTTGGGCTCCTCCACATGGCTCTGAGCTCCACAAGGAGCTCTCTGGGAGGTGGGTTGGGATGTCTCTGGGAAGACAGATATTCCTGAGCTGCTTCCCAGCTGCTGGTGGTTAAAGGCTCATGCTGCTGAGGAACAGCCCTCACATGCTCACTCAGGCAGACAAGCTATTTTTGCATGAGTAACCCCAAAACTCTGGATGGGATTGAAAGTCTGGTGATAAGAAGGTTGTGTTCTGCATCCAAATGCAGTTATAATTTTGCTGCTGGGTAGTTTATATTCAGGCACTGTTGCTTACAGATGTAGCTGTAGTGATGTTAACAAAGCAGCAAATTAACCAACAACTCATTTATAATGTCAATTCTGTCTGGAAACGTGACTATTGCTGTTGATGCTGGAACAAGCCTGATTGTTCAAGTGCGTTGAAATGCATCTCCTGTGTCCTTTGGTGGCACAAAGGTGGCACCTCAACTGACAATTGATTTCATTTTAGGCTAGCTTGTCTTATAACTGGGGGCTCATCTCTGGACTCTGTAGGTGGATTCGGGTCTTCATTTTTCATTTTACATTTCAAATTTTGTTCATGAACAGAGACTGCTTTGCAACAAACTGATTCAAGGTCCAGCATGACTGATGTAGTCAGTACAGCAGCTTGGGGTGGGGTGAACCCTTGGCATTTGTGGGTGGTGCTGGTCCTTCCCTTGGTCTCTTACTGCTCTGTTGTGCTGATATTTTGCAGGCAGTAGACACAAATACTTGCAGGGTTACTCTTTCCACCGACATGCACCTCTCAGGTGCTCAGCTAAAGTCCTAATCCCAAATCCCTGTTAGAGCAGAAGAAATCTCCTCCTCAATACTCTCCTCCATAAATCTGGCTGCTTCTGTGGTACCTTGTAAGGTTTTACCCCACAGGTCTGGGAGACACCTCTGACACATGCAGTGGATCTGCTCTGATCTTACAATAAATCCACTGCCTTGGGCAGGACTGTTTTCCAAAATGGGATTTTCACAAGTCAATATCGATGCTCTCAGCATGGATATCCAAAACAAATTTCTTAGAGTTCATCCAAGATAAATAGAAGAAAAAGGTAATAGTATAACTGATGCCTTAAGTTTTAGCTTTCATATGTTTTAGATTCTGTACTGCCTAAGTGTGTGACTCTGAAATTCATATGAAGTGTTAGCAAGTTCTCTTCACAGTGTAGTCAGACAAAACAATCCCCTTCCAGCCTGAGAACCAAGGACATCGTTGCAGCTTTAGGCTCAATAAGTATAAACAACAGCAAATTGAGGAGAGCAATCTGGGAGGATGGGACAGCATAACCTGAAGGTGTAATTGGACAATTAACCCCAATATGTAAAGGGACCAAAACTTATAAAAGTGTGAGCATCCATCTTGAGTCCACCTTGGGTGGAGCCATGGCCATGCTCTTGTACAGCCCAAGGTGCATCCTTTGAAGGCCTTTTAATAAATCCCTACTTTATTCCTTTAACTGTGTCCAGCCTGTGTTCCAGGTCAGCCTCTTTAGGCATCATAACAAGCCAGCTCCTACTGACTCAGAGGGAGCAAGATGCAATCCAACAGTGCTTCAGGCCCACAGAGCACCAGCTCTGGCTCCAACAGCCTGTGCATGCTTTGCTGATCACTGCACTGCCTTGCATTAATGCACTGGAGCTGCTGATCTCTAGCTGCACCATTTGTGAGCTCCAAGGTGCTGAGGGGAAGCCCAGCCCTGGTGACAATCCCAGGATGGGAGCTCCCGCTGGCACGGGCCTGTCCTAGCTCAGGGATGCCATTGCTGGGTGCTCACCCTGCAGCAGACGGAAGCAGCAGGAAGCACGTGGCCCCCAAGAGCCCCTTGCAGCCATTGGGATGGGAACAGCTCCAAGAGGGAATACTTAGCAGATGAAAGATGTTTGTTTCCAACATCATCTAGCTCGGATAAGCTAATCCTTTTTGTCATCCCTCAGACTCAGAAGTGACAGTGTGGTAAGGCCTGACAGGGAAACTGTCAGAACAACAGGGAAAGCAGACCACTGCTGTCAAACACTTGACTTCTCAGTCCCCCTAGGTCTCTATTAATTCATTATTATGCACTTGAGCCATCAGTCTTTTGATCTAAAGAGTGTGTGACTGGAGTGTCCAGCATGTGAGCAGGTTTGAGTGAAGTCTGTCCCAGGCATTCTCTGCCACCTCAACAATCCCTCATGGAATCTGTATCTCCTTGCAGATGCCTGCTCACGGCCCTGGCATGGGCAGCCACGTGTCAGCAGCTGACACAAGCTGCTGTGCATGGTGGCACGCCTCTCCAGAGGTGGAAGGACAAAAGGCTGTTTGCTCCAAGGAAATGGAAATGGAACACCAAGCAGGTAGCAAATTTCCAGGTAAGAACTCCTCCTTTCACTGGTACTGAATTACAGAAAAGTCCACAAACTAAATTCAACCAAAGATTTTGTGTACCCACCTTCCCAGCTGGTTCTACCCAAGGGGGAGTTGAAGTTCCTAACAAGTCCTCAGGGCTTTTTCACCACCACTTGGCCACTGGAGCATGAGGCTGATGAGTGGCTGAGGGAGCTGGAAAGGGGCTCAGCCTGGAGAAAAGGAGGCTCAGGGGGGACCTTGTGGCTCTGCACAGCTCCTGACAGGAGGGGACAGCCAGGGGGGTCGGGCTGTGCTCCCAGGGACAGGAGGAGAGGGAATGGCCTCAAGCTGTGCCAGGGCAGGTTAATGTTGGATATTAGGAAAATTTCTTCATGGAAAGGGCTGTCCAGCCCTGGCACAGGCTGTGCAGGGTAGTGGTGGAGTTCCCACCCCTGGAGGGATCTAAAAGCTGTGTAGATGTGGCACTTGAGGGCATGGGTCAGTAGTGGCCTTGGCAGTGCTGAGGGAGCAGTTGGAGTTGATCTTACAGGTCTTTTTCAGCCTAAAAGGTTCTCTGATTCCATGACCTTTCAGTCTGGAGTGTTGCTTACCTTGACTCAAGTTTCTGAGGGCTTTCATAATCACCTCATTTTTGGGTACATACTGTGTCTGGGGACCAAAAAAAGAGACACATTCCCAAAGCTGTCCACAGAACTGTCCACAAAACCCAGAGCAACACCTGCTTTGAGTATGTCCCTAAGATGTCCCTGTTCTGTGCAGGACAGAGCTCGATGTGAGCTCTCCCATTCCAAAGAGACATCAGCTTGGACCAAATTTAATCAACTTCTGTACCCTAAGAAATTAATGGGTGAAGGTAGGAGCTAATGCAGAACGAGCCACCTTACTGCCCCTTGCAGAAAGGATGTAAATTCAAGATTTTTGTTATTCCATTTCCTTGTTGTGTCAGGGCAGTGGAGCACAAGCACCACTCATCCTTTCTTTTTTCTAGTGGATATTCCAGTAGGAAATCTGACACTCCAGAGCAAGCTACCATGAAAAATTAAAGGATGTCTTACATCTGGCAGTGAAGATATTTATTCCATATTCCAGACTGATGCATGACAATGTGTTAGACAAAGCAGTCCCTGCTGGTTCACCCTCCCCTCAGGATGCCCTGGCTGAGGCCTGTATTTCAGAGGTGGGAAGACATTGCACTAGTCTCAAGCACAGCAGGGTGGTAGGTCCAGCCTAACAAGCCCTGTATAAGCCCTGCTGCACCACTGAGGGCTTCCTCCTGCTCTGTACCAGCTGTGCAGAAACACCTTCCTAAGAGGTGCATTTTTACTTTGATTATGTTTTGGTTTAAATAGCCTTTGAGGCCTCAGTTTGCCTCCTGTAAAGTCTGAGCCAAGTATTCCTGCAGGCTCAGTAACCTCACCTACAAAGAAAGAAATGTCCTAAACAGCTTCTGTATAGGATGTGAGAGATTCCCAATTCCTGAACAAACAAGGAGAAGTAAAAGAAGCTTACAAACCCCACTGCTTATATTGAAGCAAAATGTTTCTGTGACTTAAAACCCATTTTTATTGCCTTGAATGGCCTAATGGGGGATTATCTTATTAAGTCTGGTGATGGGGGATGCAGAGGATACCTTACAGGTGACTTTATTTTCAGCTTTTTTTGGATGCAGACATTGGCAACACAGGAATTGGAGGCCACCTTGGCTTTGAAAGAAATCCTGTGTTCTTCATCTCAGCCCTTCACCACTACAAAAGATACACAAGAGAGCCCTGGAAATGTGGAGACTTTGCCCCATGGAAGCCATGCAAGTTCAGAATCAATGCTGGGGAAACCAAAGGTGATGATGTGTGCATTTTTTCATCCTAAGGATGGACACATCCCAGGGCACATTGTCTTCATTTCCTTGTTCACACAAGTTTCTTTCAGCTCCTCCAAGCTCATCAAAGCCCATGAGATCATGGCTGGAACCTAAACACTAAAAAGCTTTCAGCAGTGATAATGCTTAAAGAATAAGCTTCCAAAGGGCAGGTGGGGAGAATGGAAATGAGTCAGGATTTCCTTCTAACCCCTGATGTGATGGACAGCATCACACTGCAACGTGTCTCATTTCTGCAGCCTCCAAAGCAGAGTTTGTGGAAGAACAGGGCTGGAAACCATTTATCTGAATTCTCAGCAGCTGCTCAGTTCAGCCACGCTTGAACCTCTCACTTATTCTTTGCAAGCCATCTGTAAACAGCCAGGGAAAGGGCTTTTTGTTCTCACAACACATTTGGGAAGTGCCTCTGTGTGCTAAATATCCAGAATTGTGCACGTACAGAAATCTATTTGTTCTTCCATTGACAGAACCTCCCAAACATCATTCATAAATAGCAGCTGGCAGGACTGTGTGCTTTGAGAACTGCTGAAAATGGATTTTAATAGTTCCTATCTTCATACTTACAGAAAGAAACATTCCAAAAACTAAGAGGAAATCTGTGAAATAAGGGATTCTTTGGTCCTTTGTACAGCAGCCAGATACTATGTGGGGGGGGAAAAAAAATTAAAAAACAACAAACCATCATTTGAGGTTCCCTGTAAGGGTAATTCAAAGTTCATCTGCTTGTGGGGGCAATTTAACAAATTCCTCAGCTAATGTCCAGATCCAACAAGTCTCCCTATGGCTGTACCTTTGTCCATGCCTGCCAGCATTCCTGCTGAACCCAATTTAGCAGTCTGACACAGCAGCCGTGCTGTCCATTCAGAAGCCCGTGCCTGTTTTTGGAATCCAGTCATGTAGGACGTCCCCTCTGCATCACCCGCCAAAGCAATTGCCTGCTGCAATACCACTGGGACTGCCAGTGGTGCTCCCAGCCCACCATTGCCATGGATCAGCTGAGAGGAGTGGTTTGAGTGATGAAAACGGTGTATAAAAACCCAGAAATGCTGCAGAATGGCAACAAAAAAATCAGTTTATCCACCGAGGTTTGTGCCTCATTATTCCCTGCCTAGAGCATCGATTCTCCCTTCTCCCCAGATTTTAGGGCGTGCTGCTCCACAGCCTCATCTCTTCTCATGCAAATAAGTGCATGAATAAGCAAAGAAGTTTGTGTTTCCCTCCCACTTTAGAGAATTCAGCCTGTCTGGAAGCAGAGATGATGTTACTTAGGTAGGGCAGGAGGAAGGAATAGCAATGGCGATAGAGACGCGCCTGAAAGCTGAAGGAATCCATCCAAACTATTTCACAAGCACCTAAAATACTAATTAGCAAGTCAAGATGCATCAGTTATAATTAAACAAATAATTTGGCTGCTGATGCTGGCGGGCTTGTTGTAGTACAAGCAGTGCCTTTCCATGGCACCAGACAAGAAATCTACATTCATGTCCACCCTCACTCTCCTTCCAGTTTCCTCTAAGCCATGGCAGCAACTGTTTGCTTCCAGTATTTTCCACCTTTTTTATGCAAGAAGGAGAAGGGAGGGAAGCTGCAGGTGGGCTTGGGCTGGCATCCAGCTGGGCTCTGCCCCCAGAGGTTGTGTAGCGTGAGGTGGCACCACTGCAAACAGGGAAGATGCACTCCAGACACAGATCCTACCTGGTCCCACTGCTGCTGTGTTTCCTCTGAGGTGCCAATCACTGCCCCTCTGCATCTGCCTATTTCTTACATAGGAGGTCAGCAAGGACAGCACTTTGCCTTATTTCCATGCAGAGAACCTCATTTGGTGGCTCCTTCTTCCAATTTCCTAATCCTTGGGCTGGGGATACCCACAGCTCATGTCGCCATTTGCTTTTCTTTCCAGGAGACCATTTGTTTGGTAATAAAATCCAGCCATTTGGCACCTGTTGTTGATGGGGTGAATCCCTCCTGTCTTCTTTAGTGTTGTGCCACCAATCCAGTTCTTTTTCACTGGTTTCCCTCTAAATGCTTCACACAATCTGGTGTTTGCCTCGTCAGGTCTGATAAACTTTCCTGAGGGACATCTGAGCAATGAACAGGCAATTCCCAAGAGCAGGTCCTTCTTTCTCCTCACAGAGGTGAGGAACTGTGCAGGACACACACTACCCCTGAGGCATCCCTGGCACCTGCACCACGGGAACAAATCCAGAGTGTCTCGAACTGAGGCAAGTCGATGGTGGCACTTTGACAACTGAACTTGCAGTAGCCACCCGGCTCCAGGAGATGTTGCTGTGCTTTCAGCTAAAGGCCCGGAGGAGAAGCATACAGAGCAGGGGGACTGCAAAGAGTCAGGGAAAACATTCTAACTGCTCCTGGAGCAGGTAGAGTTGGGGACTGTGACAGCATGAATAAAAGCTGTGTTTGGGGCAGCTCTGCACTTCCCAGGCTGCTGAGTGGAGATGAAGGAGGCATCTAGTAAAAAGCAGATAGGTGTTAGCATCAAGGGTTGGGTCCCTGTTTCTGGGTTTCTGTCACATCTCAGACAGATGCTGCTTTTCCATGCTGCTGCTCTGATGCCACGCAGGAGGCAGGCCCCTGCCTTAAATAAAAAATCCAGTTCTTCCCAGTTGCCTTTTGACCTACAGCAGGAAAAACATCCCACTGCACGGCCAGCTAAGCACAACTCTCTAGAGAACAAAACACAAAAGAGGTAAACACTTCATCCAAGCATTTAGACAAGAGTCTGCATCTTGTGACAGCACCAAGGCTGTGAGCAAAGTCACCAGGAGGGCCAGAGAAGGGCCAGGGCTCAAGTCAGAAAGGATCTGACTGAAGGAAGCACTGACATGCCCAGAAGTCCTGGTTGGACTGGGTCTATCCTGGCATGCCAGCAGGATCAGTCAGCGTGGTGCCCTGGGGTTTGCTCGGGGCAGAGGCTTTGTGCTGTCTCTGTCCCCCCATCCCAGGATGCAGCCCTGGGAACAAGCCCGTTCCCAGAGCCTGCAGCACCAGGACAGATGTCTGTGCAGGGTCACTGCTTGTGCCCAGCCTGTGTGACCCAGCCTGGGGGTCCTGCAGCCTTGCTTGTTTGCCAAGAGCAGGAACAAGGACAGCCAGGGAGAGCAGGAGCGCTGAGGCTGTGTTTGCTCCCCATGTGCACAGAAGGAACTGCAGCATGGCATTGTCAATGCCCACACAGACCTGATGGCAGCCAGGAGCACTGTGGTGACCTGTTTGCTGTTGGCTCACCCTGCTGGGTCCCCACTCCTCCTTCCAAGAGGGTGCAGGACATCCCTGGAGCAGTGAGGAGAACCTCAGAGCTTGGCTCTGCTTCAGGCACTGTCTCCAACCCAGACACAGGGTGTCTGCTGGTAGAGCCACTTCCACGAGCCATGCCTTCATCCAAACAGGAGCCATGAAAGCCAAAATCCCTGTGAGAGCAATGAAAAGGGTGTTTGGGGTAATTAAACTCCTCTGTCTGAGTTGTACTCCCTGCCCCAAGGAAATTGCCATCTCATCTGGGACAAACACAGATGTTACAGCAAAAGCTAAGAGATGATGATAACAGACAGGGACACAAGGGCTGCTCAGAGGGTTGAGTCAGCACCCATTTGCCCTGAGCACAGGAGATAGGAATGCTGAAATAGCTCTTTGTGAGGCCAGTAGCACTCCAGTGCCTAATCCCTGTAAAACTCACTTCATCTGTGCTGCTCCCAGGTGAGGGCTTCCATGCAGGGTTTTCCCAGGTGGAGAGGGATCCAGGTCCTATTCATCCACCCACTTGTGTGCAGAGTTATGCACATGTCCAGGGCCATCCACACACAGCCAGGCACCCGAGGAACACATTGAATGCTGTTATTCCTAGCAAGGGTCTGAGTGTACAACAACTAATGACAAAAAGCCAATAGTGTCTAGACACAAGTCTGGTAACAGCAGTTCTTTGTCATGCTCAAGGCTGCTGTGGAGGGGACACAATGTGTCAGGAGCACAAGACGCTGCTTTGTGCCCAAAAAATTCAGGGCACCTCCATGCTTTGCACGGAGCTTTGATCCCCAAGTGGAAAGCACTCCTTGAAACAGAGCCAGCTGCTGCTGCCTTCCTGTCCAGCCTTTAACCTTCTAGGTTTTACTAACAATATGTAAAATATAGACTAGACATACAGCTAGGATATGTCAAAAAGAATGGGGAGGAGGGGAAAAATGTGCTGGTTTTGGAGTATTCTGTTTTTCTGACTGAAGGCAGCTGTGGGCACAAGGGATTGGATGCTGAGCAACATAGGGACTTGAAATCTCCATTTGCCATCACTTCTGCCCATCCTAATGTCTTCACCTCAGGACACAGACCGGTGCAGGAGGAGCAGCTGGCTCCAGAAGCATGACATTAGAAGGATTAATGGAAATATATCCTTTGTGGTGACCTCTGTGTGGGCAAGCTCTGAAATATCAACTAGAAAAGCCCAACATGGAGGTAGTGGTGGGCAAACACTGGGTCAGCCACAACTGCTAGCCTTGAGCAGCTAGGGTGAAACTAGGGTGGGTATCTGGATTAGGGAATTCATTTGAAAAGTATTTGCATTCACTGAAGTGTCTCAGAGTTCAAAACAGCCTCAAGGATGTTGCAGAATTGCAGCTGGGGCTCCAGAGGCTCTCAGCCTGTCCTAGACCAATTAGCTCTGCTGAAATAGCTCTGAGCAACCTGGTCTAGTGGAAAGTGTCCCTGCCCATGGCAGAGGGTGGGAATTAAAGGGATCTTTAAGGTCCCTTCCAAGCCAAGCCATTGCAGGATTCTATGAAACAGGGCCATTGCAGGGACTGTTTGATCTTTAGTGATGCTGAGGTCTCAGCTCACACCAAAAATCACTTTTTCAAGCAGCACATGAGAGAGCAGGAGACCCAGGTTCACCCCAGAAGGCATCTTTTTCCTTTGTCCATGAAAAAATGAAGCTGATCCGTGCAAAAGCATGCAGGGGTTTCCAGGTGTGGCTGTCCTGGCCCCACTGACAGGCAGAGAAGGTCTGAGGCAGAGCTGAGTGTACATCATGACATTTAACGTGCAGTGGCAAAAACAGAAGTTGAGCATCAGCTGTTAAGATTAGATCCCAACGTCAAAGAGTTTGGAATTAGAAGCACAGGCAAAAGGGAAAGCAGCTCTACCTCACAGCAAGCTCCTGTTTCATTCTTGAGATGCTCTAATTGCTATTATTTTTAATTGCATATTTATACCACCGGCTATTTCTTTCCTTTTAACAAGACAGGAGTGAAATCAGCTTGTATTATTTCTACATCTTTTCATTGAGGTGTTGAAGGAACTGCCTGCTCATTTTTACTTTTTTAAGGCTGCAGAAAAAGAGAATTGATAAATGCCAAAGGAATGAAAAGTCAGAGTTTCTTCCCAGCTGGGAGATTTCAGTGTGGGTAAGGGAAGGAGCCCAGGAAAAGGGGGAAAGGGGGTCCAGGTCTGACACATGTGAACCCATGGCCAGGCAGAGAGACAAGGAAGAAACCTATTTGAAGGGATGCCTTAGGGATAAAACACATTCTGGAGGTGTCCTTTTTTGGGAATTGGCTAAGGCAGGCAGATAAAATACCCAGTGTGATCTCTAGAGGGGTAAAGCAAATGAATAAATGTGTTTGGGATTATTTGGAGTGTTTTTTGTGTGTTTGGGGTTTTTGTGTATGTGGTTTTTTGGTTTTTTTGGGTTTTGTGTGCATGTGTGGTTTTATTTGTTTGTGATTTTGAGGGATGGTTTTTTTGTTGGGTTTGGGGGTTTTTTAATACCTTATAGGTTCAGTACTTGAGGAAGTAAACCTCAGAGGGCTTATTTGGGTACTGTAGAGCAATGCAAAATTTTTATCTAAGCCTGAAAATCAAGGAATAGCTCCGATGGAAGTCGTGGATGACCTGACATTGGGCTCAATGCTCATGCTTCCCAAACCATTTTCCTCAAAGTCAGGTGCCTCCAGCCACCCTCCTTGCCAAAGCAGGAGCAAGACAGGGCCTGGGGGAATTTCTGAATAACTACCCTTGTAAGATCCTCCAGACAGAGCCCAAACCACTGCCCCAATGATCCTGGCAGTTTTCTCACACTTTAGTAGTCCACCCATCCAGGCAGGAACACCCCAAACTGGACACAATTAAATTGAGGGATGCTTCACCAAAGCCTGACTAAAGACAAGGCAAGTGGCACCCACTGCTTTCCTTAAACACAGATTCAGTCCCAGAATATCCAGAGTTGGAAGGAACCCAGAAGGATCACTGAAGTCCAGCTCCTGGCCCTGCACTCTCCCTGAGCAGTGGGCAGCCTGGGAGTGAAGGGAAAAGTGCTTTTAGTTTGTAAGTCAGGCTGTCAAGAAGCAGCTACAGAAGCTCCCAGCCACAGGAGCCACTTGGAAGTTACAAAGAGCAAACTGAACTTCAGGGTAACAAAAGCCAAACAACAACAAAAAGTGCCCCAAGATATAACAAACAAGCAAACAGCAAAACCCAAAGAAAACCTCACCCTCAGAAATGCCTGCCTGTATAAATAATTCACAAAGGTCAAAAAAAACCAAACCCAAACCAAAACAGAGAACCACGTACCTCCCCAGACTGTCAGAAATGGAGGGAAAAGACAACAACAACAACAAAGTCACAGCCAAACAAACTGCCCAAACCCAGGAACAACAACCCCCTCCCTCCCCAACCTGCTGAAAAGACCCCCAGCAGTAATGTTCCCTGCTGAAAAGTTATCCAGAAAAAAAAATTGAGGAAAGGAAAAAGAAATGAACAAAATAAAGACAGAAGCCAAACAATAGTTTGTTGGTTTCTTGGAAATATTTACAAACAATATTCAGAGGAAATGTTCTCAAGGGGAAGTCACGTAACCAAGTACAGAACCCAGGCAGAGATTGGGAAAACAGATGGATGGTGCTCTCCAGAAGGGATTTCTCATGCCTAACAAGTCCAAAGCCATTGTCTCACTCCTACCACACACATACCTCAAGGCTCTGACAAAGAACCTTACTTACTGGCACTCCTGGTGAGACACTTCAGCTGGCAAAGCTTTGATTTATCAACTCCAGAGCTGACTGATGCCAGTGGAGTCACCCGATTTTCAGAGGGTTTTCCAATCCATTTCCTTTTTCCAGCTGAAAATTTCAAATGTTCTTTAACTAAATACCCATAGGATGATTTGCTGTTAGTGGTCCTTGCAGGAGAGAGTTTTGCACCAGAGGAGATCATTTTTGCACAGAAAGTAAGAGACCACAAGACAGGTATCGATAAGTTTGAATAAAATAAGGCAATAGTGATGGATTCTCATCCATTAAAAGGTATCTTTGTCATTTAGCATACATTTGAAGAAAATGTACCTAAGCACTGAGTTCATATGAAGATTTTAGTATTGTGTTGCTTTAATCTTTTGTTTTGACCACAGGTAGGAAATAATTATTCAGAGGATATCACATTAGAGCACCTCTTAGTAAAATCCACCTTCCATGTTCCTAATCAATACTGACATTAAAAACCTCACTGGGAGCTTCTGAACAAGCAGGGACCTTACTCCAAATGTCTACTGGGGAAATAATAAATGAACAAATTCCACCAGGAGTAAAACCTCAGCCTCAACGGGCTGCTTGAAGTCTCTGTTGACACCCACACAGCTTCCCACGTGTTGGTAAGTAGTGGTGCTTCTCCCAGCCACAGAAGATCATTTATTTGGAGGTCTAATTGGCATCTTTAGCATTTGTAATTGTCTCTTCCTCCTGAATTTTGGCAGCTGAGGGGATGAGTGGCCACCCCCTGTTTTGCACCCCCCTGGGGCTGTGCAGGTGAGACCCTCAGCGTGGTTCCATGGGCAGGACAGCATTCCACTGCACAAACGTGGGCTGAGCTCCTCCTGCAGTGATCTGTGCCCACCAGGCTCCTGGGTGTCTGCAATTGCTGTGCCAGCAAAGCCCCAGGAATGAGTGCTCTGAGCATCTGAGGGTGTCCTCCTGCTGCCACTCACAGCAAATATGGGAAGCAACTCTCTCTGTAACTGTGTTGGGAAACCCTTTGCTGGTTTTCCTTAAAATTTAGCTTCAGACAGGCCTCATCAGGACTAGGTCCTTGTCCCCTCAGTGTCCCCCTGTGAGCAGAGCTGCAGGGTCCTGGGACACGTTCCCTTTCCCAGAGTGAGAGATCTGCTTACAGGACACCCAAGCTCATGTCACATGGGTTTGGAGACTTGTTTACAGTCAGCAAACCGAGCAGCCTGGGCAGACCTGCTGGGACATTTATAATTGTGTCACCAGGCTGTGCGAGCCTTTGCCACCAGAGCAGGACAGGCTGTCCCCTGCCCTTCCCAGCCTCTTAGCCACATCCTTAATTGGAGGGTGATATCACTGCTTTGCCCTACTCTTCTTTAGCAAAAGAATAGCATGCGTGCATCTGTCACAAATGGATCGAGCAAATGTGCTGATTGTCACAACAAATATTTGATTCGGGACTTTGGGCCTCAAGAAAGTCACATGATCCCCAAGGAAATTTAAATAAATTCCAGGCAAGTCTCCACGCACCCCCATACGCAGCCAACCAGTACTGATCAATCTTAGGAGCCATTTAAAAGTTCTGCAAGAATAAAAACCTGATTTTATGAACATTTTAAATACACTGTATATTTGATATCCTGCATTAAGTTTCCAGGAGACGTTCCCACTATGTTAATAATCTTTTATCTCTAAGTAATTCTCATTTTTCATTCACAAGTTGCAGTACTGCTGAGTCTCTTACAGCACATTTTTCTTAAGTTCCCCAAGCGTTTAAGACAGCAAAGAAGGGAAGGTTGAAAGAAACTAAGCAACTTGCTTAGTTGGTCCCTAAGAAGGTCCCTTAGAAGGTCCCTAAAAAAAGAAGAAGAGGCAAGAAAACCCAGGTGTCTCCACATTGGCTCAGCACTCTTATAAACAGATTCATTTTACCATCCTTCCAAGGTCAAAGCCAAAAAGAGATTGCAAGGAGACAATAAAAATATATGTACACCAAAAACTTTGCACACCAAATCTAGAGTTATGTAGATATTTCAAAAGCCTGAATAAAAGCACTCTCACTTGTTGACCGTCAGAGCTTGGAGCTCTCGTGTTTTAGGAAACACAGATCCTTTCTCGGTGCCCCCACAAGACTTGGTGTTGTACAAGTGCTGAGAGGGAAAAAAACCCCACCCTCCTCTTGAGTAGTACCAAAATTATTATTTTTGGCAAGTTGCATAAAAGCCAATCCTGTTGATGCTCGAGCAAGGAGTCCCAGGCACCAGAGTCAAACCTTGGCCAGATAGGCCATCAGAAATGAGCACGGAACCTCAGCACCTCTGAAGCCTTCCAAAGGATCGCCATCTTCTTGGAGAGTTTGTTTTTCTTAAGAAATAAGAAGTTTGACTCCTTTGCTAAGGTAAAATAAACAGATAAAAGTGTAAAAACAGCTAAAAACCCACCTTTGAGTCAGAAATCTCCTGTAACTCTGTGCTGGAGAGAGCCTGAGGGTCTGCACATCCCTGCTCACCCTGAAGGCTGATTGATACCCGAGGGCACCTGTGAAGCAGCACAGGCGCAGAGGGCACAAGGAAAAGCAGATTTTTAAGACTCAACAGGCAATGACTCAGCCTGCTGTGACATGGCAGCAGCCAAATTCTCTGAGATCCAGCAGTCCAGCCTCCTCAGCACCAGACAAGAGCTCTCACCCCAGATGGTACACTCAGATGTCCCCTCCGCAGCCTCCTGCGTTCTCAGAAAGCTCATGCAATTTTATTCTAAGCTTTCTCACACTTTAGGACAGGCTAACACAGCATCCATTATTTTACCTCCCTTCCATGTCCTTTCTTTGTCTCCCCTGACAGAATGGGAACACCTCCCGTGCCAGGGAGCATTTCCAGGCACTTTGAACACCCACACTCGGCAGCTATGGGAGGCCACTGCACAAAGTCAGTGCAGCTGCTTGAGTCAGAGCTTGGCTTTCTAGATTAAAGCTTCCCACAGGCTCTAACTCCACTCTCCTTGGCCCAGCTCCTTAGAGCCTCACAGCTCAGCAAGGCTCAATCCTCCCTAAAAGCTTCAGGAATTTGTGAGAGGAGGAACCTGCCGCCACTGAGAGTTTTTACAGGCCCTGGGTTGCAACACTGAGGGCAGCTCTGAACGAGGTGGCACAGCTGATCCTCACAGCCTGATCCTCTTCCTAAAGCTGTTTCAGCACTGAGGAACACCACAGCTGAACGCTGGGAAGATTTCCTCTGGGAGAAAGCAAAGGCAGCTCCTGGTTTGACATGTGTGTGGCACTGGGTGTTCCAGGCCTCTTGGTGCAGAGGTTTGGCTGTAACTCAGTTTATCAGAGTCAGCTGCCTCCATGCCACCAGGTCCTGCTGGCAGGGACACGCTCCAGGAAGGGACATTCCGTGTGGATGGGTAAACAGGAATGGTTGCCAGCAGGAGAGATTAACTGCTGAGGTGAAAAGGTTGCCAGCAGAGCTGTGCTGAATGTTTTCAGCGCAACCTGAACCTCAGACTTGCTGCCCTGCAAGCCCAGGTGAGCACAGGAGGAAGTGCTGGTTTGGAGATGCACCATTTCCTCACAAACAGGGACTTGGTTTCAAGAGATGAGCTTTGAAATAAAATGCTCATCAGCAAGTGAGATTCATGTTAAAACAGGCAAAGTGTTGGATGGCCAAATGCAGCTGTGTCAGCTGGTGAGCTTGATCCAACATCACAGCTAGACAAGTGCTACATACCTTCTTCAGAAGCCACTTTGCAACCCCAAAGTTTCCACAATTAAGGACATATAGGGGCAGCATTTCACAGAAATGGGTAACTTTTGAAATTCTTCTTCTGTTTATGTTGTCTTCCAAGGGGGAAGGACACAAGCTGGAAAGCTGTTGGTTTCTGTTATGAAGCTTTACTACATCTGAAGTCTTGAGTCCTCTGTGTGTACTGGCTTTTCCCTACTGCAGCTGATCCAACACCTCAACATCTGAGCAAGACACTGGCCCTGGGTGCTTGCTGTACTTGGCAGAGCAATGGGATCCGTCCAGGGAGTCAGATGTGGGAAATGGAGGAGGGAAGAGTGAATGGGAGCAGATGCAGCATCATTCACATGGCTAAAATGTACCCATAAGTTTCCCATGCTTGCCTTCCTTCTCATATATATTTTTTTTCCCCTTTTCATATATATATATATATAAAATAAAGCTTGGCAGCAGTTCAGACCTAAGATTAAAATAATCTTTGTGTCATCCCAAAGCAAGAGCAGAGGGCACCTCTATGCTTTGCCAGCTTCTCTGCCCCTGCTGCCAGCACAGGCTGTGCAGGCTGCCGCTCCTCCTGGACAAGCAGGAGCCAAGAAAGCTCATTTTTCACAGCCATTATTTGGAGATATGCATAGAATCAGATAATCCAGGATGATTTGGGCTGGAAGGAACCCCAGAACTCCTTTAGTTCCACCTCAACATGGGCAGGGAAAGCTTCCACTATCCCAGGTTGCTCCAAGCCCTGTCCAGCCTGACATTAAAGACTCCATGAAGTCCACAGATTCAAGCTCTCCCCTCAGACGTGCTTTGCTTGGTTGGGAAGGCTCAGTTTGGGAGATTTTTAAAACCAGCTACCAGTTCCTAAGCTCAGGGGTGATAACCTGCACTACACACAAGTCCAGATGGAGAAGATCCACCTCACGTGGTAGCAATAACCTGCAGGAGTGTTCAGTTCACCCCAGAAGAGTTATGAAACATGCAGTCAGCTTCTCCAGAGTTGCTATTGCCAGAGAATCTGGCTTTTCATTTACAAATAGATTTGTTTCCACAACTATGAGGGCCTGAGAACAAGAACTCAGTGTTTACACTGAGCAAACAGTGTAATGAGTTTACATTAAGCAAATAAAGACCCTGAGGTTTCTTTTTATTAAAAAGAAAAAAAAAAGCAAAAAAAAAACAAAACCCAAAAAAGTTATGACTGAGGCCTGACTTGTAATTTTCGAATTCCTAGAGGTAGCGAACTCAGTATTCTGCAGTCTCTTGTGGATTGGGATGTTCATGAGTTTCTCTGGGCGTAGCTGACAGAAGTTTCACACAAGACTTTCAGTCCCATTGCCGTGCTCCATGGAAATCTGTTCCATTGAATGCAGTCCAGGAAAACTGGTCTGTGACTTCCACAGGAGATGCTCATGAATAATATATCTAGCTGCTTTCAGCAAATCTAATGAAAAGCAAAGGCATATTCCCAGTTTGAGCTCCACTGAGCACCAGATCAGATCCTGGCGATGCAAATCCACATCCAGGGGCAGAATGCAGACCTTCAGCCTGCCTTCACCTGGAGCACAAAGCCAAAGGCTTCTCTTTAAATGTGCTGCTTCACCTTTTAGCACAGGGATTTATAGATATTGGCTTATACTATAGGATGTTCTCTCCAGCACAATCAGCACAGAGAATTTTTTTTTGTATGCACTGCTGCATAAAGATTTTTTCAGCAAGATTTTAAAAGTGCATTTTTTATGCATATAATTTTAGGATCACAGACTGGTTTGGGTTGGATCATCTTAGAGATCATCTTGTTCCACTCCCTGCCATGGCCAGGGACACCTTCCATTATCTGGTTGCTCCAAGCCCTGTCCAACACTTTGAACACAAAAGCCTTTGAACACTTCAGGGATGGGATGTTAATTTATTTTTATACATATACAAAATATTTTTCATCTCCTCTGCTGCCCCACGTCAAATACCTGAGGCCATTCAGTGGTTTAGCAACAGGAGTCTAGAGGAGTTTCAGACTGACATAGGCACTGGGTGGGGCTGGCTGAGTCCCCAGGATGTCCCCTACCCTAAGCCTGGACGATGGTCAGGAGGACAGAGCAGCCTCTCAGCGTGCTCTGGGAGCATCAGCTCACCCCTGTCACACGTGGTTGAGCAGGCTGGGTTTAGGGGTCTCTGTCTGGGGAGAGAAGGCCAGAATCAGGGCTGATAGGTTTGCTTTGCCCCAGGTATCTCTGCTCCTTGCTCCGCTGTTATTCCAAGTCCTGCTGGGGTCCATCTCCATCCCCGCTGCCCAGCACTCTCCAGAGCCCTGCAAATTGATAAGGCTGCTTCATGATCTATGGCTGCTGGTTTTAATTAAAGCTGCCTCCTCTGCATCACTCCCAGCCTTGTGCAGACAGCAGCACGAATGATTTCAGCCTCTGATCCACCAGATGCCAAGCTCTCAGTTACAAGCTGACATTGTTCAAGAAAATTCTCCCCTGCTCCCAGTGGCTCAAGTGCAGTTGGAAGCAGAAAACTAAGGGCAAGGTGCACAATGACAGCAAACTCACCCTCCACTTGTAACCCTGACTGAGCAGAAAGCTGGTTAAGCATTCAAAGCTCCCCATCTCGGGAGCTGCTGGAGGGAAACTGCAGAGGAGATGAGGAGTCAGCCCAAGTGAGCCCCTCACTCACAGCTGGGTCCCAGTCAGGAGAACACAGTGTTTCCTACTTGTGAGAATCCATTCTTAATCCCTACAGACACATTCTGGGAGTGGGGTGCAGGTTAGGGCTCCATTTACACCTGGAGTCACTTCTGGAGTTGTCATTCCCTCATTCCTCTGCAGCTGGGACTGGGGACATTAATGGGCTGTGACTGCCCTGGCCACTCTTCACTGGGACCCACAACTCTCTGCCTTGCACAAAGGCAGGCCCAGAAAGCTTTCCATGGGCACCATGTGTTGTCCTCACTTTCACACTGCTCTTACAGCATATGAGGTTCAAGCAAGACATTTAATCTTCCAAGCACCCTGGTGGAGGGGGAAAAAGAAAAAACCCCACACTCCTGACCCTGCATTCCAGGAGGGATGTCCAGCACTTGGACCTTGCTTTTAGGACCACTCTTGGTCGAGATAGCACTTAAATTCTGCAGTACCAGACCACTGACAGATAATCTTGTTTGCAGAGTGGGGGGTTGTCTTCTTCCCTGTTATAATCAGGAGAGCAGAAGACAGGACTGCCACCAGCTCATTCCTCACAGGCTCCCTTCACCTCAGGGTTCCTAAAATTTGGATTGGGGCACCACAGCTCCAGTCAACTCAAGACTTGCTGTTGAGAGTCTTGGAGGGAGATGTCAGACTCAGGTGCTGTGCACCAAGACACCTGAGTCATGCAAACATGCAAATAAACACGAATATTAATTGATGAGAGGGCTTTATGGTCACTGCAGGATTGCAGGCAGCTTCAGCTCTTTCATGTGTGGGATGTGCAGTGTCTTATTTCTCTCATGTTTCCAGTGTTGTCATAGAAGCAAGCAACATATTTTCTGGTACAGATCTACTCTGGTACATCCCAACTGGTACATTTTGTGCTTTGTTTCTATCTCCAGAGGACACCAACAGCCATCTCGAACCTATGTGAGCTTTGAGGATGTTGCAGCATGCTGGGTGTTTTCAAAGGACCTGTGGAACCCATCTCCAGGAAACAGATTGAAATGGCAGGGGGTGAGTGGTTGTACCAGACAGTGATGCTGCTCCACGGGTTTGGACTGTTAATGCAAAAGTTAAACAATTCATGTGAAAATACCAAATAGTTTCAGAAATCATTTGTACATTCAACCTTTAATAGTGATGCAGGGGAAAGATGTTTCACGACTACAACTGATGTGGAATTTGACTCAAATGCAGAAGCTGAGCAAGCCCAAATTCACACTTAGAATTTATTTCTTCATTTACATTTCAAAAGTGACCTAAAAACGTGTGCAGCTCTGAAATCTTTTCCCATCGTGGAAATCAAAGTGATTCCAATCCAGTTAATTCCTGGGTTCTGTAGCCAGTTTGCTCACACTCGTGGCACTCAGTGATCCCACAGAAACACAGTCCAAAGCCAAGTGCCTGACCCAGGGCTGAGCTCCAGCCTGCTAAGAAGGTGGATCTGAAGACAAAGGCCCCTTTGGAGGGAGGGTGTCCCTTGTTACACCCATCTGTGGGACAGGGTCCCTGTGCTTCAGCTGGGGACCAACAACCCAGCCTTTGCTCAAAGCTGGATGTTGTGAGGACTCAAATGAGCATTTCTGCCCGTGGTCTAGCAGGAGCTGCACACTGTGCTCTCTGTGTGTCCTAGCTGAGGAGATGTTTTCCATAACATACGGAGCTCCAATCTATGTTTATAACAAGGCATGTCACTTAAGAGTACAGCACTCCCCCCATGCCAAAGGGAAAACAACCACCCAGGAGATAAAGTGCTACTCAGAGCTATCTCAGAACCAAATGTTTTTCTTCTCTGTGAAATGAAAATGCAGTATGATTAGGACTGCCAGCCCTGAACACAGAGCTCCATGTGAAATTCATACAAATTTGGTTTCCTGGGTACCTTTCATCCTTCTCACCCAGGCACCTTGTATGAAAGCATCAAAGCACAGTAAGCAGCACCCAGCAGGTCCAGTCCCTTCACCAGGAACATCCCTTCATCCTGCAGAGCTTGGGAAGTGATGGAGGCAGCAGGACACTGTGCAAGCAGGCATGAGCTCTGAGCTCTGCCTGGCCAGGCATTTGCAGGTCTCTGGTACCCTCAAAAATCACTGGTTCCCCTCTCACACCACTGCTCACACTGGTGTTATCTCTGCAGGCATTTATCAAGCTGTGCCATCCCTCCATGGGCCCAGCCTGGGCAGAGCTTCCCTCTATTCTGGCAGGAGTTCTTGGGAGTTCTGCTTTTTGCTCCCCTTCCTCTGCAACTCCCCGAGGCCATGCTGGCAGTTCCACATGGCCCTGAGACCATCCACTCTTCCAAATCACCTTTTCCTGCCTGAAAAGAATACCCTGCTCCCCTTGGAGGGTCCAGTAGCCTCCTGGCCCCAGCCACAGCCTGGGATCTCCTCTGTCTGCAGCAGCTTTGGGTGAATCCAAACTTGGGAAATGTGTTCTGGCTTTTTCCAGGAGAAAGGTCTGGTGCTTCCCTCTGACACATAAGATGATGGCTGGGGCTCTTCTGGAGTCACAGATGATCCTAAGTAAGTTACAGCTCCTATTTTAGCAAACTTAACTTTGGTTCTCCACATAAATCCTCCTCAGGTCCAACCTTCATGTTCATCTTCCGTGAGGAAGCTTCGCTTGTCTCTGTCCTACCTAAAAATAGATGGAAAGGGGTAAAGATGGAGCAGGGCCTTCTCAGTGGTGCCAGGACAAGAGGCAACAGGCGCAAAGTGAAATGTATGAAATTCCACCTAAACAGAATAAGAACTTGTTTGTTGTGCAAGTGGAGGGGCTGTGAACTATCCAACCCTGGAGAAATTCAAGCACTGCCTGGATGCAGTCCTGGACAAGCTGTTCCAGCTGGTCCAGCTTTGTGCAGGGCTGGATCAGACAGCTCCAGAAACATGTGGAGAGGTCTCCAGCCTCAACTCTTCTGTGATCCAGTCACTTATCATTGTAACTTTATTGATAGGTGTTGCCAGCACCTTTCTGTAGCATGTGGACATGCTTCCCCAGCCTTTTGGTAAAAAGCTTGGCTCTCCAAGGAGACACTGTAGCTGTGCCCCTTTCCCTGACCCTTCATAAAAGTCTTCCCTAAACAGAAATCTAGGTCATAGTTTAATTTTCATTATTTTTTTTCCATAAAGTAATGTCCCAATCTTTTTTTTTTTTTTAATTTCCTGCATGTGGCAGAAGGCAGAAATCAGGGAGGATGAAAGCCAAACATGGGAGAGCTGGGAAGCAGCATCAGAGCCACTGAGTTACCTCAGGGTTGCTGTCAAATCCATTATTATTCATTACAGTAACCTCCTGCAGACTAATGGACATGTGTCCTATTAGTCCTGCAGTCACCATGGGTGAAATAAAAAGCTTTGGACAGTTCCAGGAAGGGTCTAAATTTCAAGCCAATTTTATATCACAGCCTATTTTTGATCAGTGCTGCTCACTTTGGTTCTCCTCAAAGCTGCTGTTATGGGAATAGAATTTCTCCCTTAAAGATGACCATTTCTTGTTGACTGTAGCTCAAGCTCTGTGATAAAATTGCAGGGAGTTGTATCAGAGCCAAGGGGGAATCCAGACCTGAGCCCTGCTGAATTCAGTGGGGCCAGAGCTACCTGGGTGGCTGCTCAAACAAAAAGATGTATTTGGGAAATTTTATTCAAGACTGAAATCAATCATGTTTCAACACTGGACACTATTTGCCCGTGCTAACATTTTTTTTTTCCTTAGAAAATAATTTTTTAGCAAAAAACATGTCATTGTTCTGCAAAGCTTGCTGACCTTGTGCTAATTAACCACGCTTGTAGGCACACAGCATAACCTCATGCTAAGCTAAACAATGAGCAGCCTATAAATAAAAAAGAGCTACTGCTAAATTTCACATGTTTGGCTTTGAACTCAAAGATCTCCAAGGGGGTAGGAGGTTGCTTTACTCTATATTTATCTCTTTAAAATTAACAGAAAGGAAAAAATAGGCCCTTATGCCCTTGGACTGGAACATAAGGTCAGGATGACAAGTGGCATGGGCAGGGCTGGGGGAGTCTGGCAGCTCGACCATCACCATGGATGCTCTGGGCTCAACACGCTGCATCCATCAGGAAATGGTATTCCCCTCGTGTCCTGAGTCACTGCCCTGAGATTTTACACCCATGACACGTTTTAAAAAAAAAAAAAAAGTATGCTCAGTCCTTCCTGCCAGTTCCTGGCGTGTGATTGCTAAAAACACCAGGAGAAAAATACTTTCCATTTGTTTCCAGAAGCCCTGGGGAATGAAGACATGAAACCTGGGCATGGCTCAGAGGCTCTCCTAGAAAATGGCCCTTGTCACACAGGCAGATATTCCACAGACCCCAGGAGCTGCTGCTGGTGAAGGGAACAGGCACCCCCCAGCCCTGAGCTGTGTTGGGGTGTTTGTTCTCTCCTCCCTCTGCAGGCACCACTGCCATGATGGGAACTGGATGAAGGGAACACAGACCCTCAGGCTTTCCTGGTGTCCCTGCTCTCCTCTGCTCTTCCTGTGGCTCTGGCCAGGCTGATGATGGACCATCTCCATGGGGAAACTGGCACAGAACCTGCCAAAATGTGGGGATGCTGCCCTGAGCTGGTGGTGGCTCAAATGCAATTCCAAGGCAATGCTTTATCTTGGGTTTCTAAATTATGAACCAAGGCCTCCAACAATGGCTATTTTTGTCTCTCTAATGTGGTGAGGAGGCCCTGGCACAGGTTGTCCAGGGAAACTGTGGCTGCCTCATCTCTGGAAGTGTCCAAGGCCAGGCTGGACAGGGCTTGGAGCAACCTGGGCTAGTGGCAGGTGTCCCTGCCCATGGCAGGTGTGGGATGGGCTTTAAGGTCTCTTCCAACCCAAACCAGTTCATTATTTTACAACATTTGGACACTGAAGTGTCCCAAAGAGGAACTGACAAAGAAATTATTAGAAAGTGGATCCTGTTTTGATAACCCTGATTTTGGTATTAAAATCATTCTTCACCTGTAAACTTTGACTCAACCTTAGTTGCAAATCCAAGGCAGCAGGTCATAAAGGTCACTGGTAAAACAGGGGAAGAGAGGATGTGCACTGAGGACTCTGACACTAGTTACAAACACAAGTGAAGGCGAACAGAGAAGACAGTGACTTTGACAATCTCATTCCTGAGAGGAGCCAGGGAGCAGCAGGGACCCTGATCACAAGTCTCACATCTGTTGATGGAAAGTTGCATTTTTCCAGATTCCAGAAAGGATTTTTCCAGAAGCATCCCAGATTAGTCTTCCTGCCTGTAGGAGCCTGTGGCCATCCTGCCCTGCCTGCAGCAGCCTGTGGTCATCCTGCTCTGCCTGCAG
The DNA here is from genome assembly GCA_013396995.1 of Dicaeum eximium. Classification (NCBI taxonomy): domain Eukaryota; kingdom Metazoa; phylum Chordata; class Aves; order Passeriformes; family Dicaeidae; genus Dicaeum; species Dicaeum eximium. Next base: position 246,615 of record VWZP01009951.1, on the reverse strand, counting down.
GAGCCTGTGGCCATCCTGCTCTGCCTGCAGGAGCCTGTGGCCATCCTGCCCTGCCTGCAGGAGTCTGTGGTCATCCTGCCCTGCCTGCAGCCACGTGAGGGCCACAAGAGCCCAGCCATGAGCCATTGGTCAGGTCCTCTCACCTGCTGAGCTCAGCAGCACCACAGCAAGGGGGAAGCTGAGAACACTAAGGATTAAATGATGAACAAGGAGCATCAGCTGAATTCTTTGATCACCTCTGGGTCAACACCCATGGCACAGTTTTAATTGCTGAGGATACAGTCACACCGCTTGGATGTGTCCCAAGGACTGAGAAACTCGAGGACTCTGCTTTTTCTGTCCCTCTCTCTTGCTCATGGAGTTACTCTTGGTGTGCTGGGCAGATGCACATCACTGCAGTGCCTCAGGCACCCAGCTCCAGTGGAAAAACCCAAGAAGTTCATACCCCTGTCATGCCGAGCTCTATCAGCCTGTAAATGGCCCTGAAGCACCCTGGGGAATGGGAAAGGAATATTCCTTGCCCTGGATACTACTGGGCTAAAACACATCATCTGAAGGCCCCACTGTAGGGCAAGATTCCCCCATGGGGCTGCAGATGAGGATGCTGAGTTTGAGGCTGCTTATTGGCATTTGGAAGGAATTTGTTCCACCACTGGAAACTTTTGTGGCTGAAGAAGTTAGAGGGGGAAAAGCCACTTAAACTTTGGCCTTTTTCTATGGAGGGTAAACTTAGAAACATGACTTAGATGCATAATTTAGAAAACCAAGATAAAAGTTAAGCCAGCTGCATACCCCAGAGATTTTTTTATGATTACTGCTTACCAGGCTTAGCCACAGGGACTAAGTGCCATGTTTGGAGTGTAGACTCTTCTGGCTGGTAGCCATGAAACCCACCAAGTGTAATTTCTGGCCATGTAATTCATCCTCCCTGAACAAACTCAAAACCTAGCGAAGCAGGAAGGAATAGGATGTGAATTGCAGAGCATCTTTATGAACTCAGGCTTTGGTGACCAGTGACACCCGTGCTATGGTGTGCTGAGATTTGCCAAGGGGTTTTCTGATGAGGCAATATCAGTGGATGATAAGGCTGAAAGCCTTGACACACCAGAGGAGCTGTGTTTGTGTATGGACAGTGAAAATAGGTTTGCCACTTATTTTGTCTTGCTCTAAACTAAACCAAAATTAATGCCATGGCCTCATCTCACCCTAGACTGGCTTCTAGCTAACAGCTCTGAATAATTCAGGAGAAAGTCTCTCTCCTGCCAATTATTGCTACAGACAGCACCTTCAGTGTGCACAGTCTCAGCTCTTTGCTCCTCTGGCAGACACTGCCTACCCTGGGCAGGGGGACACTGCTGAAAAAAATGTGACTTCTGTCCTCTGCGTTGGTTAGACACTTCCATGTGATAAAGGAAAAAGGGAAAATCCAGCTCTTCTTCATCCTGTTAGGAGTAAACTGTTGGTTAGTGCCTTGTGTAGCTTTAATAAATTCATTGCTGCAATTAAAAATCTCTCCTACTGAGTGAGGTTGTGGTTAACAAGACAAATTACAGAAATCTGTGCATTTCCACAGATGCAAATCAATAGTGGGATACTCCTGCTTAATGCTGCTCCTTGAGCACCTCTTGTGACAAAGAAGTTTTCTGCAAACAGAGTTGCAAGAGCATTTTGGGAGATACTGGAATATCTTCAGTCACATTTTGTAGTGGTGCCTGACAACAGTAAGGTTTTTCAGCCATTTCATCCTACTCTCACACACTGTCCCAGCTTCCAATAAGAAAATATTGAAACCCTGTCTTTTTTCAAACTTCGGTAGGCATTGAGAAATCGATCTCCCCAGGGCTCTGGGCACTGTAATTAATTTGTTCTCTTTCTAATGTTAAAAACTTTGTTGTGATTCCACTGTCCCAGACAGACATCATGGAAAAAATGGTGCACATCCCATCTCTTAATGGATTAAAATAGACTTGGAGGTACAAGGTAGGAGCAGAAGGTGGTGAATCGGATCATGCACAAATTCTGTTGGTTTCCATTTGCACCCTTTGAGCAGAAGCTCTTCCACAGCGCAAGAAACTTCATGCCAAGCTCTTGAAATGACTGTTTTAACATCTTTCCACGGTGATCTGCACAAATCCAGGCAGTCAGAGCTGCTGACAGGCAGGTACCACCTGCTCCCCTCACCGGGACTCAAGCAGGACACCCCAACCAGGATATGGGGAAGCCAGGGAAGGATTTCTGCCAAGCTGTTTGCCAGCTGGTTGGCCCCCAGCACCTTCTTGTGCCTGGAGTTGTTGCTCCAGAGGGCCAGGACTTTGTACTTCTAGTTGAAATTTGTGTGGCTCCTGGCAGCCCATCTCTCCAGGCTGTTGAGGTGCCCATGGATGGCAGCACATCCATCCAGGTCCATCAGCCATTCCTCCCGGTTTTGTGTCACCTGCAAACTTGCTGAGGGTGCTCTCTGCCCCATCATCCATCACTCAGGTCATTAAGGCAGAGGTCTGGGCAGCACATTGAAGGATTTCAGCCTTCTTGATGGCCCAGGCTGGTTCTGATGAGCTCGGGGTGGGATTGCTGGGTACAGCCAGGAGCTCATTTTCCTTTTAAAAAGCCTGAGCACTTGCAAACATCGGTGTTAAACAGGGGCTGTTAGATTTGCAAGTACAAGCACTTCAGAAGTGCCAGCATTAAAGTTTCATATCCAACTTAAATCAGTTCTCTCAGCTGTTGTTCAGTGGCTCACAGACACTTTTCCCTGGAGCAGACAGAGCTCAGACGTGTGGTTAACGCATGGTTTGATGTGACACTGCCGAAGTGGGTGATGGGCCCCAAAACTGCTATCACCAGCTGGCCAAGGACTTCCTCTGGACCACAGTGTCTTGTCCCCAGGTGGTGCCAGGAGAACTCTTTGTGAGGCCAGGCTATCAGCTCAGTTGTGGATATTGCCTGGTTTAAAAAGGTGAATGAGGAAGAAGCAGCCTGCTGTGTTGACTTGGCATTAAGTACTCCTCTAAAGATTAAAGCAAGGGTTCCACTCAAAAACTGGATGAACTTGCAAGGGAACTGAAGCTGAAATAAAGTTGTGATAAGCCATGCCCTTGTCTAACTTTTGAGTGGGTAACTTTTTTTGGACCTACTAATGAAATTAAATTAAATCCAATGACCTGTGGCTCACTTTTGGTGACTCCTCTTCATTTAGGGAGCAGTTAGTAACAGATCAATGTAAGGAGCAGCCAGCATGTGCCATTCCCAGACACTTCATCTCCACGGAGATCTCCTGCCAATACCTTGTTTGCAGTGAGATCAATGGACCTGGCAGCTCACCTTTAGGCTTCATGGGAAAGTAATTTCAGGAGGAAGCATGGGGAGCTCTGCTTTTGTCAGTCAGGTTCTGGCAGATTGTCAAACTGGCAGCTTCCAAGTGCAGGTGAGGAGAAGGCTTTTAGCCTGGTTTCCTGTGGAAGTGAGGCTGTTACCATCAGACTGTGATCAGCTTCATCCAAGGGAGTAACCAGGCTGCAGTAAGAGCTTTAAAAAATAAAAATAAAGTCTTCTAAAGTTTGTAAGAATAGAAAAGCACATAGAGAAAAGTGATGTTGTTGGTGCTGCCACAGAGGAAAAGACAGGGAGAACTTTCCTCCTAGACACTGCCTTCAGCAGATGCTGCTGGCCATGGATGTACTCACCATCTAATCCATGGGAATGAAACTCAAGGGAATGGCTTGCACAGTCCTCTGGCTGTGTGAAGACAGAACATCTTCTGTTCTGTGGTGGTCATGGGTGATGTGAGAGAGGAACTGATAAAAGAAAAGATCCAGGAGAGGAGGAGAGCAGAACTGCAGCTGTTTTGAAGAGAGCAGAGTTTTATGATTGTGTATTGTAGGAGGTTTTCTGGACCTGGGGCTATGGCAGTGCAAGAGGTGCAGCAGTGTGTGACTGTCTGCAAGAAACCAGGCTACATGAGTCCTTTTTTATCATTTTGATAGCTTCCACAGTAACTTTAGTGCCATGGATTAATGTTTTTGCAGAGAAAAGGATCAGCAAGCTGGGTGACTTGTTCATGGGTCTTCCTGCATCAGCAGAAATATATCTCACATTCAGCTCCACTTGGCAAACCAAGTTGTGTTTAGCCTGTAGCTAGAAATGTTTATAATTTGTTTTAATATTTATAATTTGTCCCTGAAAACTGCACTGAGCATGTCATCATGCTGGAAAGTGTTCAGCTGGTGTCAGCTGAATTAAGGGAGATGGGCAATTATCTTGCAAGGAGCCTGTGGATTCAGGTATTAAAACACCCACCACTGCTGCAGTCTGGTCCATGTGAAAGGCTCAGCTGCTTGGCAGTCTATTTTTACAACTCCTTGGGGTCAAATCATCTCAGCAAAGGAGGATTGATGAGAAGGACTGACCCGTTCTGCTCCTCCTGCTATTCAACAATGACATTTTATCCAGCTTGTGTTCTCCTCAGAAGACAAAAACCCCTTGTCAGGCCCATTTTGTATAATGGGTATTCCCATGAGATGGCCATGGGGGTTTCAGAGGCCTCTCAAGGAGAAGGATTTGCCTGGCACTTGTGTTCCCTGACTAGCCAGCCTTGTCCCATAATGTCATGGCATCAGTGCAGCCAAGCCATCAGCCACCCTTCTCTACCTCAGGAGCCTGTGCCAGGAGAGGAGAACAGAAGCATTTCTCCCAGCAGAACATGTCCAACCCAGCAAGTTCACCAGGTGAAGGTTTGCCAGCAGCTGGGTTTGTGGCAGTTCCTCAGGATCCCCACCAGACAACTCACTCTGAAACCCAGTCATCCAAAATGGGGAGGAGTGAGAACATGCAGGTAGTGTCAGTCTGATTTCACCAGTGCACTAAGCCTTGGTCTGGGGGCTCCATGGCTCCTCTTACAGACAGGCATCTTGCAGCCATTACAGAAAAGGGATGGGGAGAAAAAGGTTGTAATTCCAGCAGGTCCATGAACTTCTCCAGTCAGCTACAGATAGGAGCATCTTTGACTCAAAGCTCCAAGCATCTGGAGGTATCCCTCCTTCTTCTTCCAGGAGAAAGAAGTGTTCTTGCTAAAAATGGGGGCTGGGGTGGGGTACATAGAATCACAAAATCTTAGAATGATTTAGGTTGGAAAAGACCTCAGAGCCCATGGAATCCAACAGCTGCCCCAGCACTACCACGGCCACAATTAAAACATGTCCACAAGTGCCATGTCCACGTGGCTTTGAAATCTCTTCAGGGTTGGGGACTCAATATCTGCCCTGGGCAGACTGTACCAGTGCCTGACAACCTTTTGGACAAAGAAAATGTTCCAATATCCAACCTAAAACTTTCCTGGTGCGACATGATCTATTTTCTCTTGTCCTACTGCTTGTTACTTGGGAAAAGACACCAAACCTGCCCCTAAGCACCTTCTAGGCTCTCAGGACACCTGCATTTGAACCTCAGATTCATATTGAGTTAAAAAGAGAATGCCCAGCACAAACCTGAAAACAGCTTGGCCAAGGGTCTATGTTGATCTTCCCTCAAACCCTGAGCTGCATTTCCCTGCAACTGTGGCTGGTGCCATCAGGTTGTGGTGGCAGCTCTCCATTTCAAATAGGTAATTTTGCTTAATTATGAGATCAATCCCTTCAGTAATTTGTTTTCTGCTATTACTCCAGCTAGTAATGATCAGAATATTTAAAATATTAGACTGCAGCTTTTCTGTAATGACCAACAAAAATTAAATCTGGAATACCAGAAGGTAATGGCAAGGTGATTAGATGTTAGAGTCTTTTTGTGATAGGCAGAGTTCATATTCCTGGCCATGATTTGGTTTATATTAGGCAGGGAAAATGAAGTTTTATTACAAAAATGGAAGGACTTGTGGTCTTGAAAGCTGAAATGTTTCTTCTAACTCCATCTACCCTGAGAAAAGATATTTTCCCCCAGTGTTTTGTGTTCCCTGCCCAAGCAGACAAATCTGAAGTTACCCACACTGTGATCTTTGTTAACTGCTTGTGGCAGCAGATGGCAGCCCAAAAGCAACACTCATCCAGGGAGATGCACCTGAATAATTTCATTTTCATTGGTACTATCTTGGCATTGCAAAATCACCCAGTCTCATCTATTTGTGGTCTATGGCTTAACATGGCCTGGGTTTATAACATCTGAGTAATTACCAGGATTTGCTCTGTGAAGCAGAGGAGTTCTGGACAGACATTTTAATTTCCATCAGCTGTCATACCCTGGGAAGATAATGAAACACTCTTCATTTTCCATTTTAAACGATATACAAACGCCGGACATTAAACCCAGAGAGCTTTCCAAAAGGGAACATGTGGGTAGCTTCAAACTTTCCTTTGGCACCCAGCCACCAGCGAGGGTCAGCCCAAGTTCACCATTTCCCATTGTGTAAGGCTATTTGTTTAACATTTCTTTTGTCTGAAGTGGCCTTGTCAAATGAGATCTCCACATAATTTTCATTTGGCCCTTCACTCACATCTGAGCTGTCACTCCCATGGAAGCAATTTGATTTTGAGCTTAACAGATATCTAGGCATAAGTAGACAAAGCTTTAAGAAATCCACATAATTTTTCAGCTTAATCATAAAGGTATCCCTAAAAAACTGGAGGAGGCAGCCTCAGAATCTTATGGTGTAAAAATCCAAAGACGCTTCCAAGGACCGAGGTTCAATAACTTGGTTTACTCTGCTGCTGTAGACAGGCTGGCCCAGGTTTTGCAGCCAAATTTCAATCTCTGTATTTTGACTAGATTAAAAGCATAAGCCTCACATTGTTTTGAGTGAGGGACACATCCTTCTTCACATCCTGTCCTGCGTGGCATTGCTGAGCGGGGCTGAAAGCTTCCCCTCCTCCAGCCACCACGTGCTGTAGGTGCACGTCATCCCCACTGCCCTCGGGGTCCCTGTGACACTGTGCATCGTGTGTTTGCTCTCTGTGATGCAAGGACATCCCCCAAAACAAATTAATGTCATCTCCTGGCAGCTCTCTGCTCCAGGTTTTAGCTGGGGACTGGAACTGCAGCCGCTGTTGCCGTTCCAGTTAATCCTCCTTGGCTGCAGTTGTATTCCAAGATTTCCAGCTGGGCACATACCTGCCTGTGTACTTGCTCACCAAGCTGATATTGATCCAGAATGGTGGCATTTTCTCTTACTTTAAATCTAAATTAAACACAATATGGAAATGGGTGTTGCTGAGCACTTTTATAATTGCAGGTGATATCACTGAACACTGTAGAGATCCACCTCTAGTGGTACCTGACATGCAAATAAAACAGACCATGCTGCTGTTGGCACAGAACCACACGGGTTGTAAAGGGCCTACAGAGGACCTCTACTCACTCCCACTTCCTCATCATGCAGGTACAGCAAGTTGCTTAGAACCATGTCCAGTTAAATTTTGGGTATCTCCAAAGATGGAGTTTTACAGCCTCTCTGAGCAGCTGATGTCAGTTTTTCTCTATCCTCATGGTAGAAAATTCTTTTCTTCTATCGAGCTGGAATTTTCCTTTTAACAAAAGGAAAAAGCATCAGCTCTAGCTGCAGCTAGAAGCTACACTCATTTCTGGTGTGGTTTGTAAATCCCTCAAAATTTATGCTTCCTCCTTAGCATTTTCCACTGCTAACAAAATTACATTTCTCTAATCACCTCCATTGTCCATATGCCCCATTTGTGTCCTGGAAACTGCCAAGGTTGTGTCTCATTTCAATTTCTTGATGGCCTTGCTCAAAGGCCGGTTGCCATTGTATGGAAGTCCAGTATATTTAAAATAATCAATTACAGAAAATGACACAGTTCCAGCTGCCTTCCAGAAGGCTCCTTTGGCAGGAGTTGAACACTGCAGCAGGAGCACACACAGGGCTGTCTTCTCACGGTAAATGCATAAAAATTTGAGAGTTAAATCAGGAATACATATTATTTCAATGAGATTTTTAAAGAGTTTTTTTTGGTTACTCATGACATTGTGGAAGAGCTTTGAACAATCCCTTCCCACCCCAAATCTCAACCACATCTTCCAAACATGATGTGGAGTAACAAGGATGACTCAGATCTCAAAAATCTGAAAATATCTGAAATTGTCATTGAAAATGAAAGATTTAATTCTTCACTTTTTTAATGAGGAAAATAAAATACTATGCTAAAGCAAATCTTTAATGTAGCCCATTTTTCATTTAACAAGAGAAAACAGGCAGTAATTTCCACCCCAGTGAAAGAAGTGAAGCTCTTTGCACGGTGCTGTCAAGCAGGCTCACTCTGTGCTAACATGCACCACAAGCTATTTTAATGTTTTTTAACTTCAGCATTCCTGCATGTCATGGAAAACATCCGGCTTTCCACGAAACAAATCTGTACTTTATGGAGGTAGCTGTCTAGAATACATATTTCTTCCCATGCTATCAGACAGGAAGTTTGGAAATGGAACGATAAAATGCACACAAACCAGACCAAAGATTAACATCCTGCGTCCGTGGTACAAGGCTCTGCCTATGTCCAGTGTGGCAAACTGTTCCTTCTATTTCCACAGTTGTTTTATCACTCTATGGCTTTTTTTCAGGGTTGATCATAAAATCTGGTCACTTCCCTGGTTCTCTATCTATGTGACTTTGCCTTTAAGGAGAAATGTTAATGAATATGATTGAGCTTGCACACCCTTAAGTAACATTAAGCTACTTTAAATCTATTCCCCCTAATATACCAGCTGTTTCCTGTGAAGAAAAGATTTTCTTCAAGAGATTTCCTTCTAGAGAAGAAACCTCCTCTCATTTGCCCCAAAGGAGTTTACTCCTGTACCTTTATAGTTAGACTAAGAGTATTTTGAATTTGTCTAGTGATTTCTTGCTGTGACCTTCAACACATTTTCTTCTCAGATCAGAGTTGATGGCTGGGTCTGCTTTCACTCAGCTTCCTACAAGGTCATAACTTTGGTGTGGTTTTGCTCTCAGGAAGAAAAAATCACAGTTTCAGAGTTTCAGGGAGGTGCCATTGCCATTGCAGACTACCAGTTGCATTTTCCCTTCAACCCTCAGATGATGTTTCTATGCATAAGCTGAACTTCAGAACATGAAATTACTGACAAATGGGCATTTTGCACACTCAGATGGGCATTTTCTCCTCTTCCTGGCAAGGAATTGCTGCAGCATTGGATTAAAAAGCCATAGCTGTGTGTGGTTCTGACAGCTTTCCCCAGACTGTCACCAGAGAAACTTCTGGCTCTGTATGGAAACACAGCGAGGGCTGAACACTGAATCCACAGGGGTTTTTGTTCTGAAAACGAATAATTTCCCAATTATTAAGCTAAATCACATCTCCCTTACTTCATCCCTGGCCTTGTGGCACCTAAAACTTTTCCTCAGTTTTCGCTGACTTCTCCATCCTTCCATGGCTCACTCCTGTGGGACTGTGCCTGCCTGGAGAGCAGAGCTCCTGCCCCATCCTCCCAGCAAGGCTGCTGCCATCAGCTTTTCTCCTGAGGCAAGGTGTCCCTCGGGGGTTCACTCACGTTTATGCTTCCATGTATCCAGCTCCAGGGCCTTAGGAGATGCTAAAAATCCCCTCTTCCTCAGACAGCACAGCTTGGCTGGGCTGGGCCAAACGTGAATTGGGCTCCACTGACTCAAGCAGAGACAAGGCAAAGCTTCCTAGTGAGGCTGTTTAAAGTAGGCAATGAGATCACCACCTGCACCATCCCCCTGAGGAGCGTCCGTCCCTTGCCCAGCACTCATATCAAGCTGGCTGTTCAGCCTTGGGCACTGCAAAGAGGTAGGAATTCCACCTCAGCTCACCTTAGGAAAGGACGGGATTTTGACTTGATCCAGTTCAAAAATTTATTGTAACTTCCCTTAAACCTAGGGCAAGCTGCTTCTAGCAATGACTCAGGATAGAAGTGGTATTGTGGCCCTAAGGACTAAAGGAACTAAATTGTATTAAAATGTTTAATTTTAATGCAATCAACCCAACAGACTTGACATCAACCCAACAGGTGGTTTACTAATAGAACCTTGAATATCCCCAGTTGGAAGGGACCCACAGGGACCATCCAGTCCAACTTCTGGCCCTGCCCAGACAGACCAACAATCCCACCCTGTGCATCCCTGAGAGCATTGTCCAAACCCTCCTGGAGCTCTGGCAGCCTTGGGGGTGTGCCCATTCCCTGGGAAGCCTGGGCAGTGCCTGACCAGTGAGGGACTGCAAAAATACCAGGGCATTTGCAACATCATCCAAGACTTCAAACACTGCAGCAATAAAGCCAGCTCAATGTGTAGTTTTATGAAGAAATTCTCTCTTCAGGTCTCAATATGTCTCTGCCAGTTCTTCTCTTCTTTGCAAATGAAATTTTTATCTTCGCATCAATTTCTCCCACTGCCAGGTTTCAAAGAAGGATGTTCAGTTATCTAAACACTGAAGCTGGTTTGGGCACTTGCCAGCTTCGAAGGCATCGTGTTTGCTATCCCCTGGGCTGCTTTGAAGGATGCCTTTCTTCAAAAATACTACATCCTTTAGAGGTACATTTTATTGGGTTTTTATTTCTACAAGTTTCTTTCACCCCCCACTGGCATCCAGAGGAAATTTTGTGGCAGGGATGAGGTAAATTAAAACCAACTATCAGAAGGGAAGGGTTAGTTCTCCTAATGAAATGGGCAAATGCCTCTGTCAGGAAGGTGTGGATTCCAGGAAGGAGAGCTGCTTCACATCAGGCAGGATTTACATTTGCCTCATGTTCTGCCCTCAGCAACTCAGAAGAGCTGAGTGAAAGCATCTCTGCTCACCACCTGTAGCCCACGTGGGGACAGGAGATGTCAGAACTGTCCGCAGGGAAAACACGCCTGCTCGCATTTCACAGAATTCACAGAATCACAAGGTTGGAAAAGACCTTCAAGATCGAGTCCAACCCATGCCCTAACACCTCAACTAGATCATGGCACTGAGTGCCACATCCAATCTCTTTTTAAACACATCCAGGGATGGTGACTCCACCACCTCCCCGGGCAGAACATTCCAGAACTTAATCACTCGTTCTGTGGAAAACTTCTTTCCCAGGGCTCTGCCCCTTCCTGTGGAGCCCCTGCTCCTTTGGGCACTGCTCTGCCCCAGTGTGATTGCCCTGTCAGCAGCTGAAAGGAAGGCATGGGTGACTTCTTCTGGGGCTGGGTGATCCAAGCCTGGAGTTTTCCTCACACCATGCAATATTTCTTCACTAAGAGCACTGTGAAGTCCTGACGCCAGCGAGATAATAGTTGCTGAACTAAGTCATTGCTGACAGGAAATTTTCACCCTGTGCCTAAGACATGGTTTTTCTTTATTTTAGGAATAAAGTTTTTTCACTACCTTGTTCACTATGATGTCTTTCATGACATCAGTGTGGATATCATCTAAAGACCTGAGTAGGACCATCAGATGATGCAGAGGTCGAAGTGTGATTTGGTTTGGAGTTAAGAGTTGAAATAATCTTCCTGGGAGTTGTTTGCCTGGGAAATATTTGAAAAGTGAAAAACTGCCATAGATGACTGATAGACTTGGTCCAGTGTAGATTAACTTTCTGAAATTCATATGAATAATTTGTTTTTGTAATTTTAGATTTCACCTAAATCTCTGCCACTGTGCAAAAAACCTAAATGATAAAAACACTTAGAAGCATGACAGAAGACTATTTTGCCATGACTTTTAAAGATAAAAAATATTAAAATATGTGAAGTAACACAAGCTTAAGCCCAGTGACATACAACAGATAGAAAATGGCAATGGAGAATTTTCAGTAGTAAAAGAACAACTTCTTTCTTGTGACCCTGTCTAGCAACCTCTGCTGTGAACAGAACTATTGATCCAGAGAGGGTGTTTTGCTCAGAGGCTGGAATTCAGCCTCTCTGTGTGCAGGCAGCTCTTCTCCTAGCCTGCTGCCCAGCAGGGCTCCAGCCAAGTGGAGATGACCTTGCAGTTCACAGTCTCTCTCTTCTGACAGATAAACCCAGGCCCAGCCCAGGCACTGGTTTCCCTTTCAGCTGCACATGTAGAGGGCTTTCTTCTGCATAATTTCAAAAATGCAGCTCCTCTCTCTCACACCGATCCAGATTTCAGGCCAGCTTTCACTTGCATTTCAACCTCCTTATCATCTGCAGCTGAGTCATCTCCCATGTTTCCTGTAGTCTGGATTAATTCCTTCTTTGGCAGATGGGATTTCCACTCCCACTCTTCCTCCACAGACGACTCCTCGAGCAAGTCATCTTGCTTTTCTGCTTTAGCTTTTCCATCTCTAACATGGGAATCAGGACACTTTCCTTCCTTGTACCAATTCTGAGAACAAATCCACTTCTGTCTACAGAATACTGTGATGACTGCCACTGAAAACTGCAGTGTAATCCATCTATAATGCGCTTTCACAAGGGTATCCATGAATAAAGAAATCCATTGTATTCCTCTTCCCAGCTAACCACACCCTAGGAATGGAGAATTACAGTCACATCAAAATTATAACGCAGATGCTGAAGGTCAAGTATCAACTATACCACAGACAGGGATGGTGTGGCAGGAAAAGGACAAAACTCGAGGTCTCCATGTGCAGCTGAGGATTTGTGGGGCTCAACCTGAGCCCATAGAGAAGGAGGAGGAGGAGAAGATGCTTAATGGACCAAGCACAGACATCTGGTTTCTGGGACAGAACCAACAGTGATGGAGAATAAACTTGGAGGCTCTTTTAGCATCATTTGGGAAACAACCTGAGATTTTAGTAGACAGCCCTATAAGTGCCCAGCCTCCACAGCCTTGGTCACACTTTGGTGACAGAAAACAACCTCCTGGGGAAATCCACAGAGCTGTAGAGTGCTGGAGTTAATGAAAACATCATCCAGCTCTCCACCTGGCAATATTGACCAAGTCGCTGATGGTGTTAAATAGACTCCCTTTCATTTGAAATGCAAACAGGTAAATATTTGTGCTACCTCTAATGAGACCTGGAGAATGCACACACCAACCCCTGCTCATTAGCCTTAGGCATGGCCTGGAGGGCACAGAGCAGTGGAGAGGATGTGCTCTCTCAGCTAACTCAGACCCAGCTGGAAGAAAGCTAAAACCAGAAAGAGCTCTCAGATTATGCTGGACACAAGCTTGTGCATTGGAAATCATTCCAGAATGCTCTGTATTCATGTTGCATCTGTATTTTCTCAGCTCAGAGTAAAGTCTGAACAACTCTTCCTGCAGTCCTGGGTGTGTGAGGACACTGCAGGATGGATGTGCCTGAGGAACCTCCCTGTGGAGAATGGGACCAAAGGACACCTAAACTCCCTTGGTTTCCAGTGATGCTTTCATTTATTTTCACAGCCACACCAAACCAAAGAGGACACAGCCCTGCACACCCTTTGTAGCATTCTTTGCTATCAGTATGGACTCCTTCTTTGGAGAGTCAATAAAATATTTACAGTCTATAAATCTAGGAAAATAGTTTCTCTTTCAGCAGCAGATCAGCTTCCCTGGGCTGCTGCAGGGGAAATTGAGTACCAGTCTCCAACTCATCTCCTAGTCTACAAGATTTATGTATTTTTAGAGCATCTTGGAAAAGGTTTTTGTGATTCACATATGATTTTTTTGCCGGAGAGGATAGTGGGGGCTTCACCTACAATACAAATGATACTCTGTAATATTGTTATGAGAGTCTTTTGTAATACAGCTTTGTAGGACGCAGACTTTATTTTGTTGGCTTTATTTACGTCTGCTGTGTTTTACGGGCCCTGCACCACCCTCATTTCTGAATCATTTGCATTGCTCCTCATACCCTTTTGGCTCAGAGCAGCGCTGGGGTTTACACAGCACTTTACTAGCAGGACATGCATGTTGAAACAAATCATAATGCTCAGGATTTGTATCTTCAAAGTCCTCTTCAAACGCAGCCAAGCACAGCTTTGCAGCAGTGGGGTAGGGACCCAAGCAGAGTTCAGTCCTGTTTCCACGGAAAGAGAGTGGCTGAAGTGGGGCTGTGTCCCCACAAACCCCACAATGCCCAGGTGGGACACCAGTGCTGGCCCCCACCATGCCGAGGGAACAACAGGCTCCTTTTATTCTGGAAACAGTTAGTCACATTCAAAGGAGACCTAATGCTGTTTTGAGCCACAGAAACACAACCTTTGGTGTATTTCCATGCAATCTCAGAAGTCATTGGGCTGATTTCCTCCCTGTCCAACACCACAGAGTTGGGCGAGACTGAACCTCCTCCAGTGCTTCTTTGGTTGTACACACAAATACATAATGAGATTGTGTGTGGTGTGCAGGCTCCTGTCTGGTCACAGTATACAAAATATAGATAACACTTAGATAACACTTAATCCAGTTAAATGGAATAAGATTAACGGAGGCAGGTATTTTCCAAAAGGAAGTACAGGAGCACGGGTGGTTGCAGAGATGAGTCGAGTAGTTTCATTCCCCAGCTACTGGGATGTGTGTTAGGCAATTCAGGAACCTGATTTGGTCCTCACTGAATCAAAGGCAGAAAAACAGTCATCCTCTGCTTTTTGATAACTGGGATGTGCTCAATCTCTTAGTTACTCTGTTTTATCTTTCATTTAGCTGCTCTACCAACAGCTGAAGTCACAAGCGTGGGTGTCTGCTAAAAGCGTACAAATAGGTAAGGCTTTTTCCTCCACCTTCTGCACAGTAAATGAACTGTGAGGTCCTGCTCATCCAGGTACCTCGAAGCCTGACATGGAGTAGGCCAGCCTAAGCAAGATGTTTGAGGACAGACTGACACCTGCTAAGATACCAAAAGCCACAGCCACTGCTGAGAGATGCCTTTAGACCTCATGTTTTCAGCTAGTCCTTACACTTCAGATTTAATCAGGCTTTTCACATGACTCAGACATATCTGGGGAAAGGAGATGCACAAGGAACTATGAGAAAGGTTTTGAACAAAGCTGATGGGACAGTGTTCTCCTGTTTGTGAAAGGCTTTGCTGGACAGACACTGGGTACTGAGAACTGCCTTCCGCTTTTTGGTTGAGAGCAGAAGTCACAAATAGCATGAGCTGTAGGTTGAGGTTTGCCCCACACCTTTGCAATGCCAACAGCAGGTCACAGAGGCAAGCACAGCCCCAAGGCCACCAAAGGAGGAAATAACACTTTGCATTTCCTTACCACAGTTGTGCAAAGATGGGAAGTCTTCCTTTACTATTGCACAGATGGTGAAAATCAAGGGTTTTTAGAAGCCAGATGAAGTCTCCGCCTCTGAGCATTAGCAGAGACTTGTTTAAGGATCTTAAAAGCGTTTTCTTCTGGAGTGGTTCAATCCCACTTTTCTTTAGCATGGCACCTGGGCCTCTGAGTCAGAGCGAGCTCCAGAGACTGGCAGTTCTTTCCCCCTCTAAAAAACAAACACACACACAGACTCAAACCAAACAACAATCCAGTAACAGATGTTTGCATGGTCTCAGCTGTAGCATACCCATAAAAATGACACTGCCACAGTCCTTGGAGGCAGGTTAATATTTAGTTTGGCTTACAGTTTCTTCAGACTTCCTGGGCAAGAGTAACCTTAGGGGAGATGCCTCCATAATTTTTGAAGCCTGAAGCAGCCCATCCCAGCAGCAGCAGACTGCAGATGCTGTTGGAGCTGATGCAGAAAGGTTGCAGCTTTCCTTTCTCCTGTAGCACTGTCACTAATACTTTCATCTCTTACCCCCACCCAGAAAAGGCTGCATTATCTCTGTATTTAGCTGGATCACCTGGGTGGGTATTAATACAGAGTCATGTGCCCAACTCCTGCCTCTGCTGTAGCTCAGCAACTTAGGGAAGGTGTTAGTGACTCTGAGCTGGTTCTGTAAAACTACAATTAACATGGACTGGCTCAATTAACATGGTCACAGGCTCAGACTGTGGAGGAAATGTCTCTCTCTTTTATTCTAAGGTCACATTCCCTTCCAGTCCCCATGGTCACTGGTGACTGACATTCTTCTGGGCATCCATTGTCTTTTTGCCATGAAAAGCACCATTTGACCCACAGACCCTTCCTTGCAGAGATTTGTTTTTTGAAGGGGGTGACATGAGACTGGCACCTTACTCAATCCATCTGGGAACCTGCACAGGGATAAAGTACAGCAGTAGATTTTCTGTGCAGTTCTTCAGAGACAGGTTGTACCACAGAAGGCTCAGGGAGGGTTGGGCAGGACATTCAGTCTTCTCCACATCATCCTGTGAACCTTCCTGGCTTTCCCCTCACCTCACCTTATTGTCCAGCAACAGAAGAAGCTGGTGAGAAGACCCCATTTCACAGAGGTCTTTGGACTTTAAAAAAAGAAAGGGGCCAGAATGTTTTTATACCATTTTTTAACCAAACAGCCTCTCTACAGCCTCTCACTGGGATGTATAAATTTTTGAACCAGACATTGAATCTGAATTTCTAGGTCCATTATAGTCTCCATTGTCCAGACATTATAATGGAAAGCACATTTTTTTATTCTGCTGAAACATGCATAAATAACACCCAAACAATGTGTCATATTTTAACACATTTCAATAGAAACACTTATTCTGACTTGTCCTCAAACCAACTAAACTTACCTGGAATGAACTCCTATGTGACTTGCAGCTTTAAATCACCTTCAGTTTCTATTATGACTTTGTGGAAGACTTGCCTTTTAATGCCTCCTATTGCCATCCCAGTTCCTCTCTCCTCATTAACCTCATTAACCTACAGAGATGGTTAAGACAAAACTGCTGGCGATACCCTCCCTGCCTTTTTGTAAGGAACATCCTTCTCTACTGACTTCTTCCTTCTTCCTCACAGACAGAACCTGTTGAGCAGCCAAGGGATCAAATGAGTTTGTTTTGACAATGAACTGAAAATCCTTTTTTCAGTAGGTACTGCTGAAGTGGGAGCACTTTCACAGATCTGCAAGTTGAAAATTACAAGAAGGAACAAGGATAGATAGACACCAAAAATGTAGGAGATAAATAAAGGCAAGACTTTTGATATGGCTGTTGAGAGGAGGCTCCCAAAACTGATGAGGAAATGATTGTCTTCCTAAACACCATCAAATTGCCCCAAGGGTGGATTCACCTTGCATGGCTTAGACATCAGGATGTAGGTGCCTGTGCTCATGCCAGTTATTCCAGCAAAACACAACCCTCTGGAAGGTCATTCACTTCATTTCAACACAAACCAGCCTTTGGATGTCCTTATTTCCCTTCAGCGACTCCAAAGGGATCCATGGAAGAGTTGCTGCAGCACGGATATCTCACTCTGAGGTGTCAGGAGAAGGCAGGCAAGTCCTAACCCACAGCTCTGTATCATCATCTATATGTAAAAGCTATGATGAACATGCATTTGTTATTAATCACATATCCTTACAAGTTGTGAAATTCCGTGTAATAGTTCCCTTATGAACCATAACACACACTTCCTGTCAGCTTAATGTTTTCTGTAAAGGTGCACAGCAACAATTGCTCCAGAAGAGCTCAGTGTTTTGGATCAAGTTACAATTTCTAAGGGAATCATAACTTTGCCTTGATTTGAATGCAATTAAATTCTCTGCCATAATAGCAGCATAATGACAAGAATATTTTTTCTTTATTTCCTCAGCTTGGAAATTAAAAGGGAATAACACACACTGGTGCACAAGGAAGTAGACCTTCAATTCCATACAGACAGCAGTATTCTCAAGTCAGTGTGTTCTCCTTTCTGGTATAAAGAGAGATGCAGGAAAACCCAATTATATATTTCTTTTCAATGCCCACTTCCTGTGCATGAGAAGGGGGAGGTTGTGCCAGCACTCAGAACATGGACTCAGCCATGGCTTGTAGCTTTTCTTCTCAGCCCACTCTGGGCTTTGGGCTACTTATTGAATCCCTGTTTGCCTGCCTGAGATGTTGAGACCTGAGATTGATCTGATAAAAGCTGTGTACAGGTTTAAGTTTGCACATGGCACACAGTCCCTTGCTGTGATACTGATAAATGCCCTGGGTAGAGCACAAATGAGGACTTCACCCATGTTAGTTCTACTGCTCAAAGCCATCCTTCAACTAGTTCTGAACTTAGAATGTTGGAAGTTTGTTGGGGTTTTTTTTTTTGGAATGTTTGGGGGTTTTTTGTGCATAAAATACAGGAAAAAATCCCCAAATTCTTCATTACTGTAATAGCCACCAGTTTTTGCTTTATGTTCTTGCAAGCACTGCTTTTATGGGCCCCTGAAAGACTGATTCACATAAAATTTAACAGTGTTTATCTCCTAATGTAGGAGATACAGCTGAGATCTTGTCACAACCAGTAAACTGCTGTTACTGTATTCTAGCACCCTGCCAAGGAACCATTACATGGCCACTCTTACCTCCTATCCCACCAGCCCAGCCCTTCCCCAAATCACCAGACAGCCAAGTGCAACATCCCTGTATGAAGGATGGCTTCCCAGTAACCCTTCCTGTTGGAGCCAAGGCCTCAGCAGGTTCCCTTGAGGCATTTGCCACAGGAGCACATCCACATGGATGTGGGCAGTGATCACCAGCAGCCTGGAGGGGTTGGCAGTGCAGAGCCCAAAGCGGTGCTGTACAGAGGGTGTTGGGTGGGACAGGTTCTCTTTTTGTCACTTTAACTTAAAACTAGGCCTTAACTTAAAACTGTGTCTATTCCTCAGGGAAGTAAGGAGTGGGAGTGGTTCTGTGCTTTGCAAACACTCTGTGCCAGAGAAGAAACCACCAGTGAGCTGAGTCCCTCCCAAAAAGAGACACCCACCTTTCCCCAGGAGGAGGTAGAACAGCTCACACAAGTGTTCTCTGTATGATTTAGTGTCAGAATGAGCTGTGTTAAAGCATAAGAGGCTCAAAGAGAAAGTCGTGCAAGCCTTACTGAGACACAAATGTGCAGCCTAGAAGAAAATGTTCTTGGCTGTTTTGGTGCTAACTCAGTAAGGAGCATAACTCAGGCTGTGCTTTGGATCCAATTCTGCGCCTTGAAAGCCAGAGGGACCTTCTGCTGGTGACCTGAGCAGGACCACAGTACCCAATCCTCGCTTGCCACTCCTTCCCTGGCTTTTCAGACTGTAAATTGTCTGTTTAGAGAACTGGCAGAATAAAAGGGGGAGGGGTCCTGGTGAGCTGGACCTTCAGGCACAAAGTAAAAGTCGATTTTGGGAGTTGGATTTGATGATCCTTGTGGGGCCCTTCCAACTCAGGGTATTGCATCATTCTGTGATTCTGTGATTTTGTGATCTTTGCTGATTTATCCTATTATAGCACAGGCACATGGCCTATGATTCCAGTCCCTGCACAAAGCATAAAGCATTCAGGCTAAAATCCCAGTGTACTCACTTTGGCAGTATCTGTGCTGCATCCAAGTGCTGAACAGTTGACAATTTAAGTTCCTGCTTGTTCTTTCCTCTCTCAGCCCTTGCCTGAAATTAACAGTTTGGCTAAACTCTTAATCTGGAATTAGGACCTCGGGATTGGATGCTCTGCCATGGACCTTTTCTTCTTGTTTATACAGCTTCCAAAATGTGGGTGGTTTATTGGAGGGCTTATCTACCTATTTTGTCTTATCTTTCCTAATTGCAAACTCGGGTATAAAGAGAATAATTGAATCTGCAGAGTAAATTAACAAGCACTGCACACAGAACTGGGATCAGTAAAGACTGCCTGAAAATTCCCAGGTGTATCTGTAGGTTTCTCCTACAGCTGGGCTTGCTTTGTGTCCCGGGGTTTTAATGTAGGCCCTGTTCTGTGATGATGAAGTTGTGAAACAGAAAACTCCAGAGAATTATGCAGCGTTAAGTGATGCAGAATAATCTTTGACTCTTTAAAAATATTTCATTCTCCTTTTTGCCCTCTGAACAGGTGTTAGTGCTGGGTGAGGTGAATGAGAGCAGTTCCTACTTCCAAGGGCATTATTTATTCAGAGATAATTATTTATTGGTTAAAATGCATTTTTCTTATATGCCCAGAATTTGCAATCCATGTTTTTCTGTATTGCAGATTAACATCCATTTCCATTTTAATAATGACAGTGAATGCAACAAGCAGGGCCAGACTGTGCAAAACAAATGTCTGCTAATTTGTAGTCTTTTAAATATGTAAAGCTAGTCTTTGATGTTAACACACCATTAAGAAGGAGCTGGGAAGTTCATACAGTCTATTCCTGTGTCGCTTGTCAAGCAGCAGAACAGCTCAAAGAGCAGCTTGCTGGTTTGCAGCATCAAACTCACCTCAACAACTTTGGCATCCTGTTAAAAATTTTGGTGGCTGTCATCTTCAAGTTTTCTAGAACACGCAAAACCCATGGGAGGAAAGTGCACCTGCAGGACTCGTGCCTTTCTGTGCCCTTTCTTCTTGCTCCAGGAGCAAGAGCAACGTGGTCCACGTGAGCCTGACTCGGATTCTCCAGCAGTCCTTGGGGATGGAGGAACAGCTACATCACCCTGGCACTCAGAGCCCATGCACAGTGACTGTATTTTCCAACCCCAGGATTATGTTTACAAAAATCTTTGAATATCAGCGCAGTTAGGAAATTGTCCAATGTTTTGGGACTACAATATTTGAAGGGAAAATGAATTTGTCAGTGTGGGATTTACTTTAGCCAGGATCGAGGTGATGAAAATTATTAGCAATCCTTAAAAAATCTGGCAGCAGCTTGTGCAGCATTTTAGTTTTTCTTCTGAACTCCTGTTAATTGGGAAAAATCTGCAGCAGTTTTACTTATTCTTCTATAAGGTGAGCAATGACTGCTCTCATTTCTCCCAGTTCTGAAGTGAAGAGCTTCACTGACATATCAGGAGATCATCAGTGCCTTTCAGAAAATCAAACAGGATAACTTAGGCATTTGAAACAGTTTTCAGCTTGAAACATAGACAGTTGTGCTGGTAGCAGCTACCTGATCCAAGTAATGGTCTATTTTTCACCCATAACAAGTAGGACACAGGTACAATATATATACTTTTGGCATAGACAAGTGAACTGCATTCCCATTTTTAGGGGAAGACAGACAGGTCCTCATTAGCACTGCTGTACTGATATAACTGAGGCAACATGCAAGGCATGCACACACTGATTACACTGCAGTACTGTGATGAAAGCCAAATCTTTTTCCACTCATAAATAGGCCAAATTGATGTTTCTATACCAGTGTTTTACCTATCTTAAGAGGCTTGTTCTTTTCTTTTGGCACAGAGGTGGAGCTGCTTTCAAAAGACCACTAGGTACAAGCCATTGACTTTCCACACTCAATTATATCCTCATCTTTCCTCTTTCCAAGAGTTTTGAGGGGCTTATTATTATAAAAGTAACGATAATTTTATCTTTGCAAATATTTGTCTCTGGCTACTTTTAGTCCATGACTCTCCCAGATCCAAGTCAATTCATTCCCACAGCAGCAGGAGAACTGAAGCAGAAAAGCCAATTTCTGCTCTCATGTACGAAAAAGTGAGGATGAAATTTGTCCTCCTCTTGCAGGAACAACCTCCAACACTTGGTTTTGATATTAAACCCATAATTTATTTGTGAGTTAATAAACTAATACCTGGTTTGAGCATCACTAAGGCAGGGACAGAGCAGCAGGCACAGCTGATGGGCGCTACTCTTAGTACCAAAATTGTCCTAGATATCAGAAATTGTTTACACTGTTTATCATTTTTCAGCTTCTAAAAATAACTCTCCAGTATGCCCTGTCTCATCTCAGAAATGAGTACAACAAACACCAGAAATCAGGGAAATAACTATTTTCTGCTTTTAAACATATCGTTGACTACATGAGAGTGGCAGACAAAGGCTCCATCAACAAATTTGTGCATAAGGAAATGGATTTTCATGTAAGTAATTATTATGAATGTTAACTAGCGGCACACATCACCAGGAAAACATCAGGGAGGTTTGTTTGTGGAGGCTAAACAAGATATGTTTGCTTCCTGCTGTTCTTTTATGGTAATTTTTATTGGAAGCACAGTTTATGAAGGCACAGCAATCATGTGTGTTTCACTGTAAAAGCACTGTGTTTCTTTGGAAACAGTATCAGGCTCTCTGCAGAAAAACAAAGTTGGCCAAACTTCACAGTTATCAACCTAGAGTTGAAAATATTCCCTTTTCTGGAATGTCTTGATGTTGTTTATGTGCACCTTTCTGGTAGTGATTTCCAGTGCAGTGAAAAATAATTAATTGCTAGAAAGTTGAAGGTAGAAATGACTTCAAATGGGATCTTGCTAAAGATTTGGCAAACAAACTGTTATTTATTTCAACATTTCCATCATGGTGAAGGAAAAATGTCCTTAGATGAAAACTTATCTGCCTAGATTATTGGATGACACTAAAACCGTAAGTGATGAAAAGGATGTAGGCTTGCTGGAGTCTTTCTAGTTCACATAGTAGCATTTCCTGGCAGGAACAGTCAGAGACAGCTTTTATAACCCAATCTTCAAAGGAGCCTCGCCTCCATCTCCAGTTTTTCAGTTGTTTTCATGAAAAACTCTGCCTCTGTGAACAGAAAAACATGGTTTTCCAGCGAAAGTTTGGGTGCATGGTGCCACTGAGCTGATAGGCATTGCATTCCTGGTGAAACAACTTCCATGCTAAAGAAGGGAAGCATTCTGCTGTCCCCCTGCTGAGTGGGATGTGGACACCAAAGGCACAGGGAGCTGTCTTTGAGACCCACATAAATATCTCAAAGGCAGGTGCCAAGAGGATGGTGCCAGGCTCTTGGTGGTGGTGCACAGTGACAGGATGAGGAGCAATGGATAAAAACTAAAACACAAGAAGTTTAACAACATGGAACCATGGAATATCCAGAGTTGGAAGGACCCACATGGCCATCCAGCCCAGCCCCTGTCCCTGCCCAGACACCCCAACAATCCCACCCTGTCCATCCCTGGGAGCGTTGCCCAAACCCTCCTGGAGCTCTGGCAGTCTCGGGGCCGTGCCCATTCCCTGGGGAGCCTGGGCAGTGCCAGCACCCTCTGNTCAAAGGCAGGTGCCAAGAGGATGGTGCCAGGCTCTTGGTGGTGGTGCACAGTGACAGGATGAGGAGCAATGGATAAAAACTAAAACACAAGAAGTTTAACAACATGGAACCATGGAATATCCAGAGTTGGAAGGACCCACATGGCCATCCAGCCCAGCCCCTGTCCCTGCCCAGACACCCCAACAATCCCACCCTGTCCATCCCTGGGAGCGTTGCCCAAACCCTCCTGGAGCTCTGGCAGTCTCGGGGCCGTGCCCATTCCCTGGGGAGCCTGGGCAGTGCCAGCACCCTCTGGGGAAGAACCTTTCACTGAGATCCAACCTAAACCTCCCTGGCACAGCTCCAGCCATTCCCTGAGTCCTATCCCTGGCCACAGGGAGCAGAGATTGCAGCTGCCCTTCCACTTCCATAGGGAAGAACTTCTTTCCATGGAGGGTGCCAGAGTCCTGGAACAGCTGCCCAGGGAAGGTGTGGAGTCTCCAACTCTGAAACATCCCAACCCACCTGTGCCACCTACTCCGGGCGACCCAGCCTTGTGAGGGCTTGAACTGTAATCTTTTCCAGAGGTCCCTCCTAACCCCGCCAATTCCATAATTCTGTATTTGTGCATCTGTGACTTCACCTGGCGCCTGGCGCCTCTGCCCTGCGACACCGGAGATCCGTGTGGGGGATGAGCGGTGCGGGTCCCACGGATCCGTGTGGGGGATGAGCGGTGCGGGTCCCACGGATCCGTGTGGGGGATGAGCGGTGCGGGGCCCACGGATCCGGGGGGGGGGCGA
>VWZP01009951.1:0-222538 GCA_013396995.1 Dicaeum eximium | reverse complement strand
GGCCCGGGGGAGCCGCTCCGAGCGCGGCTGCCGAGGTGAGCGCCCGGGGCCGTGGCAGCGCGGGTCAGGGGCAGGGGGGAGCCCTGCCATCCTCCGCGGGGCCGCTCCCCCGCTCCCCTTTCCATTCCCTTATTTCTCGTATCCCGACCCCCCTGGCCGCCGCCTGCGGGCGATGTTTTATTCATGGCCCGGCGGGCTTTGTGCGGGGCGGGCCGGCCGGGGAAATGGCTGCGGGTGGGCGGCTCGGAGCCCCCCCGGCCTGGCAGCCCCGGGGGGCTCGGCTGCGGCTCCGGGGCCGGGGCGGGAGCGAACCCTGCGAGCCGCTCTCCGGCGGGGTCTGTACGTATAGCTGTGTGTCGGTATCTATGTCCGTTTATCTGTGTTCTCTGTCGATGTTCGGCGGCAGCGTATTGCAACACCGACCGCTCGTGCGGCGGGCGGCACTTACACCATCGCCGAGTTAACTGTAGATGTCAGACTGTGCTTGCTCTGGGGTGATGTCAGATTGGTAATAACGCGCAGAAATGGGAATTCGGTGCGGGCAGAGCGTGATGGAGACGGCCCAGACCCAGCTGGCGCGGGCAGCCCCGGCGGAGCCGCTCTGTTCCCGGAGCGGGGCCTGCTGCGGGGGCAGTGCTCCGGCGGAGCGTGGGGCACTGCGATCATTAGCGATTATTTGTGGGTAGCTGCGGACTCGGAGGAGCTGATATTTATGCCTGGAGCAGAGGTACTTGGCTGGTTTTGCCTTACAAAGGTATTCAGGCGTGTTTTGGTTAGAGACTCGGCTGATGCCTGTCTTGTCTGCCAGTTGTGTCATAAGGCAGCCTCCTCGGGTATCATCAGTCCAGAGGAGGAATTCTGTTGTGTGCTGTGGAAAGCTGGCTGTGATCAATAGGCAGTGTCATGTTAGTACCCAATACGGCCTCTTGATTTCTCCCAAACTGATCATGGTCCAGTGAACTAAACCTGAAAGATGCTGAAACACATCCTTCACCTTATTCAGTTCCCCATTCGCCTGCCCTTCACTTTCCCTATGCCCTGGTTGGTTGGATTTCAATGGAAAAATTCAGAATCTGTTCAAAGAAATCAGTGTGTTTTGATTTTGTTTGTCTAACTTGCTGTTTAATAATAGCTGTGAGGCTGAAGATCCCCGTGCCCAGGGGCTTGGGGGTATTTGCCCTTCTGTACAAGTGAAGTTAACCAGTACTGCTTGATGCTGTTTAACCTTGTATTATTTTAGGTATCATATGATGAGGCACCTTGATTTGTTTAAGGCTTTGTGATGATGCAATGCAATAATAATTATAGATCTTCTCATTGTCTGAAGAATCTTTAAATACTACTCTGTCTTGGGAGGTACTTCATGTGTGTTTATTCCCAAGAGGCATGGGCATGGATGAGCAGATGATATTAATCATGTTCATTTTGGGGTGGGAGGGTGGGAGCAGTTTGGCACAGGTGCTTTAAGTTGTAATTTACGGGTGTGATGTCATGTGCTAGATAAGCTTTCATAGGACCTGCCATGTAAATTACAGCCTTTGTTTATATACGTGCAATTACATGTTTTGAAAATCCACGCTGTAGCTGTATAGTTTGGTCACGGGGCTGTGAGTGAGATCCAGCAGAATGTGCTTCAGTTGCGCAGTGGAGCTCGGGGGTTGAGAACATTTTGCTTTGCCTTGTGCTCACAGCCTGCTCCAGGTGCAAATGTGCTCATGCTGTGTGTGTGGTGGTTGGCTGAGAAAGCAGTGTCCAGGTACTTTGTTTATTTTCTTCTTTCTCCCTGATGCGCTTTGCTCCGTTTTTTAGAAGAAGCGGCGTGCTGAAATGACTGATTTCAACTAATGTGTGCAGGAGAGAGCAGCTTGGTTATTTCAGGCTGCTGTGGTTTGTTATGCAATCAGATTAACAAAGGTTGAAATGATCATTCAGCTTTGGGTAAACACGATCTATAGAACAGCGTGGATTAGGGCAGCTGTTTACGTCGGGCAGATCTGCTGCACTCGGCGTGTTGCAAATACTGGATGGAAGCACAATGAGTGGACACAGTAATGAACTGAATAAATTTTTAGCAATCTCCTTGGGATTATGATGTACTTACTATCGACTGTCTGTGCTTCTGCAGCGCCTTAGGTGCTGCCTGCACACATGGGCAAACTTATTTTTGGCTTCATTTAGTTGACAGTCCAAGGCCTGGTTGAAAGTCTTTGTGCACAGCTGATGGTGCCTGGGGTGCTGTGGGGGCTCTGGGCTACCGCACTCCAGGGCTTGGGTCAAGCAAGATGGNTTGCTGTTTAATAATAGCTGTGAGGCTGAAGATCCCCGTGCCCAGGGGCTTGGGGGTATTTGCCCTTCTGTACAAGTGAAGTTAACCAGTACTGCTTGATGCTGTTTAACCTTGTATTATTTTAGGTATCATATGATGAGGCACCTTGATTTGTTTAAGGCTTTGTGATGATGCAATGCAATAATAATTATAGATCTTCTCATTGTCTGAAGAATCTTTAAATACTACTCTGTCTTGGGAGGTACTTCATGTGTGTTTATTCCCAAGAGGCATGGGCATGGATGAGCAGATGATATTAATCATGTTCATTTTGGGGTGGGAGGGTGGGAGCAGTTTGGCACAGGTGCTTTAAGTTGTAATTTACGGGTGTGATGTCATGTGCTAGATAAGCTTTCATAGGACCTGCCATGTAAATTACAGCCTTTGTTTATATACGTGCAATTACATGTTTTGAAAATCCACGCTGTAGCTGTATAGTTTGGTCACGGGGCTGTGAGTGAGATCCAGCAGAATGTGCTTCAGTTGCGCAGTGGAGCTCGGGGGTTGAGAACATTTTGCTTTGCCTTGTGCTCACAGCCTGCTCCAGGTGCAAATGTGCTCATGCTGTGTGTGTGGTGGTTGGCTGAGAAAGCAGTGTCCAGGTACTTTGTTTATTTTCTTCTTTCTCCCTGATGCGCTTTGCTCAGTTTTTTAGAAGCGGCGTGCTGAAATGACTAATTTCAACTAATGTGTGCCGGAGAGAGCAGCTTGGTTATTTCAGGCTGCTGTGGTTTGTTATGCAATCAGATTAACAAAGGTTGAAATGATCATTCAGCTTTGGGTAAACACGATCTATAGAACAGCGTGGATTAGGGCAGCTGTTTACGTCGGGCAGATCTGCTGCACTCGGCGTGTTGCAAATACTGGATGGAAGCACAATGAGTGGACACAGTAATGAACTGAATAAATTTTTAGCAATCTCCTTGGGATTATGATGTACTTACTATCGACTGTCTGTGCTTCTGCAGCGCCTTAGGTGCTGCCTGCACACATGGGCAAACTTATTTTTGGCTTCATTTAGTTGACAGTCCAAGGCCTGGTTGAAAGTCTTTGTGCACAGCTGATGGTGCCTGGGGTGCTGTGGGGGCTCTGGGCTACCGCACTCCAGGGCTTGGGTCAAGCAAGATGGCCAGTGCTCAACTGGAAGCTTCCTAAATTAAACAAAAACCACAAATCCAGCATGTTTGCTGAAGCTGGCAGCCTCTCAAGCAGGCCATTATTAGCTGGCCGTTTCTTGCTGTTGCCGTGGGGGTAGCATTGCTGCAGGAGAGGTTCTCAGGGCCTGTCTCCCCAAATCTGCTCGGTGAGGAGGCGATGGCTGCAAAGGTTGGCCCAGGCATCGCCACCGGGCTGCAGGTGACAGCAGCTGAGAGGGGAAGCGGCAGGCTGGGATGTGGGGCAGTATCCCGAGCATGGGGAGGAGGAGGAGGAGGTGTTGGTCAGCATGGACCTCTCCATGAGTGTGTGTGTGCAGTGCCTCGCTGGGACCCCTGTCTGCAGCTGCACTGCGGTGGGCTCGCCTGGGCCCTGCTGCTCTAGGGTGCACCTTGTTCTGAAAACACAGGGTGTGATGGCATCAGGTGCTTGGGAAAAGGAGGAATAAGCAACTCCTGCATTCAGTTTTCCACAGGCCTTTGTGTTAGTATGGAGCCTGAGCCTTCCAGTCTTCCTCTCATTCACAGAAAGGTAAGGGACTCTCGAGGATGCTGCTTTTCCATCCTCTAGCAGGGGATGGAACAGGACTACATCTTGAATGCATATTCAGAAATACTCTGGAAAGAGTTTATTATTACTGTTGTTATTTATTTCCTTCCTGGCTGTGTTTAATTCTATGTAAGCAGGTATGTAATTGCAAAGGGATTTCACAGGCACTTGCAAATGTCTATCACTGTGCTACTGGCTGCTCTGTGTGCTGTATAACATTTGTGATAAATGTACACGAGCACATTTTGGGTATGCTGGCATCTAAAGAGGTGCTTCAGGGAACAGGTAATATTATTAAGGGTGTGTTGTTGTAGGATGTTCAGAGGAGGCAGTGTGGAATGTGATATGCAATCAGTCATGTTAAGGCTATTTCTTTTACTGGTACGAGTTTACTTCAGCTCTGATTTATTAACCAGTTGGTCTCTTGTCATCTTCAATCTTGTGAATGAAGCAAGAGCAGTTATTCTGTGTCAGGCTAGAGGTCTGTCTAGCTCCGTAGCTCTTCTGATGGGACCACTCCCAGGTGCACAGGAAAACTGGAACAGTGAAGTTCTCCTGGTAAACCCTTGTAGCAGTCACCACTCTAGGAGACCTTTGGGCTGGCAGTTCCAGGTAGGCTTGTGTGTTTAATAGCTGCTGATGGGTTGTCCCCTCTAAAAAAATGTCTTAATTAGTTTTGGAAAACTTCATGGCATTAGCACCTCCTGTGCTGGTGAACTTCTGGTATAATTGTCCAGTCTGGAAAGGATTTTATATTTTCATTTTACAGTTTGCCATTTGAAGTGCTTATGATTTTATCTGAATTCTAGAAGAATATATTTCTTTTTAGGTTTTTCACGCAGAAATTAACTGTATGTGGGGATGCTAAGTGGTATTAGAAGGTATGTGAAGATAACTGTGAGGTATAATCCCAGCCCCCTTTATAGTCATCTTTCATGTATAGGTACCATTATGGCTGTCATATTTAGGTGACTGCATGCAAAAAAATGTTCAAATACAAGAGATGATTTCTGCAGCTGTGCATCCTGGACATAGATTGGGGTGAGACTTGATTCAGGAATGCTCAGATGACAAAAGAGTTGCTGCAAGCCAAGGAGCAACTTCAGCAATGTAGTTGGAAGATTTACCAAAGTAAATCTTAGCAAGAGATCTGGTGCAACATTTTAGGGCATGCATAAGAAAGCGGAGAACAGAGTTTTAAAGTTGTATTAAAGAGCTTGAAGTAATGCAGATTCCAGTAAGTGCTGCATAGTGCAGAAAAAGCAGTAACTCAGTCCCTGAACTGTTCTATAGGTTGGCTTCCACCACGCCATCCTCGAGCATTTCAGGGATAGATGGGTGGTAACAAAGTTGTGGTTTAAATTCCCCGTTTTCTTTGTGTGGCAAGGGAAGCAGGATCCTTTGGCTGTGAATTGACCTGCTGTATTTGCTTTTGTGCTGGTGCTTCAGGAGTCTGTCTGGGTTACAAGAGCCCTCTGGGTCACAGGCTTCTGCGTACTGGTGGTAAAGTTGTTTGGTTTATTAAAATAAGCTCTTCAAAGGTTGGTAATTTGTTACTAGAATCATACAAAGGGACCCATCAGATCAACCCTGTCCCCGCCCGGACACCCCAACAATCCCACCCTGTCCATCCCTGGGAGCATTGTCCAAACCCTCCTGGAGCTCTGGCAGCCTTGGAGCCGTGCCCATTCCCTGGGGAGCCTGGGCTGTGCCCTTATTGTGGCAGCTTCTGAAGTCCTGTTGATAAAAACGGGTAGAATTTTCATGTTTTTAAAGCAAATAGAAATTCTTGATCTTGTCATTTCTACTACTTTTCCACCCTTAAGCCTGTAAACTTATGATTAAAGCGGGTGGAATTTCAGCCTGATGGTTTACGGGTGGGATAATGGTAGAGACTGACCAGACAAACATTTTGTTTTAAAAATAGAGAGGCTTACATAATGATGCTATACACAACAACAGGATATGGATATGGATAAGATCTCTGGAGCAGTGTTAATCCAACAGCATCCCTTGCCTACATGTCTGCTGTTGCTTGCTTCAAAGGAAGGTAATTCTGGAGTGAAGAGATGCCAGTGCCAGATGCTTTAACTGGAATATTGATCCAGTCCTGAGCAGACTTTAGGCAGGGCTCTGGGTTAGAAGTTTGGAGAAACAAGTTTTTAAACCATTGTGAGCTCCTAATGTGTTACCTGAATAAGAGAAAGCCATTCTTCTTTTTTTTTTTTTTTTTTTTTTTTTTTTTTTTTTTTTTTTCTCTTTTTTTTTTAATTTTTTTTTTTGTAGAGCCCTGTCTGTCTCTGTGTTTTGAGTTGTTTACAGAGATTCATGTCTTAATGTGTGGCATGTGGTTAGGAAATCTGAGGCCCCATTGTGGAGAAAAAAAAAAAGTGAACATGTCTGAAAGCATCAGGATGGGATCAGAAGCTTTCCTCTTGCTATGAAAGCGGCCTCAGTTTCTTCCCCTTCTTTCTCTGTATCTCTAAGAGAAAAGCACAGACTTTATCTGTCAAATTGGGCAAAAGAAAATGAGCAAGTTCACTTGAAATATGTATTTAACAGGGAAAATTTCCCAGGATCTATATATACAGGTGGACATTTTCCCAAAAGTATGTTAGGTGTCGAATCCATAAAAATGTTGCTGCTAACCAAAATTCTAGCTCTGAATGTATCTATAAATACCATAGCCTCACCCCTTTGGCTCTGTGAAATTATATGTAGCTGGAATAATTTCATACATCAGGACATAAAAGGACCTTGGTGAACTTGTGCTTTTATAATAAACAAGGAGAAGTTTATCTAGGTTGCCCAGTTTATTCACACAAAGACAGCTCTTTACTCAAGGAGGGGGAGGTACTTACCTCTTAGACTTTCCTCCTTAGGATTTTTATCATCCTGTCCCAAGATTTTATTAATAAAAGCAAAACAACTTGAATGTTTATGCATTTAGACAGACAGAGCTCTGCATTTTGGAGTCATGGCTAATTAGGTTTGTGGAGCCTGTGCAGTTTTGGATATTGGGCAGGGAGATTGTTTTTGCAGGAAGACACAGAGGAACACGTTGCTCGTATTCCCTTTCTTACAGTGGCAGCAGCATTTTCCGTGCCCTGTGCACGTTCAT
This sequence comes from Dicaeum eximium, assembly GCA_013396995.1. Classification (NCBI taxonomy): domain Eukaryota; kingdom Metazoa; phylum Chordata; class Aves; order Passeriformes; family Dicaeidae; genus Dicaeum; species Dicaeum eximium. The sequence goes on along the minus strand of VWZP01009951.1, from coordinate 215,387 downwards.
GGTGTCTGTGTGCTGTTCCTAGGGAAGCAGGCTTGTTGAAGTTCACCTTTGCATTTGAGAATTCCTCTTAAATTGCTGTTCAGTAAAGCTCTGAGTAGCAGACATTTGTGCTTCTCCAGTGGAAAACAGTGTGAGGGAAGAACTGGCTGGTAAACCAAAACAAATGCTGGCTTTCTAAGGGCTGGGGATGGGCTGTAAGCCCATTTCTGCTTCAACTTTGAGGGATGACTAAGATCTTTCTCTGTTCTGGCAGTATCCACTTTGGATCCTGCTGCTTCATTTCATCTACAGGCCTGCTCACCCCATCTGCATGTTGAAGGGAGCACAGCTGGCGTGCAGTAAATGCACTGGCAGGCTGATGTGCAGTAAATGCACTGGCAGGCTGGCGTGCAGTAAATGCAGTGGCAGAGCATGCAGTAAATGCACTGGCAGGCTGGTGTGCAGTAAATGCACTGGCAGGCTGGCGTGCAGTAAATGCACTGGCAGAGCGTGCAGTAAATGCACTGGCAGAGCGTGCAGTAATGCACTGGCAGAGCATGCAGTAAATGCAGTGGCAGGCTGGCGTGCAGTAAATGCACTGGCAGGCTGGCGTGCAGTAAATGCACTGGCAGAGCGTGCAGTAATGCACTGGCAGAGCGTGCAGTAAATGCACTGGCAGAGCGTGCAGGAGCTGCTCCTTTGTTACCGAGGGATGTGCCCGGCCCCAGGGTGTTCTCTGAGCCGGGTGTTTGAGGCTGTGGCTGGGCTGCTGAGCATGGCCAGCCATGTGATGCTGAAGGACAGGCTGCTGCTCCTCTCCTCTCCTCCCGGTGCAGCCCTGCCTCTTACGTGCTTGCAGTAGCTGTGGTCTGCTGGATGCCCAGAGGCTCAGCTTTCCCTTCCAAGCGTTTGTTTTTGCAGGAATCTGAAACAGCAGAGCTGAAGCTGCTGAATAAGCCAGACTGAATCCAGGGGAGCAGGTCTGGCTCTCCCCTTCGTCAGCCACAGAAATGTGGAGAGGAGAGACTCCTGCGAGTACTCCAGGGAATTGTCTGATTAGTGGGTGAAAGGCAAGCCAGCCAGGGTTTTCTAATCCCATCTCTATTCTTTTTACCACTCTAAGGTCTAATGGATATAATTGTTTTTTCTTATGATTTATCTTTTTAAATTACTCCCTAGTTTATAGGTGTGGGAGTCTATCAGCCAGTGCTACTGAAATTAAAATCAGAACCTCGTGATGAACAAGCTCCTGAGGTGATCTCTGTTTAATAGTATGAGGGAGCTGTATTCTTTCTGCTTTGGTCATGTTGGATAAGGTGTATATTTGAGATTAAAAAGTCCTGATGCTCATGGGAGGAAGGGAGTGCTTCTTTTGTCTCCAGCATTGCAGCAGAGATGCTAATTAAGGACCAAACAAATTGGGTTTGGTCGAGTTTGCCTTTGCTATGGCAGTGAAAATGTTTTGTTTGGGAGAGCTGCGCGAATTACACCCGCAGGCGTTCACGCAGAGATAAATCAGCCCCTGGCTGCCCCAAATCTTCCTGCTTCAGTCTGCAGAAATAATGGCAAGGAAGCTGTGGGGATGTTGAGAGTCAGTGAGCATGTTCTGGAGCAGATTGTGTACGGGCACAGCCCTGAGCAAAGACGTCACAGTGAGGATGACGCTGAGCCCAGCACAGAGAGGCTCTGTCAGCGGGACAGGCACGGCCTGAGCAGCTTCAAATGTGGGACTGCCCTGCTCTGCTTCCCCAGAACCACCATTCTGCAGTGTTTTCTGAAGAATCAAACCTTAAAACATGGAGTAAGAGACCTCAGGCCTAGTAACAACTAAGCCTGAATAAGAGAGAATAAGAAATAGGAATAAGAAACGCTCAGCCTTGTGAAGCTGCATTTAGTTGTACATTTATTTGGGGATTTTTTTTACAAGCATAATGGAAAATTATGCACTCGACTCTTCTCAGAGTTGCCATGGGATTCAGGGGACCTAATTTCCCTAAGACGATGAAAATCCCAGGCTTTGCCATGTAATTTTTGTTTGCCTTTACACTTCTGTGCTAGTCTCTGAGCTTTCTTTCATCCACGGCAAATACTTGGGTGCTGCAACAGAAATAGTTTAAAGGCCAATGATTTGAGAGGAAAAGAGCTGGAGCTTCTTAGATGTCTGAGGACTGGATGAAGTAGGATTAATCTGGCATTAAGGCAGAAATTTGTGAGAGAAGCTCAGTCAAGTGACTGGCTGGAGAGAGGGGGGATTCACGAAGTCAAAGTCACTTCTTCAGCCAAAGGGGGATCAGGCTGATACGTTTCTGACAGGGTGTTTTGCCTGGCCTCTCCCACAGGCTCTGGGTAGCTGTCACATACTTTCTCTGCAATTGCTTGGCATTCTGAGAGATCATGCCTTAAAAAAAGACTCTCAGAGTGAGCAGCTTTCCAGAAGGTCACTGGAAATTTAATGCTACAGTGTAATGAGGACTTACCTGTAAGAGAAATTGCGACTTACCTGTAACGCAAATAACAGTGCTGACGAGTTGCTTTTCAATTATTAATTCTTGTACAGTAGGTTGTTGGCCATTAAGATGGGTTGTCTATGCAAAGTGGTTCCATAAAATGGAAATTATTAGCTTCTATGTGGGTCAGAAAACATTGCATACTTGGTGTAACTCTTGTAGTTAAATAGACTCCTTTGCTAAGCAAATAACTTAAGCACTGGTTACTCTCGGCATTGTCAAAAACATACATGAGTTCTTGCTGAGTGTAAATAAAAGGGTTGCAGCTTTGAGTGATGACTACAGGATTTGGTTTAAAAGCTATTTTTGGGCCACAGGCACAGCCCAAAGCCGGGGGAACGTCTGTGGCTCTGCTCCTGGAATGGCGTCAGGATGGAGGATGACTAAGTCACCCCTGCAACTTCCTCCTTGCTCCAGAAAGGTGGTGATTTATTGCAGCTCAGTGTCAGCAGTAAATCGCTGTCCACCCGCGCTGATTCAGCCGCCCAATTTCGCTGGGAGTTAGGGATGTGCCCCGGGTCCCTCCCGGCTCCTTCCCACCCAGCAGCTGCCGAGGCTGGGAACGGGGCCATCGCCCTTCCTGCCCCGTGTCCAGCCAGCCCGGCCCTGGATCCCGTCCTCCCGGGTGCGTGAGGTTGGGATGGCGTTCTTGCTAAGTCAGGGAAGGTCAGCTGGGCAAAGCCTCAGGGCTTTGGGCGTCTGAAGCTGCTGAGGTTGAAGCAATAGCAAATGCGGCAGAATCAGCACATAGTGATGTTGCTGCTTTGTGGAAAATTGGTCCAAACCCTTCCAGGCCCTGCCCTGGCTTTCCTTTGTAGGCAGAACAGGTTGGGCAGCAGCACGGGACTCTACACAAAACAAGGGGGAGCTCACTGAAGGTGTTCATTAAGTGTTACGTGTCGAGGGCTCCTGTTTTTCTGGGGTTTACGATACCTTCAGTGCATGAGGACAGATTTCTTTGCTCCTGTTGTGATGAGTAAGGCAAGTACTTGTTCAACTGCTGCCTTTGCCCTCCTGCCTGCCCTCCAAAAGAAGGCCCAAGGTGCAAACCCCCACCAGTCTGAAGACCTGATTTTGAAATAAAACACTTCATTTCAGGTACAGGAAGGATCTGGCTGTGATGGAGGCTGATGACAATGCCTCCTCTTTCCCACCCTGCTCTCCCAAGAGCTGCTGCTATCCTGGGAAGCACATGAAGAACCCACTCGCTCGCTCCTGTCGTCACAGCCCTTATCTCTTTAGTGGATTGTAAATAACCAGGATAATTGCTGTGTTCCTGTATGTTTTATGCCCTAAGCCAAATGCAGAAGAAACAACTATTTTCTGGAGCATTTTTGCATCATCCTGTGCTTTGAAAAGGCACAGACAGGCTGTTGTTGGCCATGATCAGCATCAGCTGCTTCCTGAGGTGTGGTCTCCCCAAGCAGGAGGCAAGTTTTGATGCAGTCCTGGTCAGAGGCAGAGGTGGGAGAGAAGATCCCAGGTGAATTAACCAGGCCGTAAGGATAAGGAAATTATTTCCCAAAATCTGTGGGCTTTACTAGTATGCAGGGTCAGCTCTGCTTTTGATCTTGGTTGTGGCTGAATATCCTCAGGAATAAAAAACTGCAAGTAAGAGTGGAGGCAGCTCTGAAGACTTCTGGATTTCTGTTTCATGGTTGCTGCCTGGTGAATGGGGCTGTCTGGTTTGCTGGTAGATTCTTTTGACGGGTAAATTGGTCACCTCTCTGCTTTTTTAAGTGTTCAATTTCCTGTTCTTCTTCTCCTTGTCTATAATTTTCCATTCCTTACCTGCTACCATCTCCCCTGACATGTCATGAACATGCCTGAATTTTTGTGTTGAAATGGTTTTATTGCTTTCAAAACACTAAGTGTGACTGGGTGTAAAAATGAAAGGAGCATGGGAGCTTCAGCCTGCTGCTTCAGTGCCAGTGAAATCAAGCTCTGTGAGCTAGCATCCATATCCACAAGGTTTTTTGGAAGTGTGGACTAAGCTGAGGTGCTGACTGTGGGAATGCTGACCAGTGTTGAGGGAGAAAAACCCCAGCACTGGAGGAGTGCAAGGACCTTGCTGTATCATCAGACTGCAGGACTGGTTTTGGGCCTTGATTTAAATGTCAGAGGAGTGATGGAAAGCAGAAGATGGGAGTGACTTTGGCCCTTGAGGCAGAGCATGCCTGCTGGTGGTAGGGGTTGGAAGCTGTCTCCAGTTCTGCATCCCTACCTGGTCATTAGCCACCAGGCTGAGTATGTTGAAGGACTTGAGGTGCTCTAGGACTAAGTTTAAAACAGATGGAAATTACAGTGGGCTTGGGCTTAGACCTTCAGTTGTTTGTGCTTACCTGGAAATATAGGAGTGCTGTGTGCATCTGTCTTTGGCAGTTCCCCTGGTTTCTGTCCTGTTTGCTGCTTTGTTTTAGGGAATATTGGGGGAAAAAAAGAGAGCAAGCATGCACTGGGGAAACCGTTTCAAAGCCTGTGATAAGGGAGGAGAAAATGTATATGCTTCCAGATACTGCTGGAATAGGAGAAAAACGACATGGGGTAGGGAATGGTGCACTGGGAAGGGAGTTGGGAGACCACAGCTGTTTTTCCCAGGAGCTGCTGTGATGGGAGTTGTCCATCCAGGCTCTCTGCAGCCACAGCAGTGTCTCCGCGGTAAGACTCTAGGCTTGTTCTGTGCTTTGCTATCACAAAAATAAAAACTGATTATTTTTCTTGCTTTTGAAGTGGTTTTTTTTTTTGTTTTTGTTTTTAATCCAGAGTGAAATCTGGATTGTTTTTCAAAATCCTTTGATCAACTTGAGCCTCAGTAGCTTAATTCTGTTCTCATAACATATTTGCTTGTCAAATACTATTTTTAAGTTCAGAATTACGACAGAAAGTATTTCCTCTTGCTGTCTATGACAAGTACTAATGCTCAGAGTGCAGTCCTGGGGCTGGGGTGTGCATCCCTATTTCTTGACGTTTTTTGAAGCTTCACCTGCCTCCGCAGGGTGAAGGCAGTGCTGATGTACTGCAGGCTTGTATTGCTAATAACTGTAAACAGCAATTCTGACTCATTGCTCATGGAAGACAGAAATATATATTATGGCTATGTTAATTCATTTACAAATAGGAAAATTTGTGTAAATATCATTGCAGATGAGGTTTAGCACATGTCTTTCTGGTTACCCTCTTTAGAAGGTACCAACTTCAGCTCCCCACCTTCACCCTACTTCACCCAACTTCAGCTCCCCACCACCTTTCTGCAGTCCCTACCTACCTCATACAGACTGGAGTCTTTAGGTGCCTTGGGCTTAGCATGCATTAAAAATTAACTTCTAGGAAGAAATTCAGAGTAGTGGTTGACCACCATGATGCCCAGCAAAGGAGGTATTCCCAGATGTTCACAGCAGGACCGGGTTGGAAGGCACCTTGAAGATTACATCATTCCAAACCCTGGAATGGCAGGGACACCTTCCACTAGACCAGGTTGCTCCAAGCCTCATGCAGCCTGGCCTTGGGTGTTTCATGTTGACTGACTCTTCATTTTGGGGTAAAGGCAGAGCCTGAGCATGTTGTGCCTGGGCTGTCACCATCCAGAGCTGGTGTCAATAACCAGAAACATGACATGGAGAGTGGGAGTATAATGTTCATAAATGTAACAAACAAGGTGAAGGGCTGAGATGGAATGTGAAGAGCTAAACAGCTGATGGCACGAGGCTGGAAACGTGAGCAGGAGAAACTGAGGCACGGCCTAGCAAAACCAAAAGGAATCACTTGCTGTTGGAAATGTTGTAAGGACACACGTGTGCTTTGCATTGCTGTCTCAAGATGTGTGGTCAGGGGCAGAAATTATCAAATACTTCTTTCTCCTGTCCTTCATATGGTGTGTGTTATGAATAAAAACTTTCTGAGGGAGTGCTCAGGGCCAGAGCTGATTTCTGTAGGCTGCCATAGCTTTGTGTTGCTGTTCTTCGTTGTGCACCCTTCTCTTCTAATGGGTGACGTAGAGTTGGGCTGGATCCAGACAGAAAATTTGTCACTGGAATCATGCTGAACAGCACCAGTAGGTATGGGCAAGGCAGAAGAGGAAAGATTCAGTCAGGGTTTTTCTTCAAATCTGAAATATTAAAGATCAGCCAAAAAGCTTGTAAATATTCCAGTTGTGAACTGCAGTGATTCCGCTTAATGCGCTTTACTGATCTTCCTGCCATCTCTTCCAGGGGGAAATGTTAATATTCCACTTAGGAGCAATATTTCTTTTGATCTCTGGCTGCACCCCTTGTTTGTTCCCTAAACCTTCCTTCTTTCTACCTCAAACCACTTAGATAACTGGTGTTACAGCAAAATAATCAGCACTTGTGTTAGTTCCCTGGATTCTCAGTGGTGCTGGTTTGTGTTCTGGGATTTGACTGCAAAACAGACAAGTAGATAAGGAAGTAAAAGGCAAAGCAACAGCAACAAGAAAAAAAAGAAATTCTATTTGACTAAAATCCATTTTACTGTGACACCTTAACTGTAGCTAATAGAGTGTGTGTTTTTGGGGGAGAAGTGAGGGTATAGGTGAAGTTTAATGGAGGAGCCTTTACTTGTTAAACTTGGGATGGGGCTTAATGGAAGAAATCACTCTCATTGTGGCATGGGCACACTGTTGGGAAAGAGGGAGCACTAGCACTGGCTGTGGGAATACAGTGATTTGGGATTCCAGTAGCTTTGACTGGTTGGAGGCCTTGCTCTCTAGATGGAGGCTTGCTGGTGTTTCTGTTTTATGTCCCCACCCGTGCTGTGTGGTGTTGCAGTGACCTGCAAAAGCCAGAGCAGCATCATTTCCACGCAGTTTCATGTTGCCACTTGTGCTGGCACACGGGATGTTTGACAGGAGAGGTCCTGGCAGGACACCAAGGAACAAGAGCTGGCTTGTCAGCAGAGCTAATGGAGGGAAGGCACAGAGCTGGTGCAGCCTCGTGTCCAGGGCAAAGAGCTCCAGTTTTGGGCAGGGAACCTCACGTGTGTAGTATCTGCAAAGTTTTAGGCAACATTAAGTTATTCCATGGGGGTCTTCTTTATTAGTTAAAAAATTTCAGGTGTTTCTAAAAAGCCCCTAAGAAATTCCTTGGTTAATTTTGCTTCCAAGTCAAAAGGATGTTCTTACGCAGTTTCCTCTCACCAGCACTGGCACCATTTCCCATTTCCTCTTCTTAAATTTCTCCTCACCACATTACCAGTTGTGTTTTGTTGGTGCAAGGAAACCCCAGATGAGATCAGGTGTTGTTCTGGGAAGTGCAGTCATGGAGATTGGTTTTCCAAAGCTCACAAGGTGGGGAAGAGGGAAGGAACAAGGGAATGGACAGCAGAGCCCAACAGCTGTGATGGTCAGTCCACACTGACTTGCTGCGTTGCGCTTCCTACAACTTTAGTTACTCTTTGAAGAGAAAAGAGTTGCCCCTGTACTTGAGTTGGGTTAGGAGGGAGTGTTACTATGTGGTTACCTACCTACTGTGTACGTTTCTGTATTCCTACACCATTTCCCATGTATCTGCTTTTGGCTTCTCTTGGGTGCAGGATGAAATGGACTTCATAGACCGGATGGAGTTGTTGGGAATAATTGCATTGTCAAGACATCTTTAAAGTCTTGGGTGAGCTTGTGGGGTCTGTGTAGGATGGCTGGGGGGATTGGAGGATTCCACTGAAGGCTTCCTAAAGAAGGAGTTGTTTGTTTCTTTGTTTCTGTACATCCCCAGCTGAGCTTTTGGGATAACAACAGCTTGGGAAAGCAGAGGAATATAATGAAGGTTTGCCATCAAATTTGAAAATGAAAAAGGCCTGTTTCTTCCATGGATATAAGAACAGAGGGATGGAAAGGAGGAGCTTTCTTTAGCCTCTGCTGTGCTACTTGTCCTTTGCTTTCCTGTCTGTGAAATGGTGTCAAAATGCCAACCACCTCTGCTCAGCACAGGGGAATGAATGAAGGTGTAAAGTGCTTCACCCATTCATGAGGAGGAGCAACTGTTCTGTTGGGTTTGAGGGGCAGGGATGTGGTTGCCTGTGTTTCATTTTTTTTTACATTGTTTTCTCATCTTCCTCTCTGAGTGCTGAAGGAAGTGCTGGTATTCCTGCAGAGGAATGATGGATTATCATCTGTTAAGGGACTGACAGTCTAACTGAAATGGTGAATTTTGAGCACACTGTGAGTGCACTTCTTCCTTGTGTGCTGCTACTCAGTGTCTGTGGTGTATGATTTTTTGTTAGTGACAAAACTCGTTTTCATGTTTACAGACTTAATGATTTGTTTTGGTAAAACCCCCTTATTTTTAGTCTCTTTGAAGCCAGTAGAAAAATTAATTTACTTTCAGAGTTGATCACTTTTTTTGAGATTGCATTTTTTTCCTCCAAAGTCTGCAAGTAGCATTTTTCCTCATATTTACTGCCTACTCAACTATGCACAGCCAATCAGGATGCTTTTAGTCCTACTATAATTTGTATGGTAAATAAGCAGTTTATTCTATTCTGCATCAGATTCCAGTATAAAATGACTGAAGTGATTGGGCAGTGACTCTAAGAACAAAGGGTTTGCCATGTCCAGCCTACTGAGGTGCCTCTGTGCAGATGTGGGAGCAGGGATGGTAGGAATGCACCTGTTCCTCCAAAGGAACTCTAATCAAAGGTGCAAATGTCCATAATTGAAGGTATATTTGTAACATTGATGAGAATAATAATCTTTATTGTAGCTTTTAAGTACAATCGTAGAGTCACTAAAGTTTAAAAAGATCTCAAAGATGGAGTTCTGCTGTTCCCCCAGCACTGCCAAGCCCACCACTAACCCATGTCCCCAAGTGCCACATCTACATGTCTTGTGAATCCCCCCAGGGATGGTGACTCCATCCCTGCCCTGAGCAGCCTGTTCCAGTGCCTGACTGCCCTTTGAATGAAGAAATTTTCCGACATTCAATCCAGTATTGCCAATCTAAACCTCCCCTGGCCCAGCCTGAGGCCGTTCCCTCTCCTCCTGTCCCTGTTCCCTGGGAGCAGAGCCCGACCCCCCCCGGCTGTCCCCTCCTGTCAGGGAGCTGTGCAGAGCCACAAGGTAATGGCTGTCCCCTCCTGTCAGGTAAAGATAAATAAGAAAGTAATAAGGATGAATAAGCAAGTAATAAAGGTAAATAAGAAGGTAATAGGGATAAATAAGTAGCGGGACGCATGCAGAGACAATAGGACAGATTGCAGCATAGGACAGCTGTCCAGGTAAGCACCCAGTGTCCCCTGATGACCTGAGATTAGCGTTGGTGACAGACAGGGACATTATCTGTGATTCTGGGTTTGGTGCCTGTTGCGTGTTCAGAGTTAATTAGTGATTTGTGTGCAGATTGAATTGGGTGCAGTAATTACTGCGGTGCCTGTGCCCAAGGAGAGCGTACAGGTGTGTCAGGATTTCGGGAGGGCGGGTGGATGCCATGCACACACACCATGGCAGCAGGAAGAGCTGGGTTTAGCTCGAGTTTTCTGCTGACTGCTCGGCACCAAAGCCTCACTTACCCCACCTTTCCCTCTCCCCCCGTTTTACATGTGTTAATTGGCTTTAGCCAGAAGATGTTGCTGCCGAATCTGTTCCAAGTAGCAGCCAATCTAACCACGTTGTAGCACTGTACATATTCAGGCACCTTGTCTGAGGTGCTCTTCAGAAACACAGCAGCTGTCCAAATGTGCTGCAGCTTTGTCTGGAGGTGTGGCAACCTCTCCTGGCTGTGGGTTTGGTGTCAGCAGTCACCCTGCTCTTGGTGGCTTTCCATTCTCTGTCAGCTTTGTGAGAAAGCAAACTTGAAGCCAGAGGAGAAGGTAAGTGAAGACTAAAATTAATATTAAGCCCTTCTAGATTAATTTCACTGACAAAATCGCTGCTTGATTTCTGTGGGAGGAGCGTTTGCCAGAACCTCGCCAAATTCTCCCAAAAAGAAGCTAGAGAATGTTAAGCAGAAACCCCACAGCATTTCACAGGAGTTTATTCTGTTGTTTCAGTAGTGACTCATCTCCAGAATGATCCATCCTCTTCGCTGTGTATATGTGGGGGAAAAAAAAAACACTGACAAAGGTCTCAGAGCCTGAGATCTCAGAGCTATACAAAATGCAGTGTCCTGTTCAATTATTAGTTAAAGCATCTGAGTGTCTCAAGCCCTTAGGCAATTTTGAGAGTTATCCTGGCAAAAGATGTTTGCAGTCAAACCTGGTTCACTTTTTGTTAAACATCCTGAATTTTTTTAAGAGAGTGGAATGAGGCAGAAGTGGTAGGTACAGACAGAGGAAAAAGTGCTAGGTATGACTCTCTGAATGGACAGAATTGTTGGTTTTGAAACCTCAGGGATTGTTAGAACATCACTTTTTCCTTCCTGTACATCGTATTTTTTGGCTAAATGACCTGAAAATTAAAGATCAGCATTCCAGTGTGTTTGTTAAATGCTTTTCTTCCTGAGGTTGCTGTTCAGAAGGCTGAGGGCTCTCGTCTCGATTTTCCTCCTGCCCCTACTCAGCATCCTCAAAAGGCAGCAGTGAGTACAAAAACAGGAAAGGGGAATGATAAAGTGTGGGAATCAAGGGAACGCTGAGTTAGCTATGCCAGGAGGAAACAGCTCTAACAACAGCCTTGCTGCTGGTGAAAAATAAATGGAGGTGAACTGACTTAAAATTCTTCTAAAAATTGAGTTCTCTTTCTTGTCACATTTTTTCTGTGACTTCTTCTAACAATTTTTAATGCAATGAAGTAGAAAGCACAGCCGTTGTAGTGACTGGATGCTGGCATTAGTGTTTTAGCAAACACCTACACAGCATATATATGGACTAAATTATCTAAAGGGCTTGTTAGCATATCATCTGCATGCAGAACAAAGTGATGGTGGTGGTGCATGCTGCTTAGAAATTTTGTGAAGGACTCTGGCTCCTTCTTGCTTTCCTTTCTCTTTTCATTGTTTTCTCCACAATAAAAATGTCCACTGCATTTGAGGAGCACTTTTTCTCTCTGTCATAATTTTTTGTTGTTGTTTTGAAGGCCTTGAGACATTTTCCCCTATTTTATGGTAGGAAGATTTTGTAAGGTATACAGCCAGTGCTTTTGTGAAGTTCATAGCGGAGAGCAAAACCATCTGCCAGTGACAGTATTTGATCTACAGGACAAGCTATTTCTGAGAGAAGTTGGGTAATGCTTGACTTGATTTTGTTTTGTTTTGCTTTGGTTTCCTGGCTTCCAAATCAGTGTTGAAAAATACCTGCCAACTGTAATTATTTTACTGGAAGTTTAATGCAAGGTCTAATTTTACTGGAAGCCTGGAGGAGAGGAGGAGGCAGAGCTGGAGAATGGCATCTGATGTGGAGCAATGGTGATGTCAGGCATATTTAAGATAAGTGAATTTGCTGTTAATAAAATAAACACACAGTGCTGCTTTTGGCCCACTGTGGGCTGTGGAAGTACTTGTGGCAAGCTGGTCACTTCACTGGTGGACCCAAAGTCTTTGCTGGTAGTTCTGATGGTCTTTCACCAGACCCTCTTGGCATAACTGTAACTTTGAGCCCTCAGACTTGTTGTAGTTGAAGTATGTGTGTGTTTGAAGTGCTTTGGCTGAAAAGAAAATCAGCACTATTCTGATAAGGAGATGGGAAGTATTAGATTGCTTAAAATACTAACTTTTCTCGTGGGATTCAGGTTTTCTGGTAAAAACTCACTATTGTGCTGGTATTTCTCCATCAGGGAACCTTTGAAGAAATTTCAGCATTTTAAGGTGGGTCTGCTAAAACCTTCCTTGTCCAGCTTTTCTTTTAAGAAGGACAGAAAGTAAAGAGAAGAGAGAAAAAAGTTAATTTTCAGAGGAAATCAGCATAAAGAGCAGGCTGTCTGGGGAAGATCCAGTTTCTTCCACATTATGTGGTGCTCCATGGTAGAGATTCCCAGATGTGGAGGCACTGACGTGTAGCTGGTGTGAGACAGGTGAGTTACACTGGATGGCTTTGCATCCAGCAGAAACCCAGTGATTTATCTTTGGTCCCAAAAAGAAATTATTTGAGAGGAAACATCTGTTGCTTTCAGAACTTGAGTGTTTTTGATACAATCCTGGTCATCCCTCTGGAGTTCTCCTCCCTCTGTTCAGGGTGAGCTGCATTCATCTCGTGGGTCACTTATTTTTTTATTTATTGAGTGAAAAATCAAACCCCCTTTTCAGGTCCCCCAAATTTTCATTTAACTTTAGTTAGCAGGTTACATAGTCTATCACTGACTTCTGGTTTTGCTACCCATCACAAAAGCATGTGAGGAGTTTTTACTGCAGGACTGATACATTTCTGAGATTGGAGAGCTGATAAAGGATTGGTGGTTCAGATGTGCTTTGTGGGAAGCATTTACAGAGCACGAGGGTTGTGGCAGGAGCAGGTAATGTTGCCTTTTAATAATTTAGGCAAAGTGTTTGGGAATAATGCAGTGGGAAACTATTTTCATGTTGTTCTCAAAGGGAAAATATAATCCATCCTGTGAGCATTGGGAAGGACAGTGGCAGTGCTGGGCACAATGCAGCTTTGTAGCTCACTGTGGAAATGAAGAATGAAGGGGAAAGGATGAAGGCAAAGGAGACTCTTCTCCCCCACCCACTTTTTCTTCAGGGAAAAAAATCCCAGACCCATAAGTTTACTCAATTTACTCATTGAGAATAAACATGTAAAGGTGTTTATAAACCACAGGGTTTATGTGATTTGTCTGGTTAAGCAAATCAGCAGAATCTGCTTAGGCAAGGAGCCAGGGAGGGTATTGCTGCCTTTCTTTTAAATTTCAGGTAGAACCTTAAAATTAGAGGTTGCTACAAGTCCCTCCAGCGTGTTTCATATAATTTGATATTTACACACTGAAAGCCTGTCTAGACTCTTCCCAGTTGTGTTTATTATGTACAGCGTCAATCACTGCATGTCTCTCCTTGTCAGTTTGTGTATATAAGATTCATCCTGGTCTATCTTCATCTCCCTTTTACCCATAAAACTCCCCCCAAAAGGCTCACTCCCTTTTTCCCATAGAACTGCTCCTGTCAGAGCCCAGCAGTGTCCTGAGCATTGGTTTAGTCTATGAGCATGGAATGTTTTAGCTGATGCTACAGGCTTGCTGCAGAGACTTCAGCTGACTGGATCTGCTTCTGGAAACCATCTGGCATGGTTTAACAGATTTGGGGGGAATGGAAGAAGAATCAGGGAAAGGTAAAACCTGTGGGTTGAGATAAGAACAGTTGAATACTTGCATTAAGCAATAATGATAGTATTATTATGGTTACTATTATAGTGAAAAGGGAGACCATTAAAGAGGGGAGTACAATCCAGAGAGATGAGTGATCCCAGTGCAGTCCCTCCCCACGCACCCACTGGTGCCCAGCCCATCCCTCACCAGCCTCCAGCCCCTCCTGGCCACTGCCCCAGCTCACACTGGGCATGGCATCCCCTGGTGTGGAACATCCCTGCCCGGGGGGATCAGCTCTCCTGGCCATGCTCCTTCCAGCTGCTGGTGCAGCTCCTCACTGGCACAGCCTGGGACACTGCAGAGTCCTTGGCTTGGGGTGAGCTCTGCTCAGGACAACTGAAGCATCAACTTTATTCTCAGGATGAATCCAAACTTCAGCACTGTACCAGCTACTAGGGAGAAAATTAACTCTCTCCTGGCCTAAACCCAGCATCTTTTGAGCTGAGGGTGATTCATTGTGTTCACAGGCTGAGGGCTGATCTATTTTAATCTGGAACTCACTGCAATTATGCTTAGATGTCTCTTTGCACCTATGTAAGATGGGAATTGTGGTACCCTCCATCTTCTGTGTGGTACCCACCATGTTCTGAAAACTCAGCCTGGTGGCTGGAATGAGCAGCATTTTATAGGGACTGGATGATAGTTGTTACAGTGTTTATTGTTAAACCCAGTTTGAGGTTTTTGTGTATATAGAAGTAAAATCAGCTTGAGTAGGAATTGCAAATTGGCTTCTGCATGACCTTGTGCTAGTGGTTGTTTATCTTCTGTTTTATGCTTTAATCACAGGCTTTTTGGGGCAGCCTGCTCTTGCTCCATGTTTACAGTGTCCAGCACAGTGGGATTCTTTCTCATGCTGCTCCTATGTACTACAGAAGTTGAAGTAATAATCAAATTGCATGCAGCTGTCTTTCCTCCCCTCCACAAACTGCTTTAAATCGTTCAACTCCTCCTTTCTTATCTGCAGCCCTGTGAATTGTGCCTAGAATTGTTCTGAGCTTGTCACAGCTCTCTGCTGCCTGTTTGGTAACAAGGGACACTGTTTACTTACATAGTGGTAAACCCTTTATGTTAAACAGGAGCAGAAGCTGTTTGCAGTGTTCTGAGGAATTCAAGAAATCGTGAACAACAAACAGCTTTTCCCGTTTCTTTTCTAAATGCTGAAATATTTACTTCTTGTCTTAATCTTGCAGAGACATCCTTCACAGAACATGTGTTTAAAAAAGAAGCAAATCTGAAATCTGTAGACAAGAGTTTAGAAAGTCAAATCCCGGTTTGGAAGGTAGATATATTTATTCTCTGTATTCACACTTGTTTACAGTAGATGCAGCATTTGGTTTTGTTTTGGTTTTTTTTCCTATCCCTTGCTGCTTCTGGAAGTATTTTGCATATTTAATTAACAGTTTCACATTTGAATTACTCCCCACCAAATTTTTGCTTCCCATTATCGGTCTCTTCTCTTCTGCTGTCATCTGAAACACTTCCTTTCAAGTGCAAGAATCAAGGGAACACTGGAGCTCCTGTTTCTGCTGAGGTGTGTGGATGCAGCATTGCAGGGAAGAACTGCACAGAGTTCCTTGTGAATAACTGTGTGAGTGTTGGTGCTACAGGACTGAGCATCTTGTCCTGCACATCTGCAGAGAGCCTTGGGAAAGAGTCCTTCCATTTCGGGTCTCACTGACCTGCCCTGCAGAGCTTCTTGTCTCTAGGGTTGAAATGAAGTCCCTTATTGCCAGTGCATTCCTGCTGTATAATACACAAGAATTTGGTTTTTGTGAGTGGCTGAAGTTGAAGCCTGATACTGAGAACTATACCAATTTATTTTCCCATTTAATGGAGTTGTCTTCCTTCCTTTATGTACAAAGAAAACACATGCACATGAAGGGGGTAGATTTTATTGGCTTTTTGGGGCTGGAATCCTACCAAAGCAGTGATAATTTCCTTTATTGACTTCTTTTTGATTGATTGGAAACAACATGATTTTTTTTCCTATGTTCATATTGTGCTCTGTGAACGTTACATGGCCTTTTTCTTTCTTACCCATGGTAAAGCTGATATCTCTGTTGCTGGATGTTTTCCCTGGTCTGTCCTGCCTTGCTCTGTCACAGCCTTGGGTGCAGTTTTCCTGGTCCCTGGTGCCTTTGAGGGTCCTGCTTCCAGCTGTGCAGTACGGGTATTTTGTGGTAACTATTCTTGTTTATACCAGGGTCAGGATGCTTGGAGTATGAATCCATGTTTCCAGCTATTCTGGTGTTAAGATTTCCCAGTGCAGAGTGGTAAATGTGTCATTGTGACCTGGATGTGCATCTCTGCATCTTCACTGAGTCACAGCTCGTGAAACTGAACTCATTTGTTTAAAAAATATATATATATGGAGTGAGGAGTTGGTAAGGGATCCAGCAAGGTGTTTCCCCACCTCTCTGCAAGGAAGGCATCTTCACAGTCATAGAAAAGGTCTTGGTTAAAGCTGTCTTGTGTTTCTAGAGAAAAATTCCTGCCAAGGATGCAGAAACCTTCCTCTAATCCAGATCATCAGGATTCTGGATTATTGTTATTATTTATCAACAGGAGCACCCTGCAATAAAATCCCTCTGTATATTTTAAGTTCATAAAAGGCAGACCACAGAGTTAAGACTGGTGGGGTTTTCTCCTCCCTTGGATTTTAATGTTGCTGAATGATAATGGTATCCATTTTTAAACCTGCTTTTGCAGCCTGCAGCCAGTTTTTTCATTGAATTTCATGCAGGTAGGCTACATATAAATGCAATATTGTCATTAATAATATCAGTGGTGTCCTAAATATCTTGATACACGGTGTTTGCATGTCAAAAATGGTTAACCTTCATTTCACAGGTCTGATGTTTCTTCAGCAAGAAAATAATTGCATAGTGCAGGAACATGCTCCTGCTAAATACTGAAGGATGCCCTGTTGTAAGAGGAACTTGAGTGCATGTTAAACAGCTGTAGGCAGATCTATTTTGTAATTTAATAGAGGAGCTCATTTGAATGTTTTCCTCAGGGAATGCCACTTCAGTGAGCGTGTTGGTTGACTTGTAAGAACTAAACCACTTGCATCAGAAGGGAAGCCCTGTGGGATGTCGTGTTGAAAAGAGGGGATGTTGAACAGGGTGTGTGAGTATTTGCAGTTTTTGGATATGGATTCACTGTCACAATAAAGTTTTGGATGAGGCAGAAAATGAAGATAATCCTTGGTCAGGCCCAAAGCCCCTCTCCAACTTTCCTGTAGCCTCTTTAGGCACTGGGAAGCACTTCTTCTTTTTTTCTTGCCTTTGCTTCTCTGAGCATTTGGGATACAGGAAATATTGAACACCAAAATTGTTTTTTTATTTTTATAAAGCAAGTTAGAAAGTTCTTAGGATTTTGCCCCTGTGCTTTGCTCCCCACACCCTGTCCCTGCTGGCAGCGAGCATCTCTGGCTTGTGCCTGGAATCCATGTGCTGCAGGCTCCTACCCCAGATTTGAAGGTGGCCCCAGGAATCTGAGAAGATGTTAAATTTGGAATTTCAATTCTTGTCTGCACAGAGTTTTTATTGTCTAGTTTGTCTAGCTGTTAAATGCTTACTTTTTACAACTTGAGCACCTTTGGCTCTGCAGTTGAAGTTGTTTGGTAAAGGAGTGTGGAGTTGGTTTTGTTTTGGCTTTTTCCCTAAAGTACAAATCATTTTAAAAAGTGGATAATGTACTGAAAAGTCCTTGTATGCCTCATGTACAATTTTATCTGTATATAGGGGAGGTTAGTAATCTTTGTAGAGTAACAGCTTACTAGCTCAGCTAAGAAATCACTGTTACTTCCTGTAAAAGTGCTTTTTCAGCTCATTAAGAGGTTGTGCCCCTTACCTGTGATCACCCTGTCGGTCATTACACCGGTGGCAACTGTTGACTACATCATCTTGTACCTTTTGGCTTATGAAAGATTATTCATGAAGCTGTCATGATGCCTGGCAGGTAAAATTTTTTAAGGTGCTATGTTAAAATGCGTTTTATTGAATCTGCTAAAGTTTCTTTTTGTAATCGTGTAGTATTTGCATTGCAATAGCATTAAAACCTGTAACTGATGCTCCCTGATTATTTGCTGGCCTTCAGGAATACTCAGGATTTTACAAACTGAATAGGACATGATGTTTTTCCTCTGAAAAATTTCTGCTACAAGCTCTTTTTCTTGGCAGACAGCCAGCTTTTTCTTAAAAATTATACCTGCACTTAAGCAGTGAAAAAAAGCAACAACTTCTTCTTGATCTTTTTGTCCAAGTACTAATTATATGATTTGTATAAAGCCCTCAGACTTCAAATGCAGCATAGCTCCATTTTGAAGGATAAACCTCGGGTACTGTTTTTCCAAATGCCATTAAAAAAAGCCATAAGTGAAGATGTCTAACATACATACAGTTCTGTAGGAACACCATTCCAAGGATAGCCAAATCCCTAAAGCTTTAAGCTTCTCTTTGATCCCAGGGATTAGTGGAGGTTTCTGCTTTTGCATGGCAAATTTTTGGGCTGTTAGGTATTCCATGGGGAACTGTGTTTTCCAGGGAGATGAGTCAGGTAGGATCAATATTGCTCCCAGCCCTCCTCCAGTGGTTGGTAGAGCAGCTCCAGATGGGTTTGAACATTCCAAGGTTTGAACATTCCGCCTGGACTTGGTTAATGCCAAGGATTTATGATGCAGCTGTTGATGGGGTCAGTGACAGTCACACACATTCAGGTGGCATTGCCACACCAGCCTCATGTCACAGGCTTGGAGCAGAGGCTCTCTGAGGAAGACAAAGTTCTTCTTCACCTTGGGTGAAACATTTGCAGTCTTTTTGGGTGATATAAGACAATACCTGGCGAATGTTGAAGTCCTGGTGGAATGATTCTCTTGCCCATGCAATAATAACCACATCATAACTCATAGGTGTGGTTGGACTCACCTGTGAGGATGTTTCTAGAAGAGGCTGATGATGAGGAAAGCTACAATGAGGAAGGCTGCAGAGACACCAGAAGGGGATTTTCAGGTGCAAAGAGAAAGCTCAGAGGTGACATAATAAGAAATATTAGTGATATTTAGAAGAAGATAGATGTTCTGTAGGCCAGCAACATCTGTATGTAAAAGGACTGATTTGTATCATCCATTTACAGTCTAAAATCAGTATTTACAGTATAAATACTAATGTACTTGTAGCATCTCTTCTGCTGACAATCCTGAGCAATGCAGGAATCCTGTTTAGTGGAGTCAGGGTTCAGCTGTCTGGGTGAACTGTGGCTTCTCTTAGGCCAGAATGTTATAAATTTAAACCTTAACAATAAAATAGCATCAGGCTAAAGAAATGCTCAAATAAAGAACAGGAACTGTCTCAAAGGATTATCAAAAACATCATGTGGTGTTGTTGTAAGTCCTTCAAGATCTTCAGAAATAACATGGACGTGGTTTGGCAGGGCTGTGATGCCAGGCTGACTCCTTTCTCCTGGGGTGACTGTGTGAGGGACAAACCAGGTAGGTTTGGTTACTCAGGAGTTTTAATTTGGTCTCATTCAATGGTGCAGTCACTCTTTGTCTTTACTGCTCACCCCCAAATCAGCATCCTTTGTCAGACACTCACTGGTGCTGTACCTGGTGGAACGAGACAAGTTCCTTTGACAGCTCTGGTTGTCAAAACCCAATTTTGTAAATAATTCCCCTCCACCAGGGCCTTACAGCCTGCAGGTATGAATCGAGGAGGCCCTTGGTGAATATTTCATCATTTTTTGGAAGGGCTGTTTTTGGCAGGGACTAAAGCAAAGGAATTCAAGGTTGTAAAATATGTGCACTCAGACAAATATTTTTGGGTGTAGAGAGAGGTCATGTGAGAGCATCCTATCAAACTCCCAACGGTGCTTGTGTTATCTAAAGCAAGAAAACAAGATTCTGCTCAGCAGATGAGAGTAAAATCTAAAGCAGGGGTAAAAACAAATAAGCAGGAGACTTTTAGTACCTCTTTTTATGATTTAAAGTTGTACCATTCTCCTGCTGTTTTGATAGCATTATCTGTTTCTTGGTTTATCTTCTGCAAGGGATAGGATAGATGATGCTTATGAATGGCATGAGCAATTTTTAAAATTTATTTTATTTTTCATGTATGTTGTTTCCCATCACTGTAGCATGAAGCTCTAACAGTAGAAGCCTACAATTAAGAAAGGATATTATTAATATCTGAAGGTTTCTGACACTGTTCTTTACTGTAGGTTTGTCAACATTTATACTTTGTCCTTGTCTCCTGCTTTAAAGTTTTTAGTAGTGTGCAGTATGAAAAGCTTTATTTTGCATAATAAGAATATTGTGAGTGCGTAACAATTGCATTGTTTTTGGTGAAAACCCCAAACTCACCCCGAACAAAACAATTTCCAAGAGATGTAGCAGATACCAAACTGATGCTCCTGGAGAGCTGTGTTTTAATTAAAACCTGTATTATTATTTGTTGCAACCCAAGATGTTTGCTCTGTTGCAAGACACTTCACTCTGACCCGTGAATCTGCTGCTGAGGCAGACATTGAAAGTCCTAACAATCCTTTATATTTGTCATCTCATGTTTGGAAGGACATGGAGAGCAGAGCCCCAGCAGGGTGCAGCCCTTTCTTTGCTTGGCATCCGGAGCTGTGCTGTGATTTCACGGCTTGTTCTTACCCTGAACCATCAGAACACAGCTCAGCAGAGGCTACTGGCTGTTGCTTGGCATCGAGGAGAAGTTACATAAATCTGAAGGCTGGGGCTGTTTCTGTCAGACATGGAGGTTCCCAGGATTACTGAAAATCCACCTGGAGTCCCACGAGTGCCTCGGCTTGGGGAGCTCGACATGCACTTGTCACAGGGGTTATGGGCCCTTCCTCCCCCTCCCCATCCTTCCTCTCCTGCAGGCTGCTCTTCCCAGCTTCTAGGAGGAGAGCTGCACCATCACAGAATATACTGCTTTAATTTACTAGTTGCATACAGCGTTGTTATTCAGTGGGGGAGATCTCATTTGGATTAATATTAATCAAGACCACTCGAGGTTTAGGTTAAAGGCAATAAATAAATGCAGCTTTTATGATCGTGGGAAGTATTTGTAACTGTTTTGGAAAATATTTTAAAAACCAGTGTTGGGATGATTAAGCGGAAAGTAGTTTTAAAGCTTGCCTTGCAGCCTCTCTGGAAAGCAATTTTGGTGTTTAAGAGGATGGGAGATGTTTTGTGTCCTGGAAACCAGCTGGCAGAAGTTCTGGCACAAGGTGCTCTTAAATCTGTTTGAGCTGAGAGAGCCTGGCACCATGGGGGGAGGAGGAGGAGGAGGAGGTGGTAAGGACTGGCATTTTTAGGAATCCTGGTTTTGAAAGGCAAAGATGTGTGTATTGGTGTCTTCTAGATGCTTTGTTTGCCTTTATAGGATATACACATATATTTGTGTGTGTGCACATACTTCTTATATATATGCATATATAGGCAGACACACCTTTGTGACATTTTCATGCCAGAGGGGAAGATGTAGGGGAGAACAGCAACACATATTCAGAGGTACCCACAGCTTCTGCTCACTTGCTCATTCATGACTTGTCCTAGATTTGCCTCATTTACCTTGGGGAGTTGGAAGATAAAAATTTTGCTCTCTGAACCAAGAGGGTACCTAGAAGAGCTGGAGGTGGCTGGGCTCTTCCCTCCAATCAACAATAATTAGTTTGAAACATCTGATGAACTTTCATAAAATGTCTAAGGAGAGGAAAAAAGAAAAAAACAACAAACAAGCTCATGTAGGATTTTACTCCAGAGGTTTTCTAGGCTAAAAAAGCAGTCCAAAATACTCCTTGAAAACAGGAAATTCAAGTAACTCTTACTGTAAGATGAGTGAAAATGTACGGACTCGGTGTGTGGGACCAACAGGAAACGATCCAAGTGGGAAGAGTGCATTGCCCTCAGTCTGGGGAAGTGGGAGGAAATGTGCCAGTCAGGATTGTTTTCAGCTCTCCTTGCTCTGCTATTTTGACTGAGCCTCCTCATACAAAATACGGTGCTTCTTTACAGGGAAAACATCCATTGGCAGGGCAGCTCGTGGAATGGGATGCTTAGGGTTGGGTTGAAGACTTAATGAAGGGCTGTTGGCAAGGAGCTGGCTGGGAGCATAAGCTGACTGTGGTGCTGCTCAGGAATACAAATGCTTCACTCTTAGGGAAGGCATCAGGGGGTGCATATGGAATCTCTCATGCTGAGCATGGAAGTTTAATCCGGGTAAACAACATCCCCTGGTTGGTAGAAATTTGGGAAGAGGACCTGCAGCTCATGGGTCTGCTGGTAGCGTCCCAGCAGTGAGGGGCTCATGGGGAGATTGTTTGTTTGAGACAGGCATAATGTGCAAGAACTGCCTGGCATGTTATTATGCCACATCATGACACCTCTGCAGAGTGTTTTCCGTGACTAGAATTTGCTGTGAAATGGTGCTGTGCCTTCAAGAGGGCTTCTCAGAATCTGTGAGAGCTACTGAATTACAGTCTATCAGGGTGAAGCCTGCTGCTGGTGAGACCAGTTGTCTGTTGATGTGCATAAACAAAATGTGTGTAGAGTGATTATGAGATATAATCCTGATCACCAAAATAAAATGTGAGTGTCTGTTACAGCTCATCTTGCTTTACAAATCAGGACAAATGTTTTAATGTAGTGAAAAATATTTTAACTCAGTGTTCAGAATATCCTATGGTAAATAATGAAAGGAAGGCAAGAAGTAAGACATCACAGTGCTGATCTAGATTTTTGTGTTGTTTTTTGTCAGGTTTTCACCGAGTTTTCTGAATCCCAATGAAACACTGTCATTAGTTGTCTACAGTAAAGCTTGCATCTCAGTTGTACATTATTCCTCCTAATCTGTGCTACCTTGTGCTTGTCAAGATAAGTTTATTTCAAGTTCGGGCAGCTTAATTGTCTGGCTGTTCTCTGGCTCCTTGGGATTTTGCCATTTTCTCTAGTCTTGATGAATTTGCAGTTTAGCCCCACCCATCATGTATAGCTCTTCCTTGGCCACTCTTTGCAGGAAATGTGTTTTTTCACAGCCCATATCTGTATTCAAGGATGGATGCTGGTGTGGGGTTTTGGGGCGGTTTTTTGGTCCCTGAAGTTGATTGCTGTGTGATTGGAGTGGGATTAATGAGGACTAAAGCGGGGCAGGGAGGCTCTAGGACCAGTCCCAGGTTAGGCTCTGGCTCTAGAGCCTTCCCAGAGGAGTTCCTAGCTTATGCTGACATTCAGTGAAGCCTCTTGAGGGTGAACTTGCTCTTTTGAAGATTTCCCTCTTCTTTTCCCTCTGGCAGGCCAGGTAACATTCTGAGGTTCCTTCCAAGCCACTTCCCAGATGTCTCCAATAAAGCTCCTTCAAGTCACTGTCCCTGGCGTTGGAACGTTCAAGTAACATGACATTTTCTTGATACCAGAAAAACAAGCACACTTACTTCTCTGACTGAAGCTTAAAATTTCTTCATTCAACATCTTCTTCTAGTTGCTTTCAAACACTATCATTAATTAATTCTGATTTCAAACAACTCATAAGGCTGATCAATCTGTAATTTTCAAGATCTTTCCAGAGTGTTTCCCACTTTAGCTGGATGGGATGGAAAATTGAATATTTTTCCCAGGTAAATTGTGAGTCAGATCAATAATTTATGGCTTTCTATCAAATCAACCATGTTCTTTCTAAGTGGGGAGCAGGGGAGTGTCAGGGGCACACCATGCACCTCGAGCTCTGTAATGCACCCATTAACTCCTCACTGTGCAGTGGGTGAGAAGGGACCAGGGCAGTGTATTTACCTCATGTCTTCAGTTTGATTTGCTAAAATAAACAGAATTGATTGCTGGCCTGTTCTGGAGCCCCTTGGTTTGGTTCCCAGTTGTCCCATCACCCCATGTCATTGGTATTCTGTGAGGGTGCGTGGCAGCTTGCAGGGAGAGAAAGAAGTCCTGGGGGCTCAGGGGGAAACTGCCAGCCTGGGCTGGCTTTTCACTCTCAAACCATTGAGGGAAGCTGAGTGCCATGGTGGAAATAGGAAAGTTTGGGATTTTATCATATAAAATTGGATTACCTACTCCTCTCCTTAGGAATAAGTCTGCTGTGCTCTGAAATATGAGTCTTGGTTTTTATCCACTGAGAAAAAAATCTGTTAATGTCCCTCTCTGAGGCTGTGCTTTGGCTTATATAAAATCAGATCCTTCCCTCCCCCCCCCCAAAAGGCACTTAAACAACCCTAAATAAAGATTAATGTTCCATTACACTTTTATCAGTTATATTATATACTGAAATGCACTAGTCACATGCAGATTGATCTTCTGTGTCAAATAATAGCAAAAATCAATACTTTTATTTTTCTTTTTAAACGACTGTATCTACAGAAACACTCATTTGCATCCAGTGTCTCCCTTGTTCTGTTGGATCTCAGCTGGAGGATCTGTATGTTGCCCAGGCAGCTTCAGTCCTGGGGTCTGTGAGCACCCACATCATTCCTCCTGTCACATTTTAACTTAAAGTTATCATTTGCTCTTTGAATTCAGAGGCCTCTCCAAGATCTTTTTATTGTCTAAAAAGAGAGGATTAATGGAGCTGTTGGGGTTACAGCCTCCAGCTGGTGCTGGCTGGCAAATGCCCCAGGAATTGCTGGTCCTGATTTGGCATTTTGGCTGTATTTAGTGTTCGATCTCTGGTGCTTGCTTGGAAAGTCACTTTTTAGGCTGCTTGGGAGGAAGTTGTTGGCATTTGGGTATGGAAATCCAAGTGACTGCTTTGTGTAGATCCTGAAGGTGATCAAGTCTGCATTCCCAAGGTTTCTGCTACCTTATTTCTTCATTGGGTAGCTGCTGATTCCTGTTATTTTCGCCCTGCATCCGCAGCTGGCACAGGCTGACTTAGCCCAACAAAAACATCTGAGTAATGTGACCCAGGTCAGCTGAGGACCTTGGAGAAGACAGAGTTTCTGTTTAATTCTTTTACCTTTATCCTTTCAACTTCTTTCATCCAACTGGCTGTCAGAATAAGAGTGTTGCTAAGCAACTTCTTCCCTTCTTCCCATGGCATTTCTCTTCCTTCCTGGTGTTTTGGTGGACTTTAGAGAGTCTCTTCCATCTCAGTAAGCAGATGGACTTTCCAAAATCCTGCTGTGAGGAGGCAGGATGATATTGTTGCAACACAAAGCTGATTTCACCTAATTCCTTACCAAAACTGCTTCTTGTGCTGCTTGGATTCCTTGTGATCTCCTGTGGCAGGTTTCCAGCCACGCACTGGGGCTGGCTGTGTTGGAAAAGCGCTTCCAGGGGTGCTGGTGGTGCTGTCATAAATGGAAGGGCTCAGGTGTTATCACACAGCAAAGTAAGGAGATGAGGGAGCAGTGCCTTACAGAAAGCTGCTTATCAGAAAGCAAAGTGAAATGATTTCCAGTTAGAATGTCCTGATTTTTTTTATTTTTGGTTTTAAACTTAACTGCATTTTTTGTAAACCTGAGCACTTAGACTTTGCTTCTTTTTTAGCCAGGGGGAAGTGAGAAAAAAAAAATTAAGGAAAACATAAAATTTTAGTTTTTATTTCAGCATCTTTTAAAACCTGACATAGAATCCTGGAATAGTTTGGGTTGGGAGGCATCCCATCTCATTCTACCCACTACCATGGGAGGGACATCTTCCACTAGCCCAGGTTGCTCCAAGCCCTGTCCAGCCTGGCCTTGAACAGAAACTGGTCACTCTTGATGAACCAGACACAGTGTTTCTGTCCTTGCTCTTTTTTAGCTTGAAGCTCTCACAATGACATTCTGGATTTAGCCTTTGGAGTTTTGAGGATATCAGCTTCACCTGGATGCAGTAAAGGCTTTATATGAGCACTGACATATGTATTAAATGATTCACTGTCATATATTTTTTAATTACAAAACATGCAACTGAAGAGAAACAAAGTCAAGAGAGAAGAATCTGGTTATTATTTCTGGGGCAGATGCTTCTCTGCTGTTGCTGTCTTGAGGATGTTTTTTGCAATGGGATAAAGGCACCTTTAAATAGTCTGTTTAAAATATAATTGGTAAGTGCTCAGCTGCAGTTTTATAATTCAGTTGCATAGAATTTGCATATAACATGAGATGGAAAAATACAGTAATAGTGAGAAGGATTTATGGTGTTTTGGTGCGTATTGCTGTGGACACTGATTTTCCTGAGCCTGAGTTTATCAGTTGTCTGGCAGTGGATGATTTACAGGTGCTATAAATGACACCAGCATCTACAGTTGTGTTGTTTTGACTTAAGTGCTGTTCTAGGGAACTGGACTCAGTTAAGTGGTTTTTCTTAACAAATAACATTGAATCAGCTTCCAGCTCCGGGCTCCTTGCGCAGCCAAGACCATTCCAGGGATGGGTTTGGGAGGGAGGTGCTCAGCCTGCAGGACCTGGCACTAGTTTATTCCTGGGGTCCTGTAGCTGCACTGTTTCTGAGCTGGGTTTGTCTGCTGCAATCACATTGCACTATCAGCTCTCCCATTTTCCTTTTTTTTCCTCACTCCTCCTTCTTTTTAATATTCAATTCAATGATTATTGAATTTAGTCTCAGTATTGCTTTCCTAACATAATAGAAGTGTATCTAAGAGAGCCAGCCTGATTCAGCCTTCATAAACTTCCCTCTTTTACTAATTTTAAAAAGGAATCCTCCTCACACTTGACCCTACCTAAAAGAAGGAGAGAAAGCCCATAAAGATATGGCAGAATTGACTCTCAGGAAAGCAGCTGCTATTTTCGTGTGCAGAAAGCTAAATGTGGGACTAAAGGGGCCTTTTAACTTGGGATGCAGCTGTGTCCAAGTGTCTCTGTCACAGGGAATCACAGACCCTGGACAGTGGAATGGTCCTGCTGGACCTGCAGAGCTGGACATGGAGACCTCAAGTTATTGCAGCTGGTCCTTGCTGGACACAAGGAGGGAAATAACAACAAAACAAAACAACAAACAAAATATAAATGGAATTTAAGCAACACTGCATCACTTCCCAAATTAATAAACGTGACAGGATTAAAAAAACTTTAGAGACGAGTCCCTGGGGAAGATCATAAAACCTTGACAACCTTTTAGAGAGGCTTTCAAAAATACTGAACTGATGTTGTGCTGCTGAATCATAGAATCCCAGAACTGTTTGTATTGGAAGGGACCTTAAAGCCCATCTCATTCCATGCCTGCCATGTGCAGGGACACCTTCCCCTAGACCAAGTTGCTCAGAACCCCATCCAGCCTGGCCTTGGACACTTGAGTAT
This sequence comes from Dicaeum eximium, assembly GCA_013396995.1. Taxonomy (NCBI): domain Eukaryota; kingdom Metazoa; phylum Chordata; class Aves; order Passeriformes; family Dicaeidae; genus Dicaeum; species Dicaeum eximium. The sequence goes on along the minus strand of VWZP01009951.1, from coordinate 188,405 downwards.
AAGCATCTTGGAAATGTGATGGTTTTCATGTAGTTTCTTCCTAAATTATCAGCAGGCCAAAGTATGTAAAGTTTGAAGGCTGTTGAAGCTGTTAGCAATTTTTTGTGGCTGTGTGGGGTAGTTCACAGAGGTACATGTTCCTTGGCCCCTTACCTAGTGACATTATGTAATAACTGGCACTCTATAATAACTAAGGCCCTTATTGAATTGGAAAAGGAGCAGTATTTGAATAATAAAATAATTGTAAGGAGAATCCTTGTGGGCAGAAGGAGAAGGACTCAACTCCTAGAGGGTCAGCTCAGTTGATCCCCAGGAAAAAGGAGATGTGCTTGGAGTACAGGAGAAGAACTTGGAAAATACTTTTGAGACAGTGTTATCCTCAAGATGATGAAAACAGTGTGGTGGGTGAAATTTTCACTTGCCTATGGATGTTGTGCTCTGCTCTGAGGTGTGAGGGAGGGTCCCAGTGTGGGCCAATGTGAGTCCCTCCTCAAGGCCAGCCAAACAGACTGTGCACTCACCTTGTCCTTGCTTTTCAAAGTTGTTCCAGGCTTTTGCAGTCCATATTTCTGATTTCTTCAGGGGCCTTGTATTATTTTGTCCCGCTCTCACAAATTGAACAGCGTTGCATTGACTCTTCTCCCCATCAGCTTTTTCTTAATGAGAAAACTGCGTGAGCATCTGCAGAGCTTTAGTGTGTTTGGATTCCTGCTCTGGCCTATTCTGACCTGGGTTTTCCACATGAATTATGATCCTGTAGCCATTTGTATTGTTCTGACAGTACAATTCTTTAAAAAAAAATCCTATTACATTTCAATTCCTACTGATTGTATTCAATAGTCTTTGGAAGCCTTTTCAATTATTTATAATACATTTTTTTCTCTGCTCCTACAGCTGAGCAGAATGTGTATTTTTTCCCTGCTCTGTATGGGTTTTCTCCTTGCTTTGACTGCTGTGAGGCTGTTTTCAGCTGGGCTTTCCTCCCCCTTCTATTCATGTGTGGATTTGGCAGGAAAATGTCAGTGTGGTCTGGCTGGGTGGCTGTCAGGGGGCGTGGGAGAACGCTCCGTTTGTCCTCTGCTTTCAGGATTATTTCCTCCAGCCTGCCCCTGCTCACTGACAGACCTTTCACAACTGCAGGACCACAGGCCAGCAGTTCATCTCCCTGCATCCAGAAGCTTCCCAGTCCTACAGCTGGACTGACATGGGACCCCCTGCTCCTTCCTCAATGGGTTACTTTCCATGTGCTGCCTAAAGGGAGTTGGAAGCAGGACTCAAAGTAGTTTTGGGTGGTTCCTGGTTGCCAGGTCAGCTCCAGTTTCAGTTTTTGGTGGTGAACAGCACGGGTAAGTTTATGCCCTTCACTGTTCCTGCAGAGATGGGAAGGCACACACACACTTTGCAAGGATGACTTAGATTATTTAGTGCCTTCTGCAGTCCCTGCATCCATGCTGTGCATGCAGGAAGCCCTTAGGTGGTGTTTGCATGCATTGGTGCTGAATCTAACCAATATCTAATCCAATACCTAACAGACCCAATATCTAACAGACCTTTCCAAAAGGATGCTATGTCCCTTTGCTTCAGGTCTGCACAGCTTTTGCTGAGCGGGGATTCACAGGTGAGGTGTAAATGCTCTCTGGGTGGTTTTTAAACCTCTTTATGTACTGAAAATTGCTTCATCATTACTATTCTGCATGGTATTTGGTTTAAATAAATTTAAGTGGTATCCAGGAAAAGTTTACACCATGAAACAGAAAGTTGTGCTTTATACACAATTGGTTTTAAATGGTGGTTTTTGAGTTCAAACAGGTGCTTAAACTGTGGCTCAAAGCTGAAGAGCACTATACAGTTGTATGAAATGCAGAAGAGGACCCAGCTCTCTATACACTGAAAATCATCGTGGTCACTTTTGGGAAATGCAATGTTAAGTCAAAATACAGAGACAGGATGCTACCAGCTGGAGTAAGATGTAGGTAGTTAAAAAGAAGGCAGAAGCTGGTTTCTGTGTTTTAAATCCTAGTGGGGTCTGTTGCTGTCTTGGCTGCTCCTTGTCATCAGTGGGAGGAGAGATCTGCAGCCCTCCCTGCTCCTGTGCCACTGATCCAGTTCTGCCCTGGCTGGTTGTGTTTGAGTTATAACTGTGTTAACATGAAGTGAAAATACTGCCATTGGTTTTGGCTAGTCTGCTGCTCATTTATTTATATCACAGGCTGAAACATGGTTTAGATATTATTTTGTGAACATCTATGCTAGTTATGGATGTATCCATTCAGCATGTCGCCATGGAACTGTAACTGATGATGTTTTCAGAACTGATTTCAGAACCAAAAATCCTGTGTTCTCCTCCTTGATGCTGAGGAGTTATCCTGCAAAGCAGGAGGGAGCAGTCAGTAGTGTCATTTTGGGAATGCAGATTGCAGTGTGCATCCCTTTCATTCCTGCTTGTGCCATTTCCACGGGACTACAGTTAGGAAATCATAAAAAAAAAAACCCAGTAGAAATAGTAAGACCTATGGAGTTGTTCAGAAGAGCTAAGAGTGAAGCGAGCTGCTTTGTTAGCTCTTATCCTGAATTTTACCTGCTGATTTTTAGCAAGATGGCAGCTGCTGGTTCAGCCACAGAGGAGGCAGACGTGCATGGAATGGGTGCCTGTGCTGGGATGGCTCCTCAGCAGCCTGGATGAGTCACCTCCTGTGGTTTGAGCAGCATCTCTGCACTTACTCTGTCACTTAAGTGTTATCATGTTAGTGAAGAAAGATTTCTTATTTCTCTAGCTCATCTGCAAAAAGAGGAGGCCCCTTGAAACTGCTCCATCCCCTAATTGCACAGCAGCAGCAGCAGCAGACGTGCATATGGCAAATGTTTCCTTGCTGACACATTAGCAGCAGGTCCCCAGCGTCTCATCCCCTTGGCTTCTGCAGAGCTCAGTTGTTCTGTGTTAAGTTTATCCTCAGTGGCACATAAAGTAGCTCCTGCTGTAGCTTTTTGGATGAGAAGTGCCTTGGAAGCGAGGTGGGGGGTGGGCTGTGGGCTCTGTGTGGATCCAGGGACATCCAGGGACATGCAGCTGCCCCCCTCCAGCTTGCAGCTGCCTTCCTCTTCCTCTGTGGGCAGGGATTTGGCCCAGACATGCTGTTTGGCCAAGCTTACCAGGATGCAAGGACAGGTCTCCAGGTGGAAGCTGGAAGCTCACAGCATAACTGGAGAGTTCAAGGCAGAGTCAGACCAGGTTCCTGAGGTGAGGTGGGGTAATTCTATGCTGGGTTTTTGAGCAGAGAGGTGAATTGCTGCTGTGTGTGTATTCATCATTCACTGATGCAGCTGGAGATGGAGGGAGATGCTGGGGTCTGTCATCTCATTTGTGGGTATTTTTAAGGATTTTCTAGGGAATAACCAGTCAACTGACTGGGGCTTTTTGTTGTAGAGCTGTTATGATAAATCAGTGGGTCTAAAGGGAGGGTGGACCCTGCAAATGTGCAATTACAGATAATTGCATTAGGACTCATCTTGGTGTGGTTATTTCTACCTTTGTGGTGGCACACAGGAAAGATTAAGGAGTAGTCTGGGAAGAAAAAGTGTGAAAAAACAAAAAATGAAGATTAGACTTAAAAATTAATCTTAAAATTTCAGGGCATTGCTACCTCACTAGTGGGTGGTATTAGGTCCTTGATGCTTTTCCTGTTGAAATAAAGAAGTATTTGCTTCATGTTTCTAGGAGAGACTTGTTAAACCACTGCTTTTTCTGGGAGAGGGGCAGTCCTTAAAAGAGCTCAGCTCCAGGCCAGAGTCAGTGTTGACATTTGGAGATGCATCCCCCAGCCCTGGTGGGAAGAGGAGAGGAATTCAGGAGAACAAGGCTGTTTTTTCAGTGTGGGAATTATCCCTCAAGGCTTTGCTCCAAAGCAGTGGGTCTTGTTGATGAAGTGGCCACAGCCTCTACATCAGTTATTTTAGTCTGATTTGACATGATGCTGGTGACTGCCCAGGTGTAATGGTTGCATCTTTAAATTATTTTTTTAAGGCAGAGCAAGGGGAGTGAGTCTTTAAAAGAGAGATGGTGCTCAGACCTGTACTTAGAGTGTATTAAATATTGTATAAATCTCTGTTCCTGTACCTCAGGGCCTTTTACTGTGTCCTGCTCAGTAAAGCACATCGTTCTCTTGAAGCATGAAGGCAGAAATAAAATTAAATAGGAGAGCTTATTGCTTGTTTTTTTTTATACTTTAGGGGTGCTTGAGCTACCTTCCCATTACGGTAAGTGCTGGAGATTATTCTTAGATACACACGGCAGTCATGTACTGAAAATTGAACCTGGCTTTTCTGTAGCCCTGTCTAGTGTCTCACATCACATCAGCCCGAGGTGCCACCACCAGCGCTGCATTTTCAAAATCCCTTCACAAATAAATCACAAAACAATCTTTGTTTCATGAAACTGGAGGTTCAGGAAGTGACCTCAGGCCACCTAAAGTCAGTGGAAAGGTCTTGTTGCTTTAAATCAGATCCCTCATGGTGGTTGCTGGTGGGTTTTTAGTTATCTGGTGATGACTGTAGTATTTTTTTTTAGTGTGGGGCAAGGTTAGATGGGATATTGGGAAGGAATTGTTCCCTGTGAGGGTGGGCAGGCCCTGGCACAGGGTGCCCAGAGAAGCTGTGGCTGCCCCTGGATCCGTGGAAGTGCCCAAGGCCAGGCTGGACAGAGCTTGGAGCAACCTGGAATAGTGGAAGGTGTCCCTGCCCATGGCAGGGGTAGGACAGGATGGGCTTTAAGGTCTCTTCCAACCCAAACCATTCCATGGTGCTGTGAACATCTCTCTGTCATGTCCTTCTAACAACCACAGCAATCTCTCAGTAGGAGCAGGAAATACTGAGATGTTCTCTGCATATTGTCACAACATTTATTTTATATGAAAAGTTCTTGTTTTTTTCTGAAAAGTGTTGAGGATAAATGTCCTGAATCTTTGGAAATCTAGTTGAGTTGTACCTGCTTCTGTGTTAAAGGCAAGCTCTGGTACTGCTACTGGTTTGACAGAGGTTGTGGAGATGAAATATGTTTGAAAATTTTGGGTTCTCACCTAAGACAGGCCATCTCTGTGTGCAAGCTAAAACAAATATTCTACACTGTTAGACAATGCTATTCTTCATTGTTAGACAATGAAATCTTGTCTATCTTCAAAATTTTGTCTATTCTCATAGAAAGAGGGGGAAAAGTAATTAAATATTAGAACTGCATTCTGTAATGGCAGTGGTAATCTTTGTATCACTACTTCTAAAGTATTTGAGGGTAAAAGAAATTCAGAATGAAATGTAATTAATTTTCTTTGGAACCAGCGAAAATGGTAAGTTGTATGACTGAGGACATCTCGTGTGCTGCTGGGCTTTTCCCACTGATTGTACTTTAACTCCACCCTGTGTGAATGAAGAGGGTGATTGCAATGCAGTTCCCTTTCCCTTCCATATTTGTATTCTACTCTGTGATGTTTGAAATCTTTTTCCATGGATTTACTGGTGGTATTTCTCCTTTAGAGTCTGAGGAAGCAGAAGATGCTCCCTGGAAATTCCATGTTGCTGTTGAGAGCTTTTCTATTTGGAAATCACTTGTTGCTTTAATATATCAAAATCCCATGTACTGGAACAGCAGAAATCCTGATTGCAAGCAAAAGAAAAGAAAATCAGCTAATTTTGCTGATGAAGAAGGTGATCTAACCCGGGCAGACACTGCTGTGCTCACCTGGCTCTCTAGGACAGCCTGTTTCCAGTAGGAGGCTGAAATGTGTGATAAACACAGGACTTGTGCATCACAGGGGCAAACAATTCACAGAAGGGCAGAAAAGGCTTCATTTCCTGGCTGTTTGTACCGGTGGGTGAGGGGAGCAGGTTCTGTCCACGGCTCCCAAGGAACAGAAATCACCATTCACTTTGACTTTTCTTTTTCCCCTAGTGCCACTGGAAGATGTTGCTCCAGAGTGTTGGCACCTCTCATTCTGCTTTTCATTTAGCCTTGCTTATTTAGCAAGTTGGTGGGTTAATTTTCAATATAACTGCACTATTCACACCAATTTGAATAATTTGAAAAAGGAGAGAGACCTTATATGAACATTTTTAAAAATATTTTTTTCCTTCCCTCCTCAGGCCATTGGTTCACTTCAAAGGCAAAAGTGATATCTTTTTGACTTCAAAAATGCCTTTTGGCTGTTGAATAAAACCCAAAAAGGCATCTTTTGTGGTGGAAGGTGGCTGGGAAACAGTGGTGGTCACAGTGGAGAAGTCCCATGTGCTAACTACCAGCAGCCCATAAGCAGGACAAATTTGGAATTAATTTCTGCTTTCTTCTTCTGGGGAAAAAAAAAGAAATGGAAATCACGCAGTCCTATTTCCTATAGGAAATAAATGTAATTAATGGCAGTAAGTTAAACCCTCGTGTTCTGCCTGGAACAGGTTGTTTCATAAGAAAAGCCAGTCTGTTTTTTCTTTGTAGCTTAGGGATTTTTCATGGTTGCATGAAACCTGTTGCTTTGATCTCTTGAGCATTGTGAAATTTTAACCTGATTTCCTGTGTGGTCAGCACAGAAAGAAACTTGTAGATGTATCTGCAGCCTGAAGATCAGTTATCTCAATGCAATAAAGATGAAAACAAATACACCTGTTGTAATAGAAAAATTTAGATGCACTTGTTGTAAAACACTGGAAGTCTTCCATTTGTATGAAGTGTTTGTGGAAGCAGAATGTGTTTTGTCAAGGATGCAGCCCTTGACCATCATCAGAAATAAGAGGTGAGGGCGTAATGAGTGGATTAATGAAGTGTTGAAAGAGTTGGTAAAAGAAAAAACACATCATAGACATTGCTCAGAAGAAAGAAAAAAGGAATTGCTTAAGGTTTCCATAGGTATTTTCTATTCTAAGAGTTGAGCTCCCCCATTTTTAGCTCAGAAGAAACCTGGGGTACAAAGTACAGCATCTGAGAGTGTCTCCAGTCTTCTTCTGACCCGTGTGTAAGATGTTAATCCTCAACCTGCTGCATTTCATTTGGGGGTGTTGTAGAGACTTTTGATCTGCCTGAGAGATTTTTCTCACTAGCATTTTGCAGATCAGAGCCTGCAAATTGCCTCTGAAATCTTGATAATTAGTGATGGTGGGTGGTGAACATGAACTGCAAATGGTTTGAGGTTTTCTTCTTATTTTTATTTTTGGCTTCTGAAAATCTGTGTGCCCCCAAAATGCTGTGGAAAACAAAAGGGAAGATTACATTTGTGCAGAAGTGGGGGAGGAGGAGGAGGAGGAACAGATGTGTTCTGCTGCTGCCATGTGAAGTGCTGTGTTTCACATCCCCAAAGCTTTGCCAGGCATGCCACTGAGTGAGGACCAGCACCTCTCTTCTGAGTGATTCCCAAACCTCATCCCTCATCCTTCCACTCCAGTCCTCAGGCAGGGGAGGTTTCCCGAGGCTGGAGAGCATCATGTTGCTCTGTACCTTGGATTCCATCCCCTGTGAAATTAATGCTGCTTTCCTCCTGCTCTGTTCTTGGTATTAAATCCTCTGCTATCCCTGGGTTGTGTTTAGTTACCTGTGTCTCACAGCACTATGTTAACAGCAGTCCAAGGAAATGCCTGGAATTGTGTGTTAGACTCACCTTGGAGGTCATTTTTCAGTAGCTTTCTCAGCCCAGTTTATTGGCACCAGGAGAAGTTTGCCTCCATAACCCAGCTATTAATTGTATGGCTTTTTCAGGTGCTGCTGTGGTTGCTGTTCTGCAGTGTAAAAGGTGAAACTTCCAGTTCTTGTATCCCCATCTGTTTCCTTTAATCACAGCATGCCTTCAAACATGACCATGTTTTTAGAGGTTGATGTGTGCTATCAAAATGCTGCAGGAGAGATTTGACTGTGGCTATTTTTTCCTTTTCTCCCCCAAAGAGCTTTATCCTTCTGCATTCCTGTTCTCTATCTCCTTGCTCCTGATTGTTGCTGCAGCCCAGTGGTCCTGCAACCATCACCATCCTGAGCACTAATCAATAATTAAGTATTTTGCAATTTGTTGTGCTGCATGTTGGCTGTATAAGGCTTCACAAAAAAAAATCTCCTTTCTAAACCCAACCCACTGCTCCTTTGTGAAATACATTTGGGTTTTATTACGAAGCAGCTGTTTTCTCTTTTGTTAACAGTCCCTGCTGAGAGACAGAAAAAGAAACAGGAAAAATAATTGAATAAGGCAGGAGCATAATTCATTCAACAGGTTCTTCTGTGCCTGCAGTTCTGCTGCTCAGAGGTGCTGAGCTGTGGTAGGCAGTAATTCCCCCCCGACATCCTCCTACCCAGGTCTCACCCAAACACCTGCACATCCTTTCCAGGGTTCAAGCCTCCCCTTGCTCCTTTTCCTATTGTTGGCCACACCCTTTTCCCTGGAATAATACTACTAGTGGTATTTTAAATCAGATGTCAGTGTTTTCAGGCACTGTCTACCTGGAGGCTCCTGCTTTTCTCTGATATCTGAAGCAAGGACTCTCTTGGTCATGTTTACCCCCTCATTTATTTCAGCTGGTCCATTGAAAGCTCTTGTCTTTAACCAAATTTATGTCCTCTGTCAAAATAAGTCCCCATTTCATTTCCAGTCCAGGTAGCAGTTCCCTCTCCAGTCTGCTGTTTCTCCTCCATCTCCCACACCCTGTGTGTGTTTACCTGTCTCCAAGCACAGCATGGCTGATGCTTTGAATCCCTTTGGATCCTTGTTTCCCCCCAACAGTGAGATGAAGTTTGTAGTGCAGGCTGCCACTTGGACACAGGGAAGGATGAACTGTCAGCTGTTACCCTCCCTGAACTGCAAAAACTGAGGAACTTCCCTGGCTTTATAGTGACTTTTCCTGTAAAAGCTAGGTTTTCCTGGGCAGGGGGTTGCAGGGGGGAGGAAGTTTTATAACTACATAGGGTTAAAAAAACAGCTCCAGAGGGGTGTGCTCACTCCCTTTCACTAACAGCATCAATGCCTGTGTAAGTGGCCCAAAACATTGGCTGCCACACCCCTGGAAGTGTCCAAGGCCAGGTTGGATGCGGCTTGGAGCAGCCTGGGCTAGTGGAAAGTGTCCCTGCCCATGGCAGAGGTTGCGACAAGATGAGCTCAAAGTCCCTCCCAGCCCAAGCTTTTCTGTGATCCTATAAAATCCTGTGTTTTGGGGTGAGTAATTAGCTTTGTCTGCTGGGGAAGAGAAGAATGAGGCAATGAGAAATTCAGGCTCAGGTGTGCATGTATAGGAGAAGGAAAAAAGGGGTAGAGCATGTTGGGGGATGTACTGAACATAAAACTGTGCAGGGGTGGCTGCTGGGAGCAGGGGTTAGCAGAGCCACATTCTGTGTTCTGGAACGCCCTTGCCAAGAGGAGGAGAAGCACTGCTCTGTGCAGGGAAGGGGGAAGCTGGCTGTGAGTAGGAGTTAGAGGTGGTTCTGCATCCAGAGTCCTTCCCCTTGCTTAGTGAAAGCCACAGTCTGCTATGGCAGGATCGGAATCGCTCTGAGCCCGGCTCCCACACCCTCCTGTCTGTGCCTTTGGGGATGGGCAGGAAAATCCCTGCAGAGGCAGGAGCAGAGCCCTCCTAGCCCATGTGCTGGTGTGTCACTGAGCTGCCCTGGCATGGGGCAGGTGTGCTGGCAGTGCTGAGTGCCCAGGGAAAGGAACCTCTCCATTTCCCTTGGGATTATACATTCCTGCTGGAATGGATACTGCTGCGTCATAGAATGCTTTGGGTTGGAAGGGACCTTAAAGATCATCTCCCTCCAGCTCTCCCTGTCCTAGGTAAGAGCGTTTGTCTGATGTTACACATAAACTTGTGGTCAGCATAGAGCAGAATGAGCCAGAGCCTTGTAAAGTACATGCTCAGAAATAATGAATTAAGAAATTTTGTCTATAATCTTACGCTGTAGCTGAACTAACAAACTTGGCAAAAGGGGGAGCTTCTCACTTTTCTTTCTTCTGAAAAGTTTGGCTGGTGGAAAGGCAAACCAGGTCATCTCACCAAACTTTGAGGTAGCTTTTGTTCCAGTGCAGAACCATTTAGCAATAAACACTTGATGAATTTGAATTTCTTTTTAGCCTAAAATATTATAGTTCTGGATTTGATTTTTCTTTTCCCTTTTGTTTAATGTGACATCTGGGCTGTTCAGGGAGTGTTATTCCATCTTAAAATGGGGGTAGTTGTCGTTTTGAGCGTTGGAGGTTTTATGGATTGAGTAGAATAATGAACACATAGAGGAAAGATAATACAGCTGACTATTGCCTTCCACATCTGGGAACATAAGATCTTTAATTGATTTAGAGGGGTTATTTTGTCTGAACACTTGCAATTAGCAGCTCTTAATCAGTGAAATGCTTTTAAGAAATCTGGCTTGATGGGAGGATTGGTAAAAGGAGCAGGAGCAGGAGGAGCAGATATTGATGGCTCCTTATCTCCTCTCCCAAAACCTTCTGCGTTCTGTGAGAATAGCTGGCTGGCTGGGAAACAGATCTGTGTGTTGCTTTCTTCAAGCCATGGATTAAAGAACTAGGCTGGAAGAGGCTTTGAGTTCAACTGCTGTGCTCTGTCCCAGGGCAGGGTGGAGGTGCCTTTATCATGACCTGCCTGTACCAGATGTTATAGAATATGCTTTTAGCAGCCTCAGGCCATGGAGGCTGTGCCCTTGTGCTCCTCCTCCCAAACTCCATTTTTTATCTCCTAGAAGGACGTAGAAGGTACCTTGTGTGAACATTCTCCTCTCTCTTTGGCCATGTTTAGGTGAAGGGCACGTGAGAGCCGAGCAGGAAGAGCAGGAAGGTGGATTATTTCTGCAAGGATGAGCGGGCGCTGCTAGAGATGATCTGTGCTTCGGTGCGGCTGGAGCCGTCTGAATGAAGCTATGGGCTGTGCCTCCGCCAAGCATGTGTCTACTGTTCAAAACGAAGAGGAAACTCAGAAGGGCAAGAACTACCAGAACGGAGATGTGTTTGGGGGTGAGTCTTGCAGGGTTCTCTGCTTCTCCCAGCACCAGGAATGTCCTGGAAGGCCTACGAGGGAGTCTTGACCTGCCACCAAATACAAAGCAAAATGCCTGTTAAAATACATCACAGTGACAGAGCAGTTGGCCCATCCAGGGGAGGGTACCGTGACACTTGAAACAGAGGTGAAATCCTTAGTGAAGAAATAACATTTTAAGTGATGTACAGTACTACACTGTCTTTACCTCCACAAATCCAGGAATAGTTCAAAGACAAGGAGTTGCACGACCCCCTCCTGTATTCATATATGTGTCTCTCTTATAGGTTTGTCATTGGGTACCAAGATAGTTGACTCATTTACTAAAAATAAAAATCTCTTTGGTAGGAAAAGTAATTCCTCACTTCTGTCGTCCTGTAAAACATTAAAACATTAGTTCTGAAGTCCTGTAGCAAACAGGGTTTGAAGGTACAATGAAGCTAGAAACTGAGGGATTTAGTGGTACTGGGAAGCTGGGAGCGTGGGATGAAAACATCTGTTTCACTGTGAAGACTGGTCTGTGACTCAGGTCTTGTGCATCAGAAGAGGTAAAGTGATAGAAGATAAAATCAGCTTCATGGGGTTTTTCTTGCCCCAGATTCTGTTAGTATATACAAAAACATTTTTTAGATAAATACGTAAATCTTTACATACCCATTTTGAAATGTCAGTAATTATCTGAAAGACTGTTCAGAAATGAAGTTTCTAGACCTGCCCAGATACCTGTCTGAAAGTTAAGTCAGCTGTGAATAAACTGCCTTGGTACTGTTATTCTTAAAACAGGTGCCTTGGTACTGAGGACATCAAACCTCCCTGATGATTTTTCCAGTCCTTCTGAGGGCTAGCTTGCTCCTCAGTGGATCCCAGAGTAAGAATTCCCAGAGGTGTTACCTGGAGAGAAAGTAGTCATTGAACAAACTTCAGGACTGTTCAGTGCTCTTTCTCATCCCTGGGAGATACTGGGTTTGGAATTGTGAGCTCAAACATTGCTTTTGTTTAAAATAGGCTTTAAGTGCTGTCATAAACAGAAAATACTATCAGTTGCTCAAATGATTTTGAACTTAGATTTTAGCTTATACTTAGTTAGGGAGCAACTTTTGGCAAAATGTGAGTCTCAGTCTTTTTTGGTGGTGGTTTAACCACATGCTGTGGGCCAAAGACCATAACTTCAACACAGGAAACTTAAAGTAGCTTCTGAGTCAGAGGATCAGGAAGATTGAAGGGATTTTAAAAGGCTCCCATTTATAGAGCTGGACTGGTATCAGCAGTATCATTTAGCTATTCTGGGATCCATTTGAGGGCTGTTAATTGTTCGGTATTTTACTGTCAGGAGTACTACTTGCTGTTAATCATTTTCTGGCCCATGCTTTAGTTTAGGTGTAGGATTTGTTGTCCCTAAAGATCTGAGTCCATGACTGATTCCTCCTTAGCAGAGTTGGAGTCTGACTTTAACAACTCATTGAATGGTAACCACAGAAGTCACATTTTTCCCTTGCTAGTGAAAGACAGCTTCTAGGTCAGGAGCTGGGTGCATGAGGAGGTTGAGCTGGAGTTTTACAGATCACCCATTGCCACTCCCTGCCATGGGCAGGGACATCTTCCATAGCCCAGGGTGCTCCAAGCCCTGTCCAGCCTGGCCTTGGACACTTCCAGGAATCCAGGGGCAGCCACAGCTTCTCTGGGCACCCTGTGCCAAGGCCTCCTCACCTTGATGCTTGCTATCTTATTTGTGGGAAGGGACAGAAGTGTCTCACCCAACCAGTGGCCTCAAGCAGAGTATCTGTGCTGTCCACAGGGATTGGAAGTTCCCTGCAGTATGATTAAGCAGAGCTAAACCAAGGTGAGTGGTAGGGAAATGAGGAGCCAGGAGGTGATGGAAAGGGAATTAGAGGTTAGTTTCTGGGGAGGAGGCTGCAAAGGAAAGGAAGCAGAAGTCCAGAGGGGTTGGAAGGTGGCTAATGTGTCAGTAACACCCTGAGAATATCGGTGAGCACAAACCATGCTGTGCATGGACAGTGAGACAGGCAGTGGTGGCAGCTGGGGACTGATGTGGCATCAAGTGCCTGTGCAAGACAAGCAGGGATGAGCCTCATGGCTGTGGCAGCCACATTGCCCCAGATGTTTCACAAGGAGAGGAAATCCTGAGGGATTTGGTACAGCAGTGAGAGGACCAAAGGAAAAGAGCAGAGTGCTGGTGCTGCCTTCCCCGGGCAGGCAGTGGGCTCTGAAGGATGTGTCTGGCAGGAACTTGCCCCTCGCTCTGTGACTACACCCGACTGGAAACAGTTCACCTTCCTTCCCCCAGCACCTGCCCCAGACAAGCTGCAGGCAGAAAGAGTCAATAGTAAGGATTGTACTTTCCAGTTAAGCAGTGTTTGGATTTTTTTTTTTTCCCATGAGTAGTTTTTACTTGTTTCACATTGAATCCACAGAGAATTTTCTGAGCTTCTCAGAGTGGTGCAGTTCTGCTTTGGCTCTTCCTCAGGACCTTTGGATCTTTCTTTTCTTTCTTCTTTCATGGTGGGATTGGTTGCAGCCAAGTCTATTGACTATTGGGAGATCAAGGCTTCTGAGAGATTTACTTTTTTTTAACTCTTAAAAGTCACTGCAGGTTAAGATTGATCTCCAGTACCCTATTTCTTCCCCAGCTTTTAACCTTTTATTTTAGCTGAGCAGACACACTGAACCAGGTGCTTGCTGTGAATTTGAAACCCTGCTGTTTAAAACCAAGAAACCCATAATGAAACCCATGAATTCTGTAAGGACAAGTCTTGGTGAATGAAACCAAAACATGAAAATTTCCACCCTGTCCCAAGCTGTGGAAGTCATGCTGCATTTTGCTGTAATATATATTTAAATAATTGAGTTAGCAGGCCTATCAAAGGAGATGTTCTAGAGAAGATTGAATATAATATGATTATTATGTCTGTTGGTCTCTAATGACTTTAAAATCCCTCTAATAAGGATAGTAATAATAAATCTTCGTTTATTCATCATTCCACTTCAAACCTGATTTCCAGAGCAATGCATAAGAACTATAATATGTAAATACCAAGGAAGAACAAAATGCCATGATAGAGCCTTGAGCATTGTTGATTTCAGCATATGTTTTAATAATATAACATCTCTTGTAGATTAATTTTATTTGTAACTTTATAAAAAATTACAGGATGTTCATTTGGGGAGGAGGTTATTGAAGTAATTCTTTCTGTAAGACAGTAAGCAGTAATGTGATTTTGGAAAAAAATATTCTAGAATCTCATTAATCTGAGAGGCTTAATCCAGATATTTCCATAGAGGTCCTGGGTGCTGTGCAAAAGGGGGAGCAAGCATGTCAGGTAGGAATTTTCTGACAGAATGGGAATATCATGATGGGATTTCTGTTATTAAGAGCAGCTCCAGTTGCTAAACCAGTCTAAATAAAGCTGAAAGCAAAGCACAATAGTTTATAAACCAGTTTATCTCAGAACAGCAGGGAGAAGGCTAGGAAAGGAAATCTTCAGCAGTATTGTAATGAGATTGAAAAATTGATTAATGCACAAGGGCAGGCTGGACAGGGCTTGGAGCAACCTGCGATGGTGGAAGGTGTCCCTGCCCATGGCAGGGGTGGGATGGGGATGGGCTTTAAGGTCCCTCCCAACCCAAACCATTCTGGGATTCTATGATAGTATCCAATTGCTTCACAAGCTCTAGGGCAGTTTGCTTTCTCACACTGATGTTTTCTTTCTTCCTGTGTGTTTATGGGATTGTCTCCCTTCTGGTTATCCCTGTCTTGTGGCAGGTATTTCCTTCCTTGTCTCTGTCAAAGGCAGCAGAGCCCTGACTTAGATTGAAGTAAATGCCAAATTGCTAAAATAGTTGAAACCTTTAAAATATGTCCACTCTGTGCAGAAGGAGAATAACAGGGGGGAATTTGGACTGTGATTTACCTTTCCTAATTATGTATTGTCATGTCCAAAAACAGTGAGTCCAGACCTTTGCAGAAGTAGTTTGCCTTGAAGGCTCTTTCCTTAAGTATCATCTTACTGAAAACTTCAGTCTTGGGATGTTACTCAGGATAATTCAAAATATCTCTAGGCCTGGCAAGACTGTTCAGATGTCCTTAATTAATGAGGTAACTTCTAAACCCATTCTTAATCCAAGCTCCGTGGAAGTGAGTGGTCTGTAGGCACCCACTCTCTGAAAACTCAGTCTCAGGGGTCTAAAACCAAATATCACAGTGAGTTTCAAAGGAGGAGATTTTCATTGCTTAAATTCAGATTCTGCCAGAGCTCCTGAAAGGGGAGGTTTCATGTTGTTCATGGTTTCAGCAGCTCATATTGTAAAGCAGATCTTGTTCCAGTGCTTGAAAGCTTAAGAAAAGGAGATGAGTGAGTGAGTGCATTGCAGCAGAGCGTTGAAGTGCACGAGCATGTCCCAGAATTGTACTGGAATCTGTGTTTTTAACTGCCAGAGGGCAGGTTTAGATTAGGGATTGGGAAGAAATTCCTCCCTGTGAGGGTGGGCAGGCCCTGGTACAGGATGCCCAGAGAAGCTGTGGCTGCCCCTGGATCCCTGGAAGTGTCCAAGGCCAGGCTGGACAGGGCTTGGAGCAACCTGGGCTAGTGGAAGGTGTCCCTGCCCATGGCAGGGGTGGGATGGGATGGGATGGGATAATCTTTAGGATCCCTTCCAACCCAAACCATTCTGTGATTTTATGATTCTCTTTCCTTGCCTTGTTCAGCAATTTGTTGATAGCTTGCTTCTTATTTAAGTAAACAGGGGGCAGTCCTAAACAAGTGTTTCAGGAAGTGAGAAAAACAAACAGAACCAAACCCTGCCTACCCTGGTTATATTCATGTGGGAAATGTAAGAAAATTGCATGTGTTATCTAGGTTTATGGTGTATTTGTGTAGCTCTGAGAACACCCTTGGTAAGTCAATAATTTACTATTTTATTACCATAAGGAAGCAACAGAGTTTAAAGAAAATCAAAACAAAACCAAACTGCACCCTCAGGTTTTGTCTAGATATGTATTCATGATCAATATGTGTGAAGAAAATGTTCTCCACATGAATTAAAACTGTATTTTCACCTTTTATGTGTAGAAGTGGCTCATCTCTATAGCTCTTGGAAAAGGTGCTGCTTTTGCAGAAGAGGGAAGAGGCTGCTCTGAACTATGGGTTGGCTCTGAGTAGTAACAAAACAAGCTCTTCCTCCCTCTCCAGTGCAGAAATATAGATATATAGATATATAAAGGTTACAAAAAGAGCAGTCCCAGGCATGGCAATGACCCAGATCCAGAGAATGCAATGAGGAGCACCAGGAGATGAGGCTGGAGGCAGGCAGAGGAGAGATGGGAGAGAAGATTCCTACAGCCAGGAGATGGGACCAGAGGCAGGACTAGGGACTGGAGATCTGCTCTGGCAGGGACTGGAGGTCCAAATCTCAGTAGAAACAGCTCTCTTGGATCCATGGACAGGAGATGCAGGTGGGGTCTCAAGGGGCTGGTTGTGGCTTCTTAGTGCACTCAGGACTCTGACAGCAGCTGTCAATTAGTTGTGGTCTCTATGTAATGATGGTGATTGAAATAGTTCTCCCTTCTCCTATTCTGCCCCATTTTCCCCCCCTTGGAAGTGCAAAAACACTGATCTCATGTTCCTTTGGGGTGACATCCAGGTCTGTGGAAAGGTTCCTGCAGGCTCCAAGAAGGTACCTTGCCTCTTTTGGCAAGATTGGTTTTCAGTGTCTATTTTCACTGATCCAGCAGAGAAGAAAACCAGTTCAGAAGTGGTGGGAGAGTAGCTTTTTAGATACCTGAGTGCTGGAAAATTACTTAGTTGTAAATGGTCCGGGCAGTAGAGCAACAGTGTTTGAAGATATTTCTCAGTGCCTATTTGAAAAAAATAATCAGACCCAAAAAGAAATGCCTTTGCTGAATGGATAGAAGATCTTTGCCACGGAAAGGTTGCTGAGGTTTTCCTACCTGAAAGAGAATTGGACTTAAAACAGGTATCCATAAATTAGTTAGACAGCCTTCACACTCTATAGTGACCTTCTTCTGGTGGTTAATCTTCTGGACTGTTTTTACAACCCCTTGTCATGGTATTAGATGAGGGAATTATTCTGCAGAGTCATTCTCCTTAGTGGAAGAGAGCTGTTTTTCTCCAGATCTTTGCAGTGCTGGGTTTGGAATGATACATACCCAGCTGGACTGGGCACTTGGAGTGGAGATTTACAGTCCAGAGACAGCAGGTGAGCCACACTGGAGAAACAGCTGATATCCCTGTTTTAGGAGCAGGAATTAATCCCAGGCAGGTCACCACTTCCTTGCTGCTGACTTTCCATGTGAGCTTTCCCCTTCTGCAAGCTCTCCATTGGCATCAGAGCACCCAGAGGGCAGGGGGCTGCAGGGGACCCCGAGTCTCTGCAGCCTCTGGGATGTGGGCAGAGAGAGCCTGGCGTTGTTCTAGGGAGTGACCTGCTGAGCTCCATGGAGAGTCCAGTCCCAGCCCATACAGATGAAGTGCAAGGGGTGTGCATTTCACAATTGCATTAGTGGGCTATAAATAGGGCCATACATCCGCCTTTGGCGCTGGCTAGAAAGGAGCCAGGATGTGTTTTCTGGCAGCCTTGGTGCTAAAGGAAATCCGTTTATTTTATGGTACAGACACACTTAGTTTTTCACTTCATCTTTTAAAGGCAATCTCTGGCATTCATTGCCTACCTGTAGGTACAAATGAAGAAAAATCATGGTAAAAATGCCATATACTTTCAATTACTGCAGTGTTCCTTTAGCCATTTGCCAGGTGTTTTATTACTGGGCCACAAATTTGGAGAAATAAAAAGCCAAGAGAAAACCCCAAAGCCTGCACTTTGGCTGTAAAAAACTCACTCTGGGGAATAATTCCCAATTCCCCAGGTAAGACTTGTGTAGCTGCGTGGATGTGTATTAATTTCAGAACACAAGACTGAAATCTTTAAGGATGTAATTTTATAGTAGGAAATATCTACTGGTAGAAATGGCTGTTAAATGCAAAGAAAGGGTACCTAACCAATAAGTATTTGTGTATCTTTGGCATACACAGCAAAAGGTGCCTTTATATGATAGAGGAAGTTAACATGGAAGGTTTTTCCAGTAGGTAATTCTCCAAAACACTGTGCCATCCTGGGTGTTTTAAATAAATATTACAACCAAGTGGTCTCATGTTCTCCTTGGTCAGAAGCCCAAGACTGACAGTGCTCTGTCTTGAGCAAGCACCAGAAAAAAATGGGGAAAAAATGGAAAATGTTAAGACTTCTGCCTCCTGTGCTTGTGAAAACAAAGCCTGGCTTCTGCTGAGGGGGTGTCATTATCCCCTGCCATGCACTTTTTCTTCTTACCTGTGTGAGCAGGGGCTCTGGCAGAAAGGATCAGGTTTAGGCTGCTTTTAAATTCTGTCTTTCCTTTCTGCTCTTGTCGTGGGAGCACTGCAGGGGCTGCTCAGGTGCAGAGCACTTCATGTTCTGTGGTACTGGGAAGGAGCCTGCAGTCACCTTTCTTACAGGATTTATGGCTCCATGAATGATCTTGAGCTATTCAGAGGGGAAAAAAGGGGTGTAGTTGGGTTTTTTTCCACTGAAGTCTCCCGAATTGTAGTGATTCTGTGGTCCTCTGATTCCATGATATACTGTGTTTCTAACTGTAGGAACTTGGTGGATCTTGAAATCTTTTTAGGGTGAAAGTACCCATCTAATACAAGTACTCTAAGCACATATTTCTTTTTTTTTTTTTTTTTTTTTTTTTTTTTTTAGCTATTACTAAATTCTTTTCTTTCAGCCATCAGTATTTTGCTTTCTTGTAAAAAGTGTTGCCCAAAGGGAAGGGAAGCACTCATGGAAAATCTGTACCCAGAGTAAAATATTAATCTCTCCAGTAAGTTACTTTTGGAGCTGCTAGATGTTCTGTAAGTAAAATAATGTAATTAACTTCTGTATCTTTTGCATCTGGAAATGTGTGCTGTATTTTATAAATCAAGTTTTCATTAGATCTCCCCTCTAGGTTTAAAGAAATACTGACAGTGAGGAGATGTTACTGGTTCTGGGTATTTATTCAGTGCCTTCCATACTGGAATTAATAAAACTGAAATAGCTGCTGATTTACAAACACTCTTTGAGGCCCATGAGCTGGGAAAATTTGATAGCCTAATATTAATAGAAAAAAGTTACTATCCCAGAAAGGGTATGAAAATCCATTTCAAGTCATACGTTGCGGGGCAACAATCTCATTTAATAGTTGACTGATTGAGAATGGCATTGCTTGTTAAGGAAAGAGGAATTGGCTTTTTATTGACAAGGAAACTGAAGGCACCTCATCCTGTGTTTGCAGTAATAGGAGATGTGTAATTTTGAGGGTGTGGAGAGGCAATGACTTGTTTTCCAGGGGACACTTGGGGTGGCTCCATTCAGGGGTGGTTTTGGGTGGATGGATGCCCTAGAGGGGCTGTAAGAGGCAGGGCCTCCAGTGCTGCACCAGGGATGCTCACAGAAATGGTCAGTTAGGGGTTTTTCCTGGAATTGAATAGTCCCTGACAGGTTCTGTGCCAAAGTGAGGAATGTTCAATGGAGTACATAGACAGATGGGGGTAGGGGGAGGGTCAGCAGAGACTGGGAGTTTCATTAATGACATTGAAAAACCTGAAAAGAATAAAACGTTTTGTGCTTGGTGGGTTTTTTTAACTTACCAAGGGAGAATTTCAAACCAGAGCAGTGAAATGGAGTTGAAGGAGCCTTTCCAAGCTGGCCATGCTGTGCTGTGTTCAAGGCAGCCTGGATCCAGACACCCACCTGGGGGCTTCATATGAACAGTCATATTTTCAAGGCTCAGACCCTTTGTTTTCCTCCTGTCCATTCCTTTAATTAATGTCTCTGCTGCTTGTTTCCTCTCCTGCTTTCATTTCTCAGTTTCATCTTTTTAGTGGGCTAGATAATTGCATTTACTGGGTATCCTTCCTGCCAAGCACCGTGGCTGTAATCTCCTCCACTTGAGAAATGGTTTCCTTTTAACAACCTGGCGTCTGCCTCAAAGTTGTGTGTTAATTAAATGAAAACAAAAAGGTTAAAAAAAGTGTCTGTGTGTATATATATATATTTATATATGTATATATGAATTATATAGTTTCAGCAAGCAGAAATCTGGGTAGCTGAAAGATAGTTATGAGTGCACACACCACCAGCACTGTTCTTTGGGTTTGTAATTACAGAGGAGTGCACAAAAGTCTTTAATTATATGATCACATGGCAGGTTTTTTCAATACCATCTCACATATGGTGTTTCCTCAGATCTTGAACACAAAGACAGTACGAGCAAGGCAGAAATTGTGTGTTTAGCATTAGCTGGATTTGGGGATGTTGAGGGTGTATTTTAAAATCTTTCCTGAGATAATGAAATGGCCTCTGGGGCTGTGGTTCCTCTGACCTAGGTACAACTAAGGTAGACCTGGCAGATAGAGAGCAGTGGGCCTGTGCCCCTGGTGTAAGGTTAGTGAAAATAATCCTTAATTAATAATGACATAGAAAATTGTATGTACAACTCCAGTTTTCACAGGGCTTGGACTATATGACAGCTCAAAACATAGAGCAGCCTTGGGGACTTTTTGACCAGGGAAGAAGCCAGGTGGTGGAAGGAACCAAGAAGAAAAAACAAGTAGAGGAAACTAAAGAGAAACCAAATGAAGGTGGGAAGCAAGTAACCCCCTCCTTGGTTCAGCTGCACATCTCCTGCTGTGTCAGCTGATGTACAGTGGTTTGTTTCTGCGAGTCACATGCCAAATTTGAAAATTAAACCTGTAGAAACAAGGGAGGTAAATTATGGCTTCATCATTGCTTTCCCCCCAGTTTAAAGGTGGCAGGTTATCAGAAAGCACAGGATACACAAAGGGAGGCACCCGAGGAGCAGCAGCGCTGCAGGGGTTGGGACAGCGCCTTCTCCCACGGGCAGACATCAGCCTGGCAGAGGACAGAGTTAGCCCAGGGATGGAGAGCTGTGAGCAGCTCTGGAAACTGCTGGCAGCACTGGGGAGGGGTGGGTTAATACAGCAACGTGAGGGTTTGTGCGTCTCCAGCAACAAAGATCAAGATCATGTCCAGGACAGCTCACGGAGCTGTGTTCTGTCAGAGCTGTTGGCCTTAGAGATTGCTGCTGAAGGAGTCATGGTTTGGGCCTGCAGGAGGGAGGTTTGGTAAAGTACAAGGGAAGCTGCTAAATTCTTTCAGGTAGGCATCCCCCTTGAGGGAGTTAAGGTTTCATGAAGCACTGGATATGCCACAGGGCTGCTGGATGGCTTAGAAAAGAGCTACCCCTGTCTCGCTGAATGTCCTTCCAGTTCTGCAGGAATCCTCCATTTAGGGACTGGCTTTTGTTACACTGAATCGCTCAGTCCTTGTTTTCCCTCCAAAAACCCAGCCCTAGCAGTCACATCTGCCTTGTGCAGAAGTGGTGGTTGGCACTCCTTAGGTACATGTTAGGGCTGTGTAGGAAGAAGGAAAAGTGCTTGAGGGTGGTCTTTGCAGATATGCTGTGATCTGTGTGGGGTGTTGATTTTTAAAGAGCTGTTCTGTCAGAGGATTTAGATTTTGTTGGCAGAATTGGTGTGTTGTTCATGTACCTGTTCTCTGTTTAGTATCTGGTGCTGTCCACTGCCTCGACTCCCAGCAGTGGCTGTATTTTTAGATTGGATTAGGGTAAGGTAAATTAATTTGGGAAATCTGAATGAGAATTTGCAGATAATCCTTTGTGAGAAGTGGGTTGGCTTATTTCCTAAGCTATTTTTATTATTCTATTCATGTTAGTAAAACCATGATCACTTGTATCAAGAATTGCCTGTGAACTGACAGCTTTGAGGGTTGGTAATAGAGGAAGACAACAGGCTGTTCACCCAATACTGGCTGACCTCGAAGGAAATTTCACTCCCAGCCCACATCCAAGTGGGTCAGGAACCCACCCCCACAGCTGAGCAAATGCTTTAACCCTTTAGAATCAAATGAACCACAGAGCTGCTGCTTTCTGTGAGTGCTTGAAGCTGGACCTAAGAAGATAACTTAGATATCCTCCATTTCTTAATATTTATTTAGTTCAAGAAATACTAATTTGCAGGATTGTTGCACGTACTTTCTCTGACGTTGACTTTTTTGGAGACTTTTGATACAACTTCTCTGGTATCCAGGCAGTTGATACCCACATACATAACAGAGATGGAATAACCTGAGTAGCTCATCTCACCCTTCCAGTCCTCCAGACCAGAGGCACACAAGCCTGTGGCACTCAAGGCTGATGATGATGATGATGACTGCAGCCACCCAAGCAGTCTAATTCTGCTCCTTGACTGTCCTGGTGGTCTGTGATTCTTTTTTTTCTCCTGATGTGTAGCCTGGCTCTTTCTAGAGCTGAGCCCACCATTGCTCATATCCTCCCAGTGCAGCTGTGGATCTTGGAGTGTTTCCTCCTTCCCAGTGGCACTGGAGATGGGGTCCAGGAGAGCTGCATCCAGCTCCAGCATCCCAGCCCAGGCAGGACATGGAGCTGCTGGAGCCAGTCCAGAGGAGGCCATCAAGATGATCAGAGGGATGGAGCAACTTTTCTGTGAGGGAAAGCTGGGAGATTTAGGATTGTTCAGCCTGGAGAAGAGCAGCTTCAGACCTTCAGTGGCCTTCCAGTGCCTGAAGGGAGCCTACAAAAAAGATGGAGTGACAGGACAAGAGGGAATGGCTTCCCACTGCCAGAGGGCAGGGTTAGATGGTACTTTGGGAAGGAATTCTTTCCTGTGAGGGTGGGGAGGCCCAGGTTGCCCAGAGAAGCTGTGGCTGCCCCTGGATCCCTGGGAAACTCCAAGACCAGGCTGAATGGGGCTCTGAGCACCCTGGGACAGTGAAAGGTGTCTCTGCCCATGACAGGGGGTGGAATTGGATGATTTTTAAGGTCCCTTCCCACCCAAACCATTCTGGGATGTTTGGCATGTTCTGTGCTCAGCATCTAAGTGGCTCACCTGCTGTTCTATCTTTCAGTTAAATTGCATCAAAATCTCTTATGGTTCTTTACAAATATTTTTAGAAAAAGCAGTTCAGTCCTTTATCTAAATATAGTTTTGAGCTTTCAAGCCTTTGGGAGAGGGGAGCACGTGAAGCTTTGATCCGTGGCATTCACAGCAGTAGGAGCACTTTTTGCACCTGGCAGAACTAAGTACAGTGCAGAGGAATTTGTTAGACAGAAAGCTCCTATTTTACAGAACAGGCATGTGATTTAGTATGGATGAGGGATGAATCTTGGCATGTCGTGTGATAGAAAGGCAAGAGAAACTGCAGAAAAATGTGTGGCACAGGAAAATGAAGGTGTGTTTAGAAAGTTGCCTCTTGGTGGTATGACTGAAGTACCACTCACCTCCTGCCTGATACTTGATATCTTGCTAAAAATAGAGAAGAGACTCACCCATCATCCCTCTTGATGACAGTGGAACCAAATCTGTTTGTCCTTAGATGTCTGAAATGGGAATGCAGTGTAAATCAGCATTCTTTATTATTTAAAAGCTTGCTGTTTAACCAAATATTTCTCTGAAAGTCACAGTGACTTTAGATATAATTGACAAAGTTATGCTTTTTCCTGGTGTTGGTCTTTCCTTTAAACTGAGCTAGAATTAGTGTCATTGCCCATATTCCTGTGGTAAAGGCACTTAGAGCCGTGTCTGGAAGTGCTGAAGACATTTTTCTCATGGGAACCACCACAGTTTTGTGCCCCCCACCCAGTAATTGTTTCAGTATTCTAAGTTGATATGCTCATTTATCACTGAAATTGTTATTAATGAGTGCTGTTTTTCTTTGTCACATTGCCATGGCAACCGGGTGACATGTTTGAGTGGAATTATCTGTTTCCAGATGGAGATCTTCATTCATAAGATTTGCCTGCTGAGAATTTTTGCAGCATATTCAACTTCAAAATTCTTCCTCCCTCTGCCTTTCCACAGTTTGGAGCTAGAAGCATTCCTGATTTCTGGTTTATATCCTGTGATTTTGTGGTGGGTGTTATGCTCGCAATATTTCTGTCTTTTGTGGTTCATTTATGTTGTTTTTCTTTCGATCTAATTGAGTTGCTTTTCTTCAACTCAGGATTTGCTGTGACAGTCCTGTAAAGCCATTCCTCCCCCATATGAGTTATTGGAAATTTTCTCTTTTTATGTAATACACCACACAATAGAAGAGGGGACTTGATTTTGGTTTTACTCCTGAAAGGAGCATAAGGATGCATTTCTCTTTATATGTGATATTTCACATTCTGAGTGATAGTGTGCTAATTTTTTATCATATTCACTACTCAATTTTTAGTTCTATACAAGAAAGAAGCATGAACATATTTCACTTTTCTTTCTGATATAAGACTGTATTTAGGAAAAAGACCAAGGTAAATACAGATAGAGTACAGATTTCCTTTATCCTGAACTTACAGTTTTAAAGGTCTTGTTGGCTGCCAGACTTAATGAGGTCCTACTGGATCTAAGTCAACATTTCAGGATTTCTCTGGATTTGTTTCTGATCACTCAGACTAAAATACCTCAAAATGCTGTGTTTACTTCATTAGAAATCAGAAGGTAAAACTTAAAAGATGATTTTTGTCGTCCTTTGCTTTTTAAACTCCAGGTCACTCTACCTTATTGAGCATAACCAGGTTAGCATTTTTTTTGCACATACCTACAGGAAAGGCATTAAGGGCCCATTTATCCAACCTATCTTTAATCCAATTTTCATATTCACCTCAAGCTATTAATGTCCATACACCTCATTATCTACTTCAAGGTCTGTGTGTTGCATAAAGATCCCTTTTGCACTTGCAGTGCTTTCATCCTGACAGTAACTTTAGAAGAACAATCTCATAAATAGCTCAGAATTTCTGAACACCTAACCTTATGTGTAAGGTATCTACAGAAGACAAATTTTGTCTTCATCTAGTCAAAAAAAAGTCTATCTATCATTGTGTCCTCCCAAAAATAACTTAATGCAGTGCAAGACCCATCTTCTGCAAATAATGATTTGATTTTAATTCCTATATTTAGTATATTTGAAATAAAGGATGGTGTCTTACCTGTGAATAAGGCTCTCTGTTACACCCGCAAGCAGTGTCCTCCCTAGCTGTATAATTCTGTATAATTACTTAGCTGTTCTTTTCCCTTGCAGAGTGGAATCATATCTGTTTATACCTCCCTCCAGCAGGAGACTACTCAATGCTAACAAATGTTTCCAATGTATTATATCAGCGCTCCTTGTTTTAAGGAAACTGTTTTGCCTGTGATAGGGAACAAGGAGAGCTTATGAGTAATGACGTTGCTTCAAATGTAACGAATCTCTGATCTGCCCCCTTCCTTTCTGTGTGTAGCTGATAAAACAGCTGTTGATGGCTCAGTTATTAACCAAAATGAAGTTGATCCCTGGCTTTGCACAGGCCAGTGCTGCATTTGCCTTTTGGTCTCATCTTGGTGCGTGCCCGGCTTGCTCAGAGCTCCTGGGATTGCTGGAGCTGGAACCTGCCTGGGCTGTTCATCACTCCTTGGGGTACTGGAGCCTGAGTGCTGGCCCCTCAACCCTTCCCCAGTGTGCCTCATCCCAGGAGATAATCTCTTGGCCTTAAAGCACATCCTCGGCTTTAGATTGTGTCAAAGCTTTATTGCTTCTTGAGATACAAGCAGAGATTTCTTCTGCTCAGACCCGTGCCATCTATTAGAGCCAGGACATTTATATTAGTTTTGTAAGACCCTTCCTGTTACTAGGTTTATTCTGCCAACATCTGCAGAGGCTTCCTGATTTTTTTTTTTGATCTGTATTCACAGCATCATGGAATGGTTTGGGTTGGAAGGGATCTTAAAGCCCATCCTGTCCACCCCCTGCCATGGCCAGGGACACCTTCCACCATCCCAGGTTGCTCCAAGCCCTGTCCAGCCTGGCCTTGGACACCTCCAGGGATCCAGGGGCAGCCACAGCTTCTCTGGGCACCCTGTACCAGAGCCTCCCCACCCTCACAGGGAACAATTCCTTCCCAATATCCCATCCAACCCTGCCCTCTGGCATGGGCAGCATTCTCCTAAGGAGAAGTTGGATTTCTCCAAAGTAAGACTTTCTGTTTGTTGTGGTGGATTCAACTTGTCCAGAAAATGTTATGAAAAGTGACTGGTTTATTTTTGGAAACTTTCTTGCTGGTGCATATCTTGGGCATAAATTATCCAGGTGTCTGCACTTCTGCAGTTGGTAGGATGGAGGGGAGAGTAACACCAGCTGTGCCAGAGATAATTGAATACTTATTGTATCATCAGGAAAGTACTGAAGTTTACTAAAACTGTTGGAAACATCTCTGGAAATATCATAAGAAATCTGTGCAAAGTTTTCTGCCATCAGTTCAGAGCTACTTGATGCATCTGGCAAACAATACAGCATTTGAAGGATCTGTGCCCCTGTCCATTGGGAATTTAAAGTTTTTGATCCCTAAGAAGACTCCGTCCTATCCAGGTGTATCAAAATGTCATATGTCAGTCTGATTATCCTGGCTATCAGTCAGGGACTCCTTGGTGCCCTGGTTGACTTGCTCCAAGGGATGCTGTGTCCAAGGAAACATCATTCCTATACCATCCTCACAGGATCAGCTGCTGCCTGGATGTGGGGTTTGATCACAATTAATCTCTTGGAATAAGCAGCAGACACATTTCAGGGTTATTTTTGTCATGGAACGTCAGCTCCTCCATACCTTCCTCGTTTTCCACAAGGCTGGGCTGAACTTCCTCTCTGCTCCAGTGCACATGGACTGGCTGTGGGTTGGGAAATGTCCTTTGTGCTGCTTTCTCCTGCTCATCTCTTCCCCATTCAGATCCCTGTGTGCCTCTGTGGGAGCTTGATGCTTTTTCTGCGTGTGGGTTTTATTGCTGATCACAACAGAGAGCACTGAGGTAGGGAGGAAAATGTAAGTTAGATAATTGCAGTCCATCAAGTATTTCTAATTCCCAGGCTTTATTGTGTTCAGCCCTTTGGGGTTTTTGAATTGTCACCTCCAGGCTAGCTGAATTACACTGGAAAAAAAACCCCAAAAAATCTCAGAGTTGTTCACATTTACCAATCTGATAACATTGTCTTAAATTCTTCCATCTCATTTGAGGCTCTGCATCTGAGATGCTTATATTTGATAGATTCAATTTATTTGAACTCTATCATGAATAAAATGTATAGATGTGGACCAGACCAAATGCAAAAAACCATGATGTATTTTTTAAAGTAAGATTGTTTTTTGAAACAAGTTTATTTTAAAAATAAGCCTTACTTTTCAAGCACGGCCTATTTAACGTCTAGATTCTGTGGTCAACAGTTTCCTGAAAACAACTTTGTCTAAATAATATTGATTCTTTTTTTAACAATACAGTAACCCAGAAAAATCTATTTGTGCTTTGTTTTTCCCTTAGCATAAGTGAGAGAAATTGCTTGAAAACCCAAAGAAAAAGAGGAAAGTTTGTGCAGTGTCTTCTAATTTGCCGTGGTTTTGCCCTTTATTCCGAGTGTACTGTGTCTCATTTCACTTTGTATTAATATTTTTCACTTCTGTGGGATGAAGTTTCCCTTTTGCATTGTTTATCCTGGCTGGAGGAGGGTGGATGGCACAACTCTGGGTGTTCTTTCCAATAGATTCACATGCTACAAAGATAACTAGAGCAAAAAGTGACTGAGCAAGGGCAGTGTCGGTCCTGCAAGAACTGGATACTCAGGCTGCAGGGAAGAATCATTCTTCCTGAATCCTACCAAGGAAAAAAATCCCTTGTTGGAGCTTTGGGTTTACTGTGGTATAGCACCTGTATGTGAGATAACATTTCCATACTGGCTTTAGAGCTGGGAATTCTAGTATTTGAAGAGCTGATAAATATTAAGGCCAAACCAAGAATCTTACTTTTCTTACTTATTTTCAGGCTGTATGTCTGTCTGGGTGATGTTTGTGTGCAGGAAAAATGGTGGTTGGTGGGGGAACTGGGAAGAGGAAGATGGTCAGCATGGGGCCTTTTCTCCAGAAATCATTCTATGACTGTGCATTGTCTCATTAGGAAAAACAAAACTGAAATAAAGGCAAAGTGATTATGGTGTGGGTTGGCTTTTTTCCAGCTTTTAACCTACATTTTCAGTAACCTCCATCAGCTTTGCTGTGCAGGGAACACCCATGAGCAGCCTTCTCTTGAGTAGCCACTGTACATGGCTTGTTGGTCCACTGAGAATGAAAATCAGGGAGGTTGCAGGAGCAAAGAACTTGTTTGCATTGAACATATTAAACAGAAAACTAGGGATCTGGGAGAAAGTACACACCAAACATCCCTGTTTCCTGGTGCCATGGCTATACTAGACCAGAGAGCTACTGAAATTCTTATTGAAGCTTCAGGCAGGAGAAACTTAATTTGTATTAGTCACACATAAGCCTTTGAAAAGATATACATGTAACTTTTAGTTGCTTTGCTTAACTAGGGTCTATTCTAGTCAGCTGTTTTGGTTTTAGTTTGGTTTTTATCCCAGCTGCCGAACTACACTGGTTCAAAAAATTTTTTTTTCTTTTTTTTTCTTGGTGCTCAGATGAGTATAGGATCAAACCAGTGGAAGAGGTCAAATACATGAAAAATGGGGGAGAAGATGATCAGAAAATAGCAGCCAGGAACCAAGAAAACTTGGTAAGGATTGAACTTATCACTTCTCTAATGAACTAACGTGGCTCTGCTTTTGGAATGGAATGTGCAGCACCCTCCAGCTCCGGCTTACGCGCGGCAAGAGGATTTTCTCCAAAATGTCACAACTCCCTGCAAAGCTCTCATGGAAGGTGCAAAATACAACTTTTTCCTGCTTGTCTTTCTGAATTAGACTCTATTTGATCTTGGAGTGAGTGCCTCCATGACTATAAGTCACTCCCCTCTCTTGCAGATTAGAAAAAACGCTTTATTTGGAAATGTATATGTCCGTGTTACAAGCGAGCTGGAGTAAAACAGCACTTCCCTGCCATTAAGAAAATTACCTACTTATGTAGATATTATTTGCTCTACACTTGCTGGTTTTTTGTATTTTAAAATTCCCAGGGAAGGCAGTTTGGAACAGAAAAAAACAATATGTTCATAACACAGCAGTCACAAAAATTGTGTGTGTTTCTTTTGCCCCGATTTGAGCACTTTGCGAGCTCGTAGTTCCACTTAAGGGAAGGCAGTCACAGGTAAACTCTTAGGGCTATTTGAAATAACGAAGATGCTGTTGAAGCAGCTTAAAAATCACAGTTGAGTCACTTCTGGCATTTCTGAGAAGTTGTTTCTTCTCTTCTAAAGCAGAAGAACCATAGGTTTTGTTATTGGCTGGTGGGGGCTTTGACCAGTTGAAGTTTTCAAAGACATTCCATAATTCTTGTAGTTGGGTGCAAGTTTCATGTCTGGTTCCACTCATTCAGTGCAGCTTTTCCTCACGTAGAGTGGTTGGGTTTTCACCCCTCCATCTGTAGGTCCAGAGAGGAAACACCAGCAGCAGATTCCAGTGGAACCATAACCATAATCACCAGCTGAGGATTTGCCTTTTGCCATTATTGAGCAGCTGTAGAAAAAGCCACTGTTTGGGATTTTTTTACTTTTGATGAAGATGTGATCTCCAGCAACCTGGCTACTTTATATTTCCTCTCCTAGACACACATACTTCTATTACACAACTACAGGTGCATTCCTGTAGCAAATGGAGTTTATTTTGTTGCCCTATCCTGTGGCTGAGCAGCAGGCAGTACGATTTCTTCTTCAACCTCCAGATCAGCTATTTGCTGCCTGCAGTTCTGCATTGCTGGTGCTCCCATGGGTGGTGCAGCTTCAGCTTGGAGCAGGATTTAGAAGGTTTTTTAGAGGTTTTTAAACCTCTAACAGATTGTTGGGGAGTCCTGTGCAGGGCCAGGAGTTGGAGTCAGTGATCCCTGTGAGTCCCATCCAACTTTGGATATACTGTGATTCTGTTTTAGATTTTGAACTGGCCTTCAGCTGTAGTTAAATGAGAATATTTGTAGAAGGTACCATGTCACTGGAATGACAGTGAGGAAGAGCTCAGGAAAGCTCAGCTCTGTGTCTGTCTATTCAAAACTAGCTCAAGCTATTTTGCACTTTGGTTGGTGCTAGCTGTCTTGTAGCACCCAAGTGTTCACCTGGTTAAATGTAGGAAGAGCACACTTCTTATTTTATTATTGGTGGATCATGTTTGATGGGAGCAGTGAGTTTGTTGGAAAATGTAACAATAAGGATTTGGCAGGCTGGTGTAGCTCTTCTCCATCATGTTTAGCAGGAGAAAAAAAAAAGGAAATAACACAAGAAAGTCTTCAGCCAGACAGGATGGATATGCTTTAAAACAAAAACAGTCTTGCCCACCAAAAAGACTTTATTTTCCTTTTCTTCATCCTAGTATAAGGAGATTACCTTGTCTGTAATATATGCAGCTTTTTAATCCTGGGAATTGTCAAGTCCTCATCACTTTTGGTTTTTTTAAAGGGGTTTCACTGCTCAAGTTCTCCTTAGTAAACATGTTTTAGCTCACTGCTTAGAAGATGGATTAACCTACCCATCATTGGGGCTTTAATTTCCTTAATGTGTGAGAAGTTGGCAAGTGCTTACATAATCCCATCTTCTCATCAGCCATTTCCAGGCAACTGAAATTTTAGGAACAAGAGAAGGTGGTGGGAGAATCAACTGGCCCTTTTTCCTCCTCACTTGTTTCTTAAGCCCACATTTCTTTATTGTCACAGGGCTGCAAGTTCACATCCCCTTCAGGAGCACAGCCCAGATGAGATGTGTAACCTCAGTGTCTGGGAGCTGCTCTGGGTGGGTTATCTTATCCCCTGATACTGGTGCTTGAATTATGTTATTCAGATGCCATTGAATTTTTCGATCCCATTAGCATCTCTGTTACTTTTTTAAGGTATTTTGAAGTCTTGCTTAAAAAAAAAAAAAAGTCTCAGCTCAAGTGAAAATAAACCTGCTTCCCTTGTAACTTAGGCTGTTTGATGTGCTGCCATCTCTGCCTTTGGTGCTGCAGTATTTCTGAGTCAGTGGGAAAGAAGGTCACATGAGTAGATAAAGAGGATGGGGGGACGTGGCAGTCATCAGGGAAGCTGTCATTCCACACTGGGTGCTGAGGTCAGAGTCCCAGGCTTTGATTCTGCTTGAGGAAGAGCCAGAGAAGGGCTGGTACAAATGTGGGCATCTGTGGGAGAGATGAGGCTCTGTCAGTGAATCACCACCTTCTCAGGGCTCAAAACTTGAGCAGGTCTGGCACAGTAAAGCAGAAATGCTCCTAAGACAGTGCCAACGGGAATGGCTGTGCTGGGGCTGTCTGCCAGGGGAAACACAGGATGCTCCATGGGAAGACATTTTCTGGTGGAATCAAAGGCCCCCTTAGATTAAAATGTAGGCTTTTGATAAGGGGAAAAAAAACCCAAGAAAAGATAAACTAAGCTTGTTTTCCTGCCGTTCCTTTGTATCCATGGGCATGATTCACTTCTTTGGATATCTGTTTACACACATGTAAGAAAACATGGAAGCTGTGCTAATTTTCATGTGAGATGATGCATAGAAGGTCATGTGTGTGCTATTACTTCTGGAGGTAAATGAGCAGCTAGGATGGTAATTTGTGAGTTCAGAAGCAGAAGGCCTAGCTGGGATGGTTTATTGGGATCCTGGGCTTTGTCCCCATGCCCAGCTTGGTGCCAGTGTGTCACATGTGGTGCTGAACTCCATCTTATGCTAAAACTAAACTTCAGCTCCTCACAACTCCACAAAACCTTTACAAAACCTCTCCTGCATTTCCCCATCTTCTTGGGGGAAGGTTTGTGCTTAGCCTTCACCAAAACAAAGAGAGTTTTGCCAGCATTGAGTTTGTCACTCAGCAGATCTGGATGGGGTTTTTTGGCCCTGAGTATTAGCCAGAGCTAATGGTGGCTACTCACATGGATTTGTCACTTTGAAAGCTAAAATGCCAAAACTCAGGAAATATTAATATTTTACAAGCAGGTATGACCAAAAAAAAAAAACAACCACATTAATGAAGACCTATTAACTTTTTGTTTGGAAAGGACTGTTCAGCTCTACACCATCATCTTAAATACACAGAGTACAACTACATAACAGCCTTTTTAATACTCATAATAGGGCAAATTTAATTGTCCTCATTTCCATACTCTCACAGCACTCCTGGCTTTCCATTGTAAAATATTACTGCCAGAAAAGGTAAAAGGAGAAGGTGTGTGCTATTCCTGCAGCTTAGCATTGCTTTGGCAAACTTCAGGACTTGGATCAATTTTCCTCCGAACTGGGCTATCATAGTACAGATATCCCTGAAAAGACCAAATCCCTAAAGCTGCATTTCTTTTCCATTAGGTAGTTATCTTGATATTTATTGCATTTCAGGTTTTGGATGTTTTTATAACTTTTATTCATCCTTTTCTGGGCTGCACAAAAGGCCACTTACTGGGATTTTTATGCTTTGTTATCCAAAACCCCAAAACAGTTAGATATAATCCTGTGTTTCATCCTGGAGCTCCATAGTGAAATTGCATGTTAGAGCTTGAGATGAATTCCTGCTGGATCTGGGAGAAAATTGCCTATCTGTTGCTCTTGCTACCACTCATTCCACCTTTAATAACAATGTTTTGCTTTTTGTTTTACCCAATTTCCACAAATTTCCACTCCACTTACCTGCAAATGTGATTTTGTCTCTCTTGAGCTTCTCAGCCCCAGCTGCTGTTTCCCATTTATTTCCCAGCTCCACATTACTTGGAATTGCAAACCCCCCGCCTCTCTGACTCTGTATTCAACACCAGTTATCATTTTCTGTAGTGATTTGTTAAAGTAGGCAGTAATATCTGATAGATGAAGTGTGTGAAATTAAAAGCCTGGCAGAAAATGCAGAATGAAACACCTTAATAACCATATAAAATGTAATATGTGGAAGGGAAGACCCCTATTTAAATATATGTATTATACCCAAGATGTAAAATGCATGTTATAGATACATCAATCATAAATATTTTTTATATGTGGTGAAAAGATTGGTATATGTCAAATTCCACATCAATTTAGGAAACTACATTCTAATTCTATTACCAACCTGCCCAATCTAGGTGCTGAAAAAACTAAATAAAAAAGAAATAAGCCAGCTAAAAGAAATAGAGTAGCCACCATTAAGTTTATCAGGGGTATTTGTGGTGTTTTCCTTTCTACAGATGTAAAATACCACCAGGGCAAATTTAAGCATGGAAATGTAATTAATTTGGTACTTTAAAAGTACTTAAAGCCAGTGCTGCTTATTATTGCTAGGTAAGCTTTGAATTAGAGTGTTTTAAATGCATAACTGCATTTTTATTTCAGCACTGGTGCAGTACATTGGTGAAGAGCTTTGTAAAAACTGAAGTTAGCATGGATAATGCATCTTCCAGCGTGAAGATTTCTGCCTCTAATGTCCTAATTATTTATTTTAAACCATTGTGCCGTGGCAGTGTTTCAGAACACTCAGTTTCAGGACAGAACTTGCTCAGGCTCTGCTTGTAAGGGGAAAGAAACCAAAAATGCCCAAGAGCCTTCAAGGCCTTAGAAGGAAGAGTTTTCCTGGGTTTTGTCTCTCCTGAAGAGTTTGGGTGTGTTAAATCCTGTGCTGGCCCCTCGTTTGCTTTCCTTGCTGTGTGTGACGTTCTCCAGGAGCCCCTGGAGGGTCAGCTCCAGTACAAGTGTTGGGAAGACTTCATCCTGTTGGTCCACTATCCACTGTAAAGGGTGGGTATCTAGAAATATATTTTATATGTATAAAGGAGAGGCTATTAATTTCTCTGTGTCTTGCCTCCCCTGTTTTCCCTTCTGGTTTCACATCACAGAATCCCAGGTTGGTTTAGGTTGGACAGAGCTTAAAGCTCAGCCAGTGCCACCCCCTGCCATGGGCAGGGACACCTTCCACTATCTCATGTTGCTCCAAGCCCTGTCCAGCCTGGCCTTGGGCACTTCCAGGGATGGGGCAAACCTGTGCCAGGGCCTCCCCACCCTCACAGGGAGGAATTCCTGCTCAGTAACTCACCTAACCCTGCCCTCTGTGAGTTTGAAGCCATTCCCCCTTGTCCTGTCATTCCAGACCCCTGTCCAAATTTCCTCTCCACCTCTCTTGGAGCCTCTTTAGGAATGGAATTCCAGTACATACAGATGTAGCATATATATATATATATGTATGTGTGTGTATATATATATATATATGTATATGTATATATATATAGCCTCAGCTTAATGAAATACTTGGAGATGTTGTTGGTTCTTGTGTTGGAATCCAGGCAGGGTGACACCCACAAAACCACACAGCAAAATGCAGCTTGGGTCATTGTGGGAGGGGAAAAAGGAACTGACACACCCTTTCTCTTTGGTTCCTGGGGCATTGCAGTGCTAAAAGGACAGAGGGAGCATCACCAGATGTGCCTGGAGATGGGATAATGTGCAGAGGTTCCTGTGGTGTGCATCCATACAGCTCCTGTGCTGCTGGGAGAGAGCAGGGAAAGGAGGGCTCCAAAGCCAGCCTGCTCCCCACACCTTTTCCCACAAGGACAGGCA
The DNA here is from genome assembly GCA_013396995.1 of Dicaeum eximium. Classification (NCBI taxonomy): domain Eukaryota; kingdom Metazoa; phylum Chordata; class Aves; order Passeriformes; family Dicaeidae; genus Dicaeum; species Dicaeum eximium. The sequence continues at coordinate 153,810 of VWZP01009951.1, read as the reverse complement.
TCCACTTTGCCCAGGTGCTGTGTCAGCCAAACCCCAGGGCCTGGGGCAGCTCTGTGGGAACAGGTCCCACAGGTTCCTCACAGCCCAGCATGGAGCTGCTCCACATCTGGACTCTCCTCCCTCCACTTGAAGAAACAAACCACAAAACAAAAGCCGCCGTTACAAAAATGCAGCTCCAAAATCAGCGAGTAAAGGGAAGCCAGGGATTAAAATTCAAAAGTAGGTAGATGAAGGAGGGAGGGCTGTAATGCCAAGCTCCTTCTGCCCGAGGTAGCAGGGTTCACGCTGGGATAAAGGAGGTGGGTGGGATGGGCACATTTTGTGCTGCATCCCATCTGAAGTTCCCTTTCTCAGAGAAATGAGAATTACAGAATCATCCTTTGAATTTCTTCTTTTCCCCAGAGTCTGAGATCCTAAATGAATGCTGCCCTATCACTATCAGTACTTAGTAACTACAGTATTTCAATTTTCATAACCCAGCCTCTCCAGTTTTTTGCAGCTGAAGTAGAAGTGCACAGAAAGAACATTTGTTACTGGAGCCAGTTCTTTTAAACGCTGTGCAATTAGCTCATTTCCATATTGCTCATTTCATTCCAAATTCACATTGATATTTTTCAAAGAAAGGTTTCTCATAATGAATTTATGACAGTTTTAGCTCATTCCACTTATAGGTCACTGCATATTATATAGACATCAAAGTAAACGATTGCACTGGGTATTAATATTCTTCTTCTGGATTCCATTAAAATGGTTCTGGTGAAGAAGTATTCATTTTTCCTCCAGTATTTAATTTTGAAATTTAGAAGATAAATGAACACCATTAATAAATATGTCTAGCAAGTTAGAAAATCATACAAATATTGCTGTGCTTCAGGTGCATTTTTTCAGACTAGACCTTGTTTCCTTCTTCCCTCTTTGTTGAATAAGTCTGCACAGTGCCTATGGAGAGGTAGAATGATAGGATTTTTCAAGTTCTTGATGAATGTGATTTTAAAGTAGAAAGCTTAAAAATATATAATTCTATTTCTTTCAATGTGTATTAAAATAACAGTGTCCAGGAGCAACATGTAAATGCAGGCTTGATGGTGGAGAAAATGTAGCAGTGATGGGCAGCTCTCAGGAACACGGTTCAGGACCAGCCCACATTGTTGGTGGAAAGGATTCTTGCAACACCTGCAGAGACATTCCCACTGTCACTTGTGGAAGCAGATGATTTTCCATACAGGTTGTGTTGTTTCCATGCCTGTATCATTTTAACAGGTGATTTTCTGCCTGAGATTTTCCCCCCTGGGAAAGCTGATGCTGTTGAGGAGGATGGACACAGAGCTGTTGGTGAAACAGAGGAGTCAGCAGTCATGGCAAGGTGGCAAGTTCTTGATTTAAGAGTTTCTTCCACAATTGTGAGAACCGGGAACCCTCATATACTTTTTTATTATTTTTATCTTTTTTTAAATAACGTGAACATCTCCACACTTGCAGAGCTGAAGTTTTAAGAAAGATGAGCTGTAGGATTTTGCAAGCTGTCAGCAAGAGAAGCTCTCTCTATCTTCTGTTTTGGTACTTGCTATTCAGCAATTACCTAGTAGGTGTTAATTATTAACTCTGCTGTTTTGGAACAGAGGATGAGGCAAGATACAGGAAGAATGGATCATGCAGAAATACCTAAAATCGTCCGAAGTCACTGACAGAGGCTAAAGCTGTAAATCCAGGCAGCTGCTATGGCCTGAGAGTCCCAGTTTGGAGCACTCCTGACCTCCTTGTGATAGCAGCAAAGTAGTTCAGCCTTTCATCTGTTCCCATTTAATTACAGATATTACGTGGGTCTGCTCACACTTTCTTTTCAGGGGCTCCATGAGTCAAATTGGTTGTGGTGGAAACGTAGGGTCTGGGATTTCCCTATCAGGTGAGGTGCTAATTTCAGACTGTTGCAGAGCATGGAGGTACCAACAGATTCATCTGTAGGTGCTTCATTAGATGTTCACCCGTGCAGCCTTTGTGATCTCTCAGTTTCAGTCTGAATACTGTGCTGCATCTGGAAAAGGCAGGGAGGGATGTGCCATTTTAGACCCCAGACCGATACAAATGGGGGGCCTGGGCAGGTGGTTAGTGCTGAGTCAGTGGTTGGACAAGTGATCTTAGAAGGATTTTCCAACCTTTGTGATTCTATTAATTTAATAATTTTGATGCCTTGAAGCCCTTGGAGGGATGGGACTTTCGGGGCTGGTTTCAGGCAGATCCTTTGTACAGTTGATGTGTTTTGGCTGGAACTTGTTTATACTGCAGGTATTTTTTTCAGTAGAAAGTGTTTTCTTTTGCAAGCTTTCCTAACTGTTGTCTTTGAAGGGCAGTTAAAGGAGGTGAACTTGAAGCCGGTCAAATGAAAGATGCGAAAATCTCAAGCATCCAGTTTTGGGGATTTAACCATAAAATCTCAGAAGATTTGAGTTGGAAGGGACCTTAAAGCAGTCCAGAGCCCAAAGAGGAATTTGTGTTAGTGGGAGTTAAGTGACTATCCCAGGAAGAGGCTGGAGGGGTAAAGGAGGAAGGGAAAAACATGTCGAGAAAAGGAAAAAGGAGCAGAAGCACCACTAGGAGAGGTGAGAAGAGACTCAGAGGGCTCTCTGCAGCCTGAACTTCTCTTCTTGCCATGAACAGCACATGATAGCAGCGTGTTGCATAATCCAGAGTTGTCATTATTTGACAATTTTCTAACTTACTTTTTCCAGCTAATGTTTTCAGCTTTGACTTCACCACTGTTTTTTAAAAGCCTTGTTGCTCCACTGTTCTGGGATTAGAAAATCAGAAGCTCCCAGTCCACTTGGTACCATTACTGTTTTGAAAAACCTTGGGTTTTGTTTTCTTTTTTACACCAAAAGTGCCATTTTTCTCCACAATCCAATCCACGTGAGGCTTCTTTCATCACCTGAATTATTTTTAGCTTGATTTTCCCCCCATTCATCCTGGTTATTTAGTAAGAAATGGTAAAAAATACATTTACAGGCAATATAAACTAGAAGATCTAAGCTTGAATATTCCTAGGAACACAAACTATAGCAGAGAGCACTGGTTATTTAACTAAGCCTCAAGTAGACAATGGCTGTTGTACTAAATGAGCATGAAATGTTACTTTCCTGTTTCAATAGTCACTGCTTTGGTTAGCTTTCCATCCTTTAGGCAGTTTTATGCTCACATCATCCTTGAGCAGGAGCATTCCCACTGCTGCAAGCTGGAGTTTTGTGTTTGCGTGTTCCCTATTTTCGTTGTGCTTCACCACTAGATATGAGCAAAGATGGGAAACGTGTCACGTTTGTCGTGGAGAAAATGGTGTTTTGCTCAAAATTACTTGAAACTGTGGTGAACATTTTTGAGTGGACTTGTTTTCTTCTTAATTCTTCCGGGGAAATGTGGGATCTGGGCAGGGACTTAGGCTTTTTGGGGTGTGAGGGCACACATCAGCAGGAAAGATCTTGATTTAATGGTGTCTTCTCTAGAGAAGGAGAAAGAGAGCTTGAGTTGGCTGCTGGGGAAGCTCATTAGCTGCATTTACAGCTCCTTTAGCTCTTTACCCTTAATTGCTGCGTGCTCAGGGTGACGGGATTGGCGGATCCAGAACTCGGGATGCGGTGGCTCAGATACGTGCGGTTCTGGGAGCTCTGGGAAGGGCACAGCAGCCTCCCCCACACCTGCCCAGGGCTCCCTGCTGCTGGGGTGCTCTGCAGCCATGGAGTGACCCTCAGGGAGCAGCTGGGTGAGCCAGGAGGGGGGATTTGTCCCTGGTGGCAGCGTGGAGCAGGATGGGTGTAACCTGCGCTCAGGGATGGGGAGGCTGATGGCATTCCTGGTGTTCCTGGGGTGTTGCTGGTGCCCTGTACAGCCCCCCCAGGAATAGAACAATGAGTGTATGCATCCTTCTGCACTGTGTGTTCTTACACCAGGCCTGGAAGGGGCTCAGCCTCGTCTGTTTTTCACTATAATTGAGCTTTTGGACTTGGGTTGTTTCCCTTTGATTTTTTGGATAGCCAAGACCAGCTGTTCTGCAGGCAGCTGGGACACTCAGATGTGCGTTGGAAGGGATTTCTGCATTTCAGCTGGTGGAAAGAAGAGTAAGAAATTGGACTGGGAGGAGGGAAACAATGTAAGAATATAACATTCAAGAGTTCAGGATTTTTTTAAGTAAGAAAAAGTCAGGGGCGGCAAGAAAATCTCTATGGAAATAAGTTTATGCCAGTAAAGGCAAGTACTTCAATATTCTGAAAAAGATGAGCATGTAATTCAGACTCTTGTGCATACAGAGTTTGGAATTACATGTAGGTATGTTAAAAAAATCTCCTGAATAATTCATGAATAATTTCTAATAGAAAGCAGTGGTTTATACAGATACCGAAGTAATACTGACCTAAGTTAATATGCAGCTTCATGTTTGTTCTCACTGAGAAGAAAATTCTTTTTTTTTGCTTAAATTGTTTGTTCCTTGCTCCTGGAAGAAGCAGTGTTGGAGCTCAAACAGAGCTCTCGGTGCTCTGCTTTCATCTCCCACGTTTGGTCTGTGTGGACCATGCACTGCTCTATCTAATATGTAATCTCTCCATGGGATACCATCAAAGATAGGCAGCTTTAAAAAAAAATTAAGCCAACAGATAATCTCTGCATGGGAAGACAAAGCCAGTGCTTCTTAATAAGGTAATCATATTATAATTGTGTGTGTGTATATATATATTTAAATGTAGTTTGTGCTGCAGCAACACCTGAAGGCAAGTGTGGGGAATCAGAAGCAGCTGCTCTGCCTGCAAACACAGCAAGAATGGGCTCACATATTACCAATTCTTCCCCAAAATTTCATCCAAATGAGTGCTCTTATTCCAAAATCCTTGTACTTCCAGGAGGGTGAGCTTCAAAGCCCAGGGTGTTACAAAAGAGGCACAATCTGGTGAGGGGAAAGTTCCGTGACATAGGGGTGTTGTGCTGTCCTCTTCCCCCAGTGTGGGCCTGCAAGGGAGAGGGACCTGGGACTAGGGTCTGGAGTGACAAAACTGAGGGGGAATGGCCTTAAACTGCCAGAGGGCAGGGCTGGATTAGATATTAGGAAGAAATTCTTCCTGGCTAAGGCTGCCCAGAAAAGCTCTGGCTGCCTCTGCATCCCTGGAAGTGTCCAAGGCCACGTTTGATGCAGCTTGAAGCAACCTGGGATAGTGGAAGGTTTCCCTGCCCCTGGCAGGGGGTGGAATGAGATGGATTTTAAGGTGCCTTCTACCCAAACTCTGTGTTTCTGTGGATATTTGGATGTTGGGCTCCATGGTGTGGAGGGGCAGTTTGGAAGGGAGTGCCATCAGGCTGCCCTTTTCCCATGGTTTTCTCCTTTCCTTTAGCCTTTCAGAGAAACAAAGCTGCTGTGCGAGGGAGGAGAGACAGATTTGGCTTTCAGGTGTGGTGGAACACAGATGATGATTTGGTTGGAGCAATGCTGGTGGTGTGGCACTTCTGCTGAAATGCTGTGGGTTTGCCACAGTACCCTTTCCATTTCATGGAATCATGGAATCACAGATTGGTTTGGGTGGCAAGGGACCTTAAAGATTGTATAGTTTCACCCCCTGCCATGGCCAGGGACACCTTCCACTATCCCAGATTTCTCCAAGCCCTGTCCAACCTGGCCTTAGACACCTCCAGGGATGGGGTGTCAGCAGCTTCACTGGCATCAGAAACTTCTTTGTAGAGCTGGAGAGCACGTTCCCTTAGCCAAGCAATCACCTGAGCTAGGCACAAGAATTCTCAGCCATTTCAGGTGGCTGGTGGGGCTCTGAAATAACCAGCTTCAAGTTGCTTCGTAGTGTCTAAGAGTGAGTCAAGGTCAAAACGTGCCTTACTTTTTTTATTGTAAGGGCTTGGCTGCATTCACAAGTTTAGCAGCTTGTATATTTGTGGGATTTGTTGCTGCTGGAGATCTCCTGGCTCTCTTAAGTCACTGCATCCTGCCCAGCTTTTCCAAAGAATAACATCCGTATGGGAGCGCTGCCTCTGAAGTGTTTACACTCATTTCCTTCCTGGGGAAAACATTCAGCGCTGAAACAGGGCTTGGGTGACAGTGAGGAGACAGTGGCACATCTTTCCAGAGCACAGCTCGTTCTTAGCTGGTTGTGTATGGAGTTCTGTGCATCCTCTTTTCCTTTCCTTCCTTAGAAAAGCAAGCAGAAGTCTCTTCTCGAGCGAAGGCATCGCTCAGCCTCGCAGCAAACCCAGCCAGGGCTCGCTGCAACCTGCACACCGTGTAACTCCTCTAAGAATAGCCCTGGTGATCTTAAAAAAAAAAAGAACAACATCAAAAAAAGACTATTTTAGCCATGTATTATCTTCATCCCTTCTGTAAAGCAGTGGAGTTTAGAGGGGATCTTCCCCCCCACGCCGTGTCCGTTGTTCCTCCCGCAATCAGCTGTCGCTAATGCCGAGAAATATTTTCGGACTTAATGCAGTGAGTCAGGGCTTAGCTGTAAATTGGTCATGGGATGGGAGGGATTCAGATTGTCTGTTACCCAGGGTCTGGTTTCAGCCATTTCAGTAACATGAGCAATTTCTCAACTGATGGTAATTAGATTCATAACTCTCCCTGAGATGATTTAAGGCGAGGATTAATTATAAAAGTTTCTCGGTGTTAGAACATGTTTCTTTAGTTAAAGTTTGGCATGCTTTCATTTTATGATGAGCCTGAAAGAATGTTCCTCTACTTAAAATCTCTAAATACACCATTCTGTCATGCTATGTAAATACCCTTATTTGTGAGTTTATCTAAACAAATCTGTTAAATGGGAAAAACACATAGAAGGCCCAAGAGCCAATCCAAGGGCTCGAGGAGTGAACTTGCATATTCCTTGTGGGCCTGGTTGGGTTTTGGTAACTGTGCTTCTGGCTGTACTTGATTTCTCACTTAAATAAACAAAATAGAGTTGTTTTTTCTATCTTCATTAAAAGACAAGTGACCTAAGTGCCCTGATGTGCTTCTCCTTTTGTCTCCATAGGCAGGGTCTTTGCCAAGGTCAGCTCAGGGGGTTCTTGATGGAGCTGGGGATTCAGTAGTCCCATGTTAAACCGCCTGCTTTGGTTGTATTGCCTTAAAAAAATATGTAAAATTGTGAGATGTGAAAAGAGCCAGTTCACATCAACCTCATCAGTCTGCCTTTTAGAAAACATAAATAAAAGTGGTTGGATGGGATTATGGAAGGCTTGGCTTGGCTTGACTTGATGGCATAGATTCACAAAAGGCTAGATGGGATGACACATCTTCTCTATGTTCCTTATTTTCCTGGGGGGTAAATTCCAGCCCATTCTCACAGCATAATTACAGAGTATTCCTAGTTAATATTTTAAAAACTTGTCCAAGTTTTCATTTTGTTCACTTTTTTACTTCATAAACCTATTTTCTTATGATTAAGTAACATCACCAAATAGTGATGTAATTTTTTTTTCTTTTTGCTATCCTACTTCTGTGAGTACTTTAAAAGATAGGAGATCCATACCTGACTCCTTGTCTGCTGTGTTTTTGAAGTCTTTTTTTCTAGAAAACCATTGCATTATTAGTCTTATTAGCCTGTCCTTAAGCTCCGGGAACAGAAAGTTGTTGGGAGGTTTTTGCTTATAATAAATTTAGACTTACGACTTTAGTCTTTAGACTTTAGACTCATATCATATGTTAATGTTTTTAATAACCTGACAGTCCAGATCTCCCTTGCTTTATGGCCTGCACTTATGACTCCTGCATTATGGATGCTGATGATTACTATGAGCATATAAGATATTGAATTGACTTTATGAATGGTAGCATAGAGCATGAAGCTGAGTTCATTTAAGGAAATAAAACAAGGCAAACAGACTAAAATATTAACAAAGTGTTTTGTGTCATGGTGGGTGGCTTGTAACTCATTGAAACCCTTTTGTAAAGTGGTGCTTCAGCATCACTCATCCTCCAGTCCCCAGTGTACCCAAACTCAGCCCAGTTACCTTTGAGACAAAATGTATTGGATCCACTTTGAGTTTACAAGTGGTGATAGATTAATTTGGAAAGGCAGATTGCAAACATGCATCATGGCCCCTGTCTGAGTTGTAGAAAAGTAATGTATGGCTGGTGCAGAGTGATAAAAATTCATATCAGGGGAACAGCTTAATTAACTATTCTTGATTAAAGTAATACAGTATGTGAATTTAATAGCTTGTCTTCAAAAGCAGAATGTTAAATCACTTATTACTTTGGTGTATCTTGCTGGGAAATAGGGAGCTGCCAGTGGTTCTTCGTGATTAATTGAGTTTAGAGGAACTTTACACTGGGATGGGAGATGCCAAATAATTATTCTGCTCTTGCTTCAAGCTCATTGCCTTACACGAATAAAGAAGTTGTCAGGAACAAAGTTGTGGGAGTGGACTAGGAAAAGGATCAAGAATTCACTGAACAGGATTGATGGCTAGGAGTAGGATTGATAGAGAAGGGCAGGCACGTTGGGATTGTGAAGAATACAGCCCAAGGACTGGAGCCATCACACTATTAGTTAAACACGTTGCCATGCAGATCCCCATGTTACTGATCCACCTGCGTGTCCTCGTGGTCCTTGGGGTGGTTGCAGCTGTGGAGAGCAGGAGAAAGTTGTCTCACTGCTGTCACCTTGGAGCCTGGGGAGCTCTAGTTCATGGAGTGTTTTCTCCCCTTCGTGTGGAGCTGTCCTTGTTCTTTGACACCTTCCTGGTGCCTGTAGCCAAGTCACGCATTCCGCAGCCATCCCAGCTTCTAGATGCATCCCGACGAGGCCTGGCTTGGGTGCAAGAGCAGGATACTGATGGCTGGTGTCCAGCAAGCTTCAAGATCCTGTCCAGCAGAGCTACTGCATAAGCTAGTGCTTCCAGGTTGGTTATTTTGATGCATCAATACATTATTGTATCCCATTGGTTATTTCTGCCCATGTACTGTCTCGGGCTTGGGCCTTTTTGGAATGATCTCCCGACTTTTTCAGGATGTCTCTCCAAGTTCTCACTATAACTTTGAACCCTGCAAAACTGAGTCTTTCCTGGCTTGGTGCTCTCTGGGGTTTTGGAAAGCAGTTGTAGTCTCCAGTTCATTATTATTCATCATCCCAGTCCCTAATGAAAATCCAGCTCCAGGACAGATACCAGAAAAATCCTACTTGATGTATTCCTCCATTTAAACAATGTTCCATTGTAAAGTACCTTCTTCTCAGCCAGCTTTGCACTTTAGTATTAGTCAAAGCTTAGGTTCAGCCACTCTGATCAATTAGCACAGACATGTAAGTAGTGAACTTTTGACATCATTATATTATGTCAAAATGAGCTTGGAGAAGGGTTTTCTCATTCTCTTTAAAATAGTTCACAAATCCTGCTTTACATTTCTTCCACAGTCAGTACCTTCAATATATTTACACATGAACTCATCTGAAGAACTTCCGTGATTCCAGTCCTTGAGAGTTTTCAGGGCATTTTTTCACTTTATCTAGTGAAAAACTATATAACTATTCTAGTTGGACAGCTGAGCATTGCTTTACATAGGGTAGGAGAAAACAGGATCTTAGAGCAGCTATCCTGGTTTGGAGGCTGGGCATCTGCACACCTGTGACTGAGCCAAGATGCAGAATTTGGCTTTGCTCCTAATTTTTTCCTGATCCAAGACGAAGAAATAGGGTTCCTAATGTTTTCCTAATTTGTTAGGTTTGTACACGGATTTACCATGACATGTGTTACTGAGTGTCTGGGCTCTGAATTACACAGCAAAGAGGTTTCCTTGAGAGATACTCATTCCTGCTGGTGTCTTTCTCCTGGGGAGCAGGGCTTACTGCAACAGGTGGGCTGGCTGAAATGAATAGGACTGCCTGTGGCTGAAGATATTGTACCCTACAGTAAGGAAATACAAACCCCAAACTTCTTGAGGGCATGTTGGTGTCAACACATTTTCCTTGGAGATACACGCGTTGCAGAAGCTGCTGCTGCAATTACACCTCGTTATAGAACACCATATTTTGTATTTTATGAGCGCTTTGAAAAAATTAGCAGAGTCCATTAATAATGTGGGCAGTGAATTTAAATTGCCTGATGATGCTGTTCTGGGCACACAGTGGAAAAATCGATCCATTTAATCCAAGGTAAAGCTGTCTGGCTCTCCAGAGGAGGAGGCTGAGGGCTGGAAATCATTGCCTCACGCTAACTGAGTAACATCCAGCAGTTGTGAGGCTGAATCTTCCAGGCTGGTTTGACTCACAGGGGCTGAGTATCTAAATGAAGTGTATTTGTCATGCTGCAGTCCTACAGGATTAAGAGTACTTGGATTCGTTTGATCTGATGCATTCCAACAATATTAAGTAAGTTCATTTTTTATTGTCCTTTGCGCCTTATATTTTTCTGGCTGTAAAAGTCTGGCATTTTACTTTTTGGAAATTGAGCTGTGATATGACAAATATTTCTGGCCAGTATTTGTAGCTCTGGCAGGGCTTGAAGAATTCTTGGCTGGCTTTTACAGTAGGCCGATAGCTGAGACCAAATATAACAAGAAGCAGAGTACTGCCTGTAGAATTAAATCATATTACTAGTTTTTTAAATTTTTTTTTGTCTTGAAATTATTCACTGCACTGTTTTTTGTGATAAATAGTAACTCTGCAGTGCTTAAATCAATACTTCAATGTTAAAGAATCTTAAACAACACTTTGAGGGATCCTTTTGTCTTTCATCAAGATAATTGTGCTGCAAAATTTGCTTTCCTAATTCATTTGGGAAGTCCAGCTTATTGAATGTTTGGAATGAAGGACTTACTCCTGATACACCTGAGGTTTCTCCTCTGCAGTATTCTTTGTTTAGTGTCAGACCACCTCAGTCAAATGGCCATGAATTGTGGCTGCCCCACCCCTGGGAGTGCCCAAGGCCGGGTTGGATGGGGCTTGGGGCAGTCTGGGCTAGTGGAAGGTGTCCCTGCCCATGGCAGGGGTGGAACAGAATGAGCTTTAAGGTCCCTTCAACCCAAGCCACTCCATTATTCCAAATTGACTGTGAAGTTGCACTCTTAATGAGAGAGGGAACTGCTGAGAGGAAAATAAATACCTTCAGATGTTGAAAAATCTTCTCAGAACACATACTGTGTTATTAATGCTGGCCAGAGTTTCTGGTCAGTTCAGGGGAGCATGTGCTGAGTGTCCATGGTGGTGGCTGTGCAGTTCCTCCAGGGCCCAACGTGCTTAGTATTAAAATTAATTGAAAGAAATTTTAAGCCCCAGGAATTTGGGGCTTAAACTAAACTCTGAATTTTAGGATTATGAACAGACTACCTAATCATCTAAGCATTTGTCTTCCCGGATAAGCCATGACAACATCCTGAGCATTTCCTGCAGCCCAGCTGCAGCGTGAGCTGCTTGATGTGCCCTTTCAGAAGTGAGGGGATGGGGAAGAGAGCTGAGAACCATCCCAGTCTGGGGCTGCATGATCACAGATTGCTCACTCGATGCTGCCAAGCAGCAGGAAAGTCCATGGGAGGGCTGGAGAAGAGAGTCCATGGGCACAGGAGCTCAGGTTTGAGGCAGGAACTCAGGTGAGCAGCGCGTGGCAAGGCCTTGCAATGGCTGAGGCAAAGCAGCAAACCCTGTGCATAGTAACAGAAAGGATTTAATGGCCCTAGAACTTAATTAGGATGGTGCAATGTTACCACCTCCTCATTTATAGCTGTAAGTTTAGGCCGTGTGTGACTTCATTTAGAAAAAAGGAGCACAGGAGCCTTGGCTCAGAGGAGCTTATTTCCTTCTGCTCATTACACTCAGATGATCGCTGTTGTTTAAGTGAAGTTTAAACATCATAAAATGTGCCCTTGTCTTGTGGTCCCCATCTGGTGCTCGCCCTTCCTTGCTCTGCTGAAGGTTATTTCAGCAATTCTGCCAATAGCACAGGATGCTGTTCCTGGGGCAGGTTCTTCGCCTATCTTCCCCGAAAGACACTCTGTCTTTCATTTTGCCACTTCCCCGAAAGTTCAAACGTTTATCCTTCTACCCAGCTTTAATCCTTGTCTGATGCCTTCCTGCCTCTCTCAGGAGTCATGGAGAAAAAACAACTGTCATGCCTTTTAAAGCAACCTTTCCTATACTGGATGACTCGTTTCCTTCTGTATTTTTAGGCTAAACAAATCAATCCCTTCCATCTTCCATTACAGCTTACGTTTGCTAAGTGTCCTATTCTTGTCACTCCCCTCTGGCTCTTCCCCATCTGCCCACATCTTTCCTACTGACCACATTTCCAACTTCAGCCACAGTATTTAAAGCCCCTCTGAAGTCAGGATGGATCACATGCATTGCCTTTTTTTTTTTCCTGTTTTTAATTCATCGGCTTTGCCTCCCTGCAGGCCTTACCCAGCTGTTCCGAACAGAGTCCTTCCAGCGTGGAGTCATTCCTGTTATCATCATGTTTAATAACTGCAGGGTGAGTCTTCAGCACATGCTGGAAGGACTTGTGCAGGCTGTGATTCAGGAGAGCAGCAAATGGGCCTGTGCACCACTGACCTACAGGGGGGTTTAGGCACCTCCGTGACGTCCAACAGTCCTTCAAGGGCTTTGCAGATCCAGGAGCAAAGTGTGCCCAGGTTGAAGTGTACATCAGGAAAACTTAACAGTGAATTTAGGCATGGTTTGTTAAGGACATACTCCACCACATTCCAAAACCTTGGTGGTGTGGAAGGGTGTGCTCTTTGTGAGGAGTCAGGGAATTGGAGCAGTTCTGCATTTCACCGGTGGGAGAAACACATGATCCTGACACACATTTCGTGCCTCCATCTGTTTCAAAACTGCTTTTGCAGTCCTTCAGGTTGGGAAGTTTGGGGTTTGTCAGATTGTTAGATTTGGCTGCTAAGTGCCAAGCGTGATGTTTCCAGTTTTCTTTGTAAAGTTACATGATCTGTTTGTTGTTGGTGTTTCTTACAGAGTTGAAGAGCCTGCTGGAAGGTCAAGTGTGCTCCTTGCTGGGTCTTGATGTTCTGGGTTTGGTAGGTCTCTAGTCTGATTTGGAGTGTTTATGAAGTGTGAGGCATGGAAGGGCAAGGAGAGGGATTCATATCCTGGGTCTCTGCTGTGGGTTGTTCAAAAGGTGAAAGTTTTGTCAGAATGAATGATCTAACCAGGTGCTTGAACAAAGGTGCAGGATCTCCAGAGAGCCTCGATCACCATCTCTGCTGCTCTTCAGTTTGCAGAGAGATGAACAAGTGAGAACTATTAATCACAGCCAACTGATTTTGATTTCAAAATAGATTTTACTTGTTAATGTTTTTAGTGGCAGTCAGGGAAGATTCTTGTCCTGATGCATCTGCTGTGCTTTTGTATGAATCACAGTGTTATAAAAAGGCAGAGGAATTATGGGGCTTGGTGACTTAAATAAAATCTATTCTTGCTGTTAGGATCATAGCATTGACATGGTATATGGTTTGAATTAAAGTTCTCATTATCACATTAAGACTCAACAAGGAGTTAATTAAGTGTAGGGAAGTAATTGAATGCTAATAGTACAACATTGCAGTGAAAAATGAGGGCATATCTCCATGATAAACTCTGGTTTTCTCCTCATTATAAGTACTTTGCCTATGACCATGATATTGTAGTGTACTTCTGAGTCAGGCAAAGAGCTTTCTTGTTTGGGATATGCTGGTCCATCATTTTCAACATTCCTGTGATGGGACAACCCTGTTAAATGTTAGAGGTGCTTATCTTGTCACTCACCTCACTTTTCTAAAAGAAAATAGAGCTTGTGTTAAAACTTGGTGTCCGCAAATGGCTGGAAATCAACTGCAGACTTGGAAGCCAGTTTTGCTTGGCTATCAAAATTTAAATTATATAAGAACACCTGTTTTGTGTGTTGCATGTGATTTTGGTTAATTTTAAGGAGAACTGATGGACTGTGAGTCAAAGAAAGTGGATTTTTCACTTCCTGATATTTCTGTTAGCACCAAATTGTTTAGTTTAATATTTCAAGCCTTGAGGCAGGAAGACAGACCATCCCCACCAACTTTTTTGGCCTGAGAGACATCTTGAGCACTGTACCCCAGATGTTTTGTAGTCATTAGAGAAGGTGAGCTTAGCTAATTTCTCCTTCAACATTTTTTTACCTTATATTTTTTTGAGTATGAATGCATAGTTTGCAGGTGCACCCTGTATCTGTTGTAGGTCAACCTTGCTTGTTTGAAGCAATGAATTAAAAACAGGAAAAAAAAAAGGCAATGCATGTGATCCATCCTGACTTCAGAGGGGCTTTAAATACTGTGGCTGAAGTTGGAAATGTGGTCAGTAGGAAAGATGTGGGCAGATGGGGAAGAGCCAGAGGGGAGTGACAAGAATAGGACACTTAGCAAACGTAAGCTGTAATGGAAGATGGAAGGGATTGATTTGTTTAGCCTAAAAATACAGAAGGAAACGAGTCATCCAGTATAGGAAAGGTTGCTTTAAAAGGCATGACAGTTGTTTTTTCTCCATGACTCCTGAGAGAGGCAGGAAGGCATCAGACAAGGATTAAAGCTGGGTAGAAGGATAAACGTTTGAACTTTCGGGGAAGTGGCAAAATGAAAGACAGAGTGTTGGGAAAACCTGTGGGATAGGAGTTTGGAGAACAGGTTAGACAGAAATCTGTTGAAGTGGTTTGGGTACGTGCCCTGGGGTGGTGCAGTTGGGTGGTATTTTGAAATATCTTACTTTTGTGATGGTTGATACCAGGTGAAGATCTGAGGAGACTGATCTTGTAGGGTTTCACTGTGCTATTTCATGTTCTGATCAAGGAGACATTGAAATTTTGTGGGTGAATGATGGATCCATCCCTGCTTGCCTGATCTTGCACAGAGTGGTGTCTCCTTTTCCATCTCTCCCAAGGGAGCTGACACTGTATCCTAAACCCTGGCTGGGCTCATGGCCATGCACTGCTGGCACTGATGCACACAGCCACCCCAGGCTGGCTCTGGCCTTTTCCTGGAGGAAAGATTTGCTGCCTTCCAGAAGAGGAGGGCACAGCTCATTTTGAGTCTTTTCCGTGTCCTTTCCCACTATGAGGAGTGGTTTTGGGAAGAGGGGATGCAGAAGATGAGAGGATGGAAAAGCAGAGTGGATATTAAAGGCTGTAACAGGCATACAGTCATTTTGGGACTCTGAAATACTGCTCATCTTAGGTTGATAGAATAATAGAATTGTTAATGTTGGAAAAGATGTCTTAAGATCATTAAATCTAACTGTTAATGTCCTAAATGTTGGACTTGAGTATTTCCAGGCCTGTAATTGTATTTTAGGCTAGCTCTTCTCCCAGTATTGGTTTGGATATCTTCTAATCTGCACCACCCTGAGCATCAGAGCTATTATTTCTACATCATCACTGGAATATGCCTCGTTTTGCCAGCACTTAAGAGTTACATTTATTTATCTGCTCTTCTTCCAAGGAAACTTAGAGGAGATAAACACTTAAAACCCAGCCTCCATTACTGATTTAAATGGCTTATAAAATTTTTAAACTGTTTATGATTGTCTTTCATTCTGATGTATATGGTATATTCTCTTCTCTATTCTATTATCTTCTCAGTGTTACTCTCAGATAAATGTATTGGGAGAATCCAGGTAAAATCCATGCTTATTCAGCTGAGGATTGGAAACACAGTAGGTGAGCAGGCAGCTATAGTCTGTGAAACAATAATCATTCTTTCTGCTGTTCAAAACAAGGAGAAGGTGGTACAAAATACACAGATCAGATGTAAGACTTCTCCTGCATGTTTCCTCCTAATGTTTCTTGTGTGTATCATAGTACATGTGTGATACTTAATAATATTCTAACTCTTATGTCCTTTAAAATGCACATTTTACCCAGGCAGGCTGGAATTTGCCATGTAGCAAGAGCTGTTACTTCATTCTCTTGGGTCTTACATCTTATGCCTGGTGCAAATTTGAGAATTAATGCAAATAAAACAGACGTTGAGAGTAGCAAAATACAGACATTGAAAATATGTTCCAGCAATGACATTTACATAATTGCAATTACTGAAAATCTCAAAATTAGAGCCTTGGACAGTGCTGGGAGAATGAGGGCTTATTGTAGGGAATTCTTGCTGGTTTGGAACACACAGACCCTTCCTGAAGTGAATGTATTTGTACTGCTGAGTAGCACCACTGTTGGTTTTCTGTTCTCTCACTTCTCAGGGTTACATCATTCATAATTTCTTGCTACCATTTCACTCTGCTTACATATGGCTTAACAGTATCTTTTCATTTGCACCACATCTTTAATTGGTTTGGGTTTTCCTCTTAATTGCAAGCAACAAACCCAACTTTTGGCTCCTTCAGACACTGGAAGGCCACAGTTAGGTCACCTTGAAGCTTCTTTTCTCCAGGATGAGCAATCCCAGTTCTCTCAGCCTTTCCTCACAGCCGAGCTGCTCCATGTTACGTGTATCCTCCTGAATTCCCAGTTAAGACTTGGTTAATGGGACACTCATTATCCTGCCATCTAGGAGGATGTCAGTGCACTTTGTGGAACTGCTTGGATGTAATAAGAAGAATGTAATAGGCATAGTCTGCCCAAACCTGCAGTTGACAGATCAAAGCCAGTGACCAGCATAACCCCAGACTCTGCAAGAGGAAGCACCATCACCATGCTGTTATTTGCAGGAGGGGGGAACCAGCTGCTGTTTTTAACACCTCCTCCATGTGGCTGTTTGGTGGTCACCATCATTTCCATAAGCCCATCCCACAGTGTAACTCCAAACATTGTATTAAGGCAGTGAGGGAGGATATGTGTGCATCTGCATTGGTCTTGGTTGGTTTTGACAGCACAGGAAGATCTCAGGAGGCTTTGCTTGCATGTGAAGGCATCTCTCAGGAAACTGATTTTACTAAGGGTTAAAGTAGAGCATGTTCCAAAAATAGGCTGAAAAAGACCACTTTGGCTCCAGAAAAGCAGCTTAAGAATTTGCTACAGATGCTGTAAATGTAGACCCAGCTATTTAAGCAGGGCACACCTCCTTCTCTAGCTGCGTTCTCTCATATATGTTTAAAGGGCATACAACTCTTCAAAACCACCCCAATAAAAACTTCTGCAAAACTGTGATGCTGTAACCCTCCTGCCATTCCAGCGAGGTGCCTTTATGGAGCAGGAATACCGTGACACCCTGACTCCCTCTCACACCATTTGTCCCTGGCTGTAAATCTTTCACAGACTTTACCCAGTCCTGTTGTTTCATGCTCATTGCCAGCTCTTCCTGTGTTACTGCACTTGATGGAAAACTGCCTTCAGGAGACATGCATGAAGGATTGGGAGCATGAATAATATCTACATTTGCTATAAATAAGTGTATTTTTGTAAAAGCTGGTTGAGTGAGAGAGACAGAATAGTCGATGACACAGGCTTATTAAGCAGAAAATTAATTTTTGAGCCAGGTTTTGTTATCTAGGGTGGCTCTACAATCCAGAAGAGCAACATACCTGCAGAAGTGCAAGGTTGCCAAGTGTTTTTTGTTGCCAGATGTTCTCTGGGGTTTCCTCAAGAGTCAGCCTAGTCTTCCAAGTCATCAGTAATGGAGTTTTAAACTCCATTTTGGTGGGGTTTTTTTCTATCTATTTTTTATTTGCTGGATAAAAGTTTCAACCAGTCTGAAGTACCAAAGCCTTTGAAGATGGGGTGTATTAATGAGATTAGGTTGCCTTTCTGCCCGTAGCATTTTATTTGCACTGTTTTGGATATCTTTTGATACAGCTGTTCTTCATGCTCTAAGGCACCTTGCCACCTGGATTTCTGGGGCATACAGCTGTGAGGGACATTTTCAGCCTCCTGCCAAGTTGTTTTTGGAGGGGATGTTCCCCATCTTCATTTTGCAAATCCCTTCCAGCTGGCAGTCCTGCAGCCAGTTCCCTTCCTCTGCTTCCTGCCTGTGCTCTCTGGGTGTATTACCCGGATGGGCAGAGCTCCCACTGCAGGAGCAAGGTGATTTCCCATGTGACCTGAAGCTTCATGCACCTTTGGAGACAAGTGTTCTGGCTTTATTTATCTCTGCCGTGCTCGTTTCTTGTCCTGGCTGACCTTTTGGAGTGCTGCGGAGGCTGAAGGAACCAGAAAACCCTGATTGTCAGGGCAGCATAATCCTCATATTTCACAACAGAGGCATTTCACCAGTGATTGCACCTCTTGTTTTCTCTAGGGGACACCTTGAGGTTTATCAGTCTGTCTGCTGAAAGGAGCTTTGAGATAGAAATCCAGATTTTATTTTTTTGGACCTTAGTGTCCCAAGCTATAAAGAACCACAAGGATTCACACATGTGGGTTGATAAAAGCTCAGAGCTCTGAAAGGGAGCAGGATGGCAAGGTGCAGGGAAGAGTTTCCCTGCAGGATTTATTGGTACTACTTATTTATCATTTGTGCCTTACTTGTAATTTCATCTGTTTACCTGCCCTAATTTCCTGTTGTCAGGCCAGCTGCTCCCATGTCTACTTTTCATAAAAAACCCTGGTGTTTGGCTAGTCGACAGAATTAAGTAGAATTACTGTAACTAATTAATCCAGACTTTCTATTGACTGAGAGAAAAGATGATGAGGATTTGTGGAAAGTTGTAGCCATTAGACTTAGTAAATATGTGCTCTGTGAAAACCCTTCAGTGGTGGGAATTGCCCTCCTTTTTTTATCCCCTGGCCTTCAATGATGTCCTCCATCAAAGCTCAAAGGCCACTGACTTGAGCTGAGGGTGAACTATATTTAGATTCTGCAGGAGAAGTCCTGCAACTCACTCCAGAAGGAGCTTTTTCTTTCCTCTTCCTTTGTTTTCTTCTTTATTTTTTTTCCCTGACTTTATACTTTCGGCTGGATGTTTCTGATTTTTGAGCTCTTGCAGTTTGAGTTGAGTGTAAAGGGCATGTTAGATGTTCTTCTGAAAATAATCCCTTCATAGTTTTTAACATCTCAAATGCATTTTAAAAGAGTTATAAATGTGTTACTGCACCACTGTGTGTGCCTGTATGTGTGACTGGTAAACACTTTAACTATTGTGTAACAAATTCCCTAACTTCTCAGCAATGGAGGCCTTCTGGTGGGCTGCAGAAAGCTGCTCAGGATTTACCCATTTCTCTTTTTTTACCTGTTTTTATCCCATTTTGAGTAAAATTTTTTTTTTTTGGTTGGGGGGGCTTTACAAATCCTGCTCTTCCATATTTCATTCCAGGAGCTGGAGTTGCTACAGCAGAATTTCCCAGCAGTTTCCCTAGGAAGGAGGAGCTCCATTAAGTGGCTGGTTTCAGGATGAGGTCTGCCCTCTGGAACATGTTTTGGATCCCTGATGAAAGCACAGGATTTTTCCCTGCCAAGCCTGGGTTACACTCCCTGTGTCAGTGCAGACTCACTGTGTGGTGCTGGCTGGCTTTGCAGAATCAGGATTTTTTCTAAAATGAATGCCAGGCGCTGTGTCTGCTGCTGCCTTCCCTTTGCATGCCTCCATGGCCTCAGTCTCTCCCACTGCTGCTGGGGGATAAAACTCAACAAACCTACTCCAGAGTGTGTTTTTTCCAGACTCTGATTATACTTTATCATGGAACTAAAGGCTGGATGAGGTTGGAAGAGACCTCTGGATGTCATCTAGTCCAGCCCTGTGGCTCAAGCAGGGCTATCTAGAACCTCTTGCCCAGGGTCAAGTCCAGACAGCTTTTAGACATCTCCAAGGATGGAGATACTGACAGGGGTGGGGCAACTCCTTCATGCTGGGCTGAGGAGATGCTGACCTGACACAGCGAGAGGATTCATTAAAATATTCAATTTAAGACAAGGTTTTTATTATGAGATGTGACCTCAAGCTTCACCCCAATGCACAAATACTTTTCAAGTCCTCCCTGCGAGGATCAAGGTGCTCCAGGCAGCAGGACAGCCAAGGGACTGTGGTGACAATATCTTTGTTGGGTGTCTCCTGACAACAAGAATCCACTCCTGCCTGTGTGCCATGATGGTTGAATTCACTGCCAAGCCCTGGCTCTGGTGTCTGATTACCTGAGATTTTTCCATGTTTGATTTACCCCTTGGTTATAAAGTTACCCTAAGTAACATTTTCAGGCGGTTTTGCTTCCAGGTAGGTAGAGAAAAAAAGAAGAGGCTCTCTTCCTGCCAAAGGACAGCACAAAAAATGAGCTCTTATGTACAGATAAAGCAAGGAAACTTGAGTAAAATCTCATGGGTCAGTGCTTCTCCCTTGTTCATCCTGATGGATTCAGACAGCCCATATGAGCTATTACTACCTGAGGCTGGTGCTCATGACTGAGACAGGTTAAAAACTGCTGGGCTGGCATATTGAAATTTTCTATCTCATCATTCAGTCCATTTCCAATTGATGCATTTGGTTCCTCCTTTTCAAATACAATTATTTTAAAGATATTTTATGGTATAAAAAGAAAACAAATACTTCATTTTTCCTCTAACTGACTTTAATGATGATTTGCTCAGGTCTAGAAAGCAGTTTAAAGGTGCTGTTGGCTCCTTTGAAGAAACGTGTCACCTTGATATAAATCAGGAATATTATTTCATAAGGACTGTTAGCAGCTCACCTGAGTCAATCTGTGGCAGCCTTATGAAGAAAAGCAAAATACTTCAAATGAAGTTCACATGTCTGTAGAAATGGGCTTGTCAGAAGGGAGGCATCAAGGGAAATGTTGACAGATATTTAATTATAATGGCAGTAGTGGCAGTTGCTGTGTTAATAGCATCTGGCAGCAGAGTCACTGCCATCTGTTAGTGCCCTGAAATCCTGGAGATGGTGCATCCTTTATGGAGGAATTAACAATAATTAACAAATCTATCACATGAAATCACCTTGATTGGATGACAGCCTTACCTTGATAATGATTAATTGCAAAATAATGTGGAATAAAATGTCCACTACTCTCCT
Source organism: Dicaeum eximium (assembly GCA_013396995.1). Lineage (NCBI taxonomy): Eukaryota > Metazoa > Chordata > Aves > Passeriformes > Dicaeidae > Dicaeum > Dicaeum eximium. The sequence continues at coordinate 132,922 of VWZP01009951.1, read as the reverse complement.
TTTTTGCTGCTGCTGCTCTACAAGTGCAGCATCCTGGGGGATTTCCTTTCAAGCCTGTGGTGTGAGGCAGCATTTACTGCATTTGTTGTAAATAATCCTTATAAGCAGAGCTAGATTAAAACCAAACTTCTGCATATTCATTTCAATTTGCAACAGATTAGGTCTCTAAAACCAGTTGTGGTTCTATTGGTGCATGGTAACTTATTTAATGTTAAATAAGGGAGAAAATGGGGTTGGACTGCAAGAAGTGACCCTTCAGCCAAAGTCAAGTCAGTCTGGAAGAGCAATCTGACTGCATTAAACATTTCAAGGTGTTTCTGTTAGCTTAGTATTAGAAGCCAAGCCATTAATTTCTGACGAGTCAGTTTGTCTTCAAAGTGACGAAGAAAAAAAATTCTATTTGTTTGCATTTGGAAGAATTATTTTTGAATATCTATTTTTATCCAAGCCAATATTTTGATCAGTGCAATGAAATATCACTGTCATAAATAAGAGTTATAAACAAAGCAATGAGCCAATTTGAGACCTGGTTGGGTTTTACTTTTCTCTTAACTCTTCCTTTTCTGTCTGTTCCTGCTGAGCAACAGATGGAGAAGGTAACATACTCTTTGCTTAAATGGGAGAATTGTAATAGATAATTAAGGTGTGATAATTTTCAGGAGCAACAGGGAAAGAGTAAACTCTGGAATCTTGAAGTCAACTGAACAGGAAGTTTATTTCTCTTTTCCCATGCGTGCCAGTTAATATTCTGAATATTGCTCTGAGACCCACAGTGAGAACGCAACATACACTTTTGTTGTGTCTTTCTATTTGTTCCTAAGTGCCAGAAGTTTCTCTGGGCTGGGATTTGGACTGATTCCAGCTCCTGGTAGAGCTGCACTGACACCAAGCCACGAGCAGAGGTGTGGAGCTGTAGATCAGAGTCTTCCCTTCCCATCCCATCCCATGGAGTGGATCTGAGGGTAAAGGCTCACCTGGTGCAGGGGTTTAGCTGATTGATGGCTTTGTTCTCTTCTCCAGGAATACCTTCTCCATGAGACTCATCCGTCTCTTGTTGTTGTGCTCTGGCAGCCACGTGAGTCAGGTGGTGTTCACACACACAGCACCTCCTAGCATTGCTAGGAAGATGCTTTGGAAAAAGTGATTTTGGTTTTTGTTCTGCTGCTCTGGCGTGATACCACGGGATCCTGAGCAGGCAGTGGCTGGTGGGGTGTAGCAAACACAGACACCCTTGTTAAGGCTTGGAAGAAGGGCTTGTTTCTCTCTCACTGCTATTTTCATGCAAGGCACTGTTCCCTGGTTAGGAGGATTAGAAGATATGCATTAAACAGTGTTAAATATGCTGAGGCAGTTGATGTTTACAGCCCTTGTAGAATTATTCATTAAAATATTAACTGCTAGACAGCCTCCTTTTTTTTTTTTTTTTTAATTCAGTGATTTAGTAGCCCTTTCCAAAATCTTGCTGTGTGATTCAGACATTCAAAGACTAAATAAGGCTAAATAAAACCACCAAAATTACCACAAAAACACTGATTCTTGGCTTTGTGTTTCTTAAATTGCCATGGGTGTGACATGCCTAAGAAATACAGAGGGATTTGTGGAGCGGGTGGGCTCCAAGATTTGACTCAGACCTCTCCCATCTGTACCAGCAGCTTTCCCTAACACATGGCACTGGGAAGATCTGGGAGGGGCTGTATGATTTTGGAGATAATAGATGTGTGTGCACTAAGTTTTGTGTTACAGAAGCTTGTGACATGATGAAGAGGTCTTACCAAGCAGTGCTGGCTCTCAACTCTCTCTTTCCCCTCCCAGGCCTTTTAAAGATGTTTTTAATGGTTCTGATCCTCTGCAAAGGACAGGGTTGTGTTCTTGTCTGTAAACACAGACTGGTTTGTCTTGGAAGGAACCTTACAGCCCACCCAGTGCCACCCCCTGCCGAGGGCAGGGACACCTTCCACTATCCCAGGTTGCTCCAATCCAGTGACCCTGAGGCAATTCCACATACCACCGAGCCCAGGGCGCTTAAAAATTGCCCACCTGGGGTCATTTCATCTCTTGTGGTACCTTTAATTTCATTTTTGCTGCTGAGCTTTTCTCATTCAGTTGTGCAGGCAGAAGAGCCTGGACCCAGCCGAGTGTGACACTCTGATGACAAATGCCTGTCACCTTTGTGTGCTTAATAAATACTGATGCTGTTGTGTGCTTTTTGTGTGTTGCAGGAAAAAAGTGCCAGTTCAAACGCAAGACTTAAATCTAATAAAGAGATCCCAGGATTAGTACATCAACCCAGAGCAAAGTAAGTTCAGTTTCTGTTGTTTAAATCATAATACAAATAAACACAAGCAGTGTCTGTGAGGTTCACAGTTACTGCCTAGCAAAGACCAAATGACCCAGCAGCCCTAAAGTCATGCTGAGTTAAGTGCTAGAGGTAAGATCACCCGTGTCCCAAGACTGGGAAGCATCTTCTCCTCTGCACAGCAAAGATGCAGGACTTGAAAAAGGGTGAGATGAATCCTCTTGTGCCTAACAGAGGACCCTGTGCTGTTTCTCAGCTTTCTATACAACTTGCACAGAGCAAACTTCTCTGTATCCACTAGGGCTCCTAAATACAACTGGGTCAGTCCCAGGGAGGTTTTTGCCAGCTCCTGGTTCAGATTAGCAGCTGTTCTGCCTGGTACTGGGAATGGTCAGGTTGATAAAATAAAGGTGGCTCTAAAGGTAGCTGCGAGTTCTTCCCTGCTTGGTTTGCAGTTCAGTGCCCATGCTCTGCCTGGGGTCAGTCAGTGTTACATGAAATATTTGCCTCTTGTGGCAGAGCTGGTTATTGATAGTAATAAATCATTTCTTTTCTAACTCAGTGTTACATTTTAATCACTAATTGGCTGAGAAATAACAGATTACACAGAGGCACATATTGGGTTAGTGAAGAACAAGTGATAAAGGTTTGTGATTTGGGTTTTGAACATCAGTGGAAATGCTGTTCCTTGTGCCCTCCCCTCAGGGCACTTACTAACTTAAATTTGCTGCCTATCAAGTGCCTTGAACATGCAATTTCAAGTCTGGAAACTGTAGTTATTTCCTAATCAGCTGACAGTGTAATTCAGCCTCTTTTCAAAAGGAAAAGCCAAGTGCTTTGGATTTAATTGCAAAGAAATTCATGGTAGGGAGGTGGAGGTAGAAGCACTCTTCAGCAAAGCTGTACTTCATTATTGTGGCTCAGTCCTTCCCAGCAGGGTCAGAGATGTATTTAAGATGCTCTAACATGAGGCTAATTACTCTGGGATAAAAAAGGGCTGTTCTTTTGGTGGGTCAATTTTTGATACATCCACAGCAGAGGAATTGCATGGGGCCAGGGCTTCCATTCCTTCATAAAACTCTAATTTGAAAAGTCCCTGCAGAAATCAAAACTGACCAAAAAGCCTATTTTTTACATTGCATTGTGACAGAGATAAATATTTCTGTCACAGACCTGCAAAAATAAGGAAACTTCCCAGAGAGGTGCAGAATGTAACATAAGGTTGTTGGGTAGATCCTCCAGTGTTTGCCCAAGGCTCTGCTGTTTGCCCAACCTGCCACTGCATTTCTGTTTATAAAGTGGCTACGTGTGTTTGAGTTGCTAATTGCCAAGTCAGCAAACAGCTGTTATTATGTACAGCTTTTTTTTTTTTAAAGCTTTATTGTCTAAAAACCATGACAATTCTGACTACAGGGTGGGGTGGCATTGGGTGGAAAAGGTCTGCTCAGCTGGAAGAGCAGAAATTAATAGATAGATCATTATAGATCATTAGATGCATCTTACAGTACTGTTCTGGTACAATGGATGTTACTGCTAAACAGAATATGGACTAAGTGCCAAATGATAAATTCTTTTACAGTATTTTGGTGTCAGCTGAAAAGTAAATGTGTGAGGGCTCTTCCCCCTGCAGGAGGATTTAGATTTTTCCACCCAGAGCGCTGGACTCTAAAACCAGGGGATGGAGGGAGCCAGCTGCAGCTTTATGGGGGCAAAGGGAGAAGGGTTGGTCCTTCCTCTTTACACCCAGTCCTGGTACTTGCCACACCTTCAGGGCTTCCCCCTGCACCCTGCCCGGACCTCACAGACCCTTGCTCTGTCTGTTCATCACCAAACTCACCCCACTGACACCCTGAATGATCAAACACTCCCACCAAGTACCCTGGGACAAGTTCATAACTCAGGGAGTGGCAGCAGCCTGGAGCATCAAATGAAAGTGGTTATTTCAGACCAGTTTTACCCTGCCAAATCACAAACTCTCAGAATGGTTTGGGTTGGCACATGAAAAATCAGCTAACCCACCCTCCCTTCCACTTCCACTAGACCAGATCTGTGGGATTATCCTGTGGGAATTTCAGGGATATGACTACACAATACTCCCTTTTTCCCCCTGCCTTCCTTTAGTTTTCTTACAAATTATGGTTGGAGTGAGTCACTACAGTAATACCTCATTTTATTAGAAACTGGATTTATGATGTTGTAAAGGCAAGACTATTTTTCAAGCACTTGTCTGCTCAGAAAGGGCTGCACTGCCCTAAAATCCCTCTCCAAGGCACCTGGATATGCAGGTGATGGGGTCAGCTGTCCCAAAAAAGCATCTCTTCCCCATCTGAGGTGGAGGTGGGAACCTGAGGAACAGGCAGACAGCTGGGGACAAGAACTCCCTCAGCCACTGAAAGGTGAATTGTTCCTGCTCCTGAATCACCAGCTTTAGGTTTTGATGCCATTTCTGAGCCCTCCTCGTGTGAACTGAGCTTCATTTATGTCCCACATAAGCAGATCTTTGTATAGGTTCAGCCGATAGCAGGGAGGGCTCAATGCTGAGCTTTGTGGGGAAGTGCAGCCCGTTGTTGGGCACTCAGGGAGAGCATTAACTCATTACAGCTGGAAGGATCACTGAGGAAGAGGGGATGGGTGGGAATTCAGCAAGCCCAGCCAGCTTTCTGTGTAAAATCTCCAAGAGCTGTGTGTCCTTCTGACCGTTTGGCATCATTGTTGTCGCTGGCTGCAGTCCCCATCCTCCCTTTTTTGCATCTTTTTGTGTTGCACATGGAGTCCCTGGCACATTTCCCCAGCTGCCTGTGAGCACTCGTGCTCCTCCCTGCTGCGGGATGCTCCAGGGGATGCTCCAGCCTCACCTTCCTGCAGGGGTGTTACTCGTGCTCTCACCATCCCCTAACATAAATAAACACCCCAAATACCACCTGCCATCCATCCTCGCCCTTGTCTCCTCATCCTTTCTGTGTTTCCAGCTTGCAGGTTCCCCATGGGAAGGACCTGCAGTCTTGTGTGACCATCAGCGTTTTGTAGACAAGGAAAAAAGAGTGTTTTCCTGCCCTCTTTACTAATGCAAAATCACATCACTGAGCCTCATGGTGCTGAAGAATTAGTTGAAGTGAAGGGGCTGGAGCACCAGGAGTGGCTGAGAGAGCTGGGAAAGGGGCTCAGCCTGGAGAAAAGGAGGCTCAGGGGGGACCTTGTGGCTCTGCACAGCTCCTGACAGGAGGCTGTAGCAGCTGTCAGTCTCTTCTCCCCCATAACAAGTGGCAGGACAAGAGGGCACAGACTTTAACCTCATGTTGTGGGTGTCTCATTCTGTGGTGGTGAGGTTGGCAGTCCTGGAAAACCTCCTGTCCTGACAGAGAGGAGGCTCTCACTCTCCCCTGAGAGGGAGAGGTACTGGGCTATTAACTTCTGCCTGGAAAAGGGAACAGTCTCCTCTGGATGCATGTGGATCCCGTTTACTACCCCAGGTGTTACACATGTACACAGAGCTAAATGCAGTAATTTTTTGTGGGCAAACAAAAAATAGGGAGGAAAAAAGATTAAACACTGACATTGTGGATGAAAGCATAAAATTATTTACCTTTCACTGTGGTGGAAGCTGGCAGCTGGGCCCCTCAACAACCCTGGGCTGTTTTATAATGGAAGAAATCCTGTTGGTATTGATAGTGTTCCTTTGCCTTCCAGCATGCACATCTCCGAAAGCCAACAAGAATTCTTCAGAATGCTTGATGAAAAAATTGAAAAGGTAAGACACAGTAATGTAAACATCCAGCCTCCCTCAGGGGTGGACACAGCTTTCCCAGCTTCATGGCGAGGACAGTGACCTGCCTGCTGCAGCTCTCCGTGCTCTCCATGATTTGGAGGGGTCTGGCCCAAGATTTCCCTTCCAGCTCCTTGGTTAGGCAGTTCAAGTGCAAGGAAGACCAGGAAGGTGAGGAGTTTGCAGGAGGTGCTGTGAGAATCCTTTGTTTTGTGGGAGTGTCACCAGTCTGGGATTTGTGGCAGGCCAACTCACATGTTGAGGATAGGCACGCTGGGGAAAGGTGAAGAGCAAAGTGGGATTTTATGTCATTGCTGATTTGATCTTTGATCTCATCTCTGTGGGAGACAGCTGGAATCTTAATGCTGGTAGTTGCTGGGATACCCCAGGAATTCTTGGTGAATCTCCTTGAAATAGCCACTGGCTCCAAGGCTGGTGGGCTGTAAGTATGGATAGCCCAGCCCCAGGGCTGTGCCAGTGAAATAATGGTGCTGGAGATGCTTTGGAGAAGAGGATGAATAATTCTTTGCATATCTCAGCTGTCCTGAAAGCAGCTTTTGTGTGCTTCAGAAACCTTTTAAATGACCCCCTTGGCTTCTGTGTGAGACAGCAGTGAAGGAGCTGGAGCTCAGCTCATACTGGGAGTGGCTGAGGGAGATGGGGGCTGATGTTCACACACCAAGTTACTCTTCACACTGCCTGTGTTGGAGTCGTGCATCTTGTTCAGTACTTTATATTAAATATTTGCTTCCTCAGTAGCACTATACTAATTTGTACTCCCAGTTTCAGACTGGATATGAGGAAGCATTCCTGTATGGAAAGGGAAGTCAGATACTGGGACAGGCTTCCCAGAAAACTTTCAGTGTTCAAGACATTTGGACAATGCCCTTAACAACATGCTGTAATTTCTGGTCAGCCCTGAAGTGCTCAGGCAGTTGATGATTGTAGGTCCCCTCCACCTGAAATATTTCTAGTCTAGTCCAGTCTATTCTTCTATTCTTTTCTGTTCTATTCTATTTAGTTGTCATGTTGGGTTGCAGAATAAAAGGGAAGTTTTTACTTGCATGGCTCTGAATTTCTGCCTTTTTTGCCAGCACTCCTGGTCCTAGGAGTCAGAGTGCTACAGTGGGTGCCTCTCATATTTGTCCCAAGCAACACATTTGTTACTTTCCTCTTAAAAAATAAAAATTATGAAAACAAAAGAGGACATAAAGGAGAAGAGTAAAAGTGAGGAGTTCATAGATTCCTGAGAAGAATATTTCTGTACCCAGTATTTCACAGGGGTGAGATTTTATGTAACCTAATGCATTTAAAAGTAGAATTTCTACATATCCATAATACAGCTGTATCTCCTTTGAATAAATGCATTCACCCAATGAATATTCAGATGCTTTTCCTGGACATCATCACCTTCCATAATGTTAAGCACAGAATCTCCAGTAAAATGGATTTTCTAAAGATGTATCTTATCTGCAGACCAGACAATGCCATCAGGCTGTATGTAATTATGAATTTTGGTTAATTTTTGTTCCCGAGGTCTGTGGCAGGGCACTAACATCCTCAGTCCCCAGCTGCCACACTGAGGTCCAGCTGTCTCCTGTCTCCTCTGTTGGAGCTGTTTGGATCTGCTTTGAGATGTTCCCAGGTGATCTCCAGGGCTAATTTATCTTGGGGATCAGGAGATTGTCTGTTCAGAGGAAATCCACAGTTTATCTGTCAAAGAGACCAAGTTGCTGACAGCTGATGGGATTGGCAGGAGTTAACGTGCAGCTGAATGTGGGATTTGTGTTCCCTGGGGACCTCCTGTGCCTGAGGAAATAGTCTTCATAAGAGAAGTTTTGGGGTCATTAATTCATCTTTGCTCGCAACGCATTTTTTTTCTAGGTGTTGTCACAAATGCTAAAAAGATTGGCAAATAGAAGGGGTTTTGTCTGATCCATAAATAGCATTTTCAGTCCCTTCTCCGGGGAGGTGTAGGACAGCAAACATGTAGAAGAATTGTTTCAGTGAGCAGCTCAGCAGTGGCAGCTGAAGAATCTGTGGATGTGTGGGGGGTGTTGCCTGTGGCTGGTGAGGTCCCAAACGTTGTGGTTTCCCATGGTTGCCATGGTTACCGTGGCTGTTGGATTTGTGATGGAGACGCCGCTCCGTGGGCTGTGCTGCAGAAACTCCAGCCAGGAGCAAAACACCCTCAGCTCCACTGAGATACAGAGAGGTGCTGGGTCACCAAATCCAAGTGAGCAACAGCAGCTCTGACACGTGAGCATTGGGCAGGAACATCACATGGGGGCCTGGACCTGGCACAGCCATTCCCTGGAATAAAACTCCTGCAGCCAAAATGTGAAATGGAAAGAGCACGGGCTGGTGTTTCGTCAGCTGCAAACAGGAAGTGTTTCTGAGTCCTGGAGATCAAAAAAAAGCCTTATTGAAACAGTCTGGAGGGCTCCTCTGGAAGTTCTGCCCCCAATAGTGCATTCCTGGCTGCCCCTGCAAAGCTCCACTGCCTCCTGCAAATGTCACCCAAAGGTAAAAAACAGAATGTCATGAAGCATGGAGCTTCTGTCTACCAAAATTCAGTGTCAAAACACTGTGAGCCCTTCAGAGGGGGACATCTGCTCTGTCTCTGCCTGAGTCTGTCCCTGCTTCAGGAGCTGGAGCTGAACTGGCATGTACAGAACTGCCGGTGATGGTGGTAATGCCATTCAAAGGCTTTCCTGGAAGGAAGAAATACTGGGATGAGGACTGGGGTAGGACTGACTGAGACTGTGGTGAAAGTCAGCCCCCAACGTAGGCTTAGATATTGGTTCTGCTGGAGTCAACCCAGTCCTTTCAGAAACACCAGAATTTGAGGTAAAAATACTCCCAAGACCTGATGAGCAGCCAGAGTCAGAGGTTAGGTGGGGACTGGGAGCAGCAGGAGGGAGCTGAGCAGTCGGCAGCACCAGAAGCTGCAGTTACTGTACCACTTACTTACTGTGCAGTTACTGTAGTTAGATCCCCAGCTGGCAGAGACCCACGAGGACCATGGAGTCCAGCTCACAGGAACACCCCAGGAATCCCACCACGTGCCTAAAAACATTGTCCAAACACTTTCTGACCTGTGGCTGACCATGGAGAGGAGAGCAAAGGGGAGGACCAAGGACCTGTGTGCAGCACAGGGCCCTGAGTGGTGTCAGAGCAGGCTCAGAAATGTTCCCAACATCTGGCAGCAGCTGCAGCGAGTCCTCCTGGGGCTTCCCACTCGCTGAGGTTATTGTGAGCAGTCACGGCCTTTGCTTTGGGAGACAAAAAGCACTTGTTCCAGAGTTCAGGGGGAAATGGAACAGAGACAGGCAGTGGGAAGGAGGCAGCTCCTCTGCTGTCATCATTTATTGAAAATTAGCCTGAAATCACAGAAATATATTCCAGTGGAGGATGAGCAACAGGTAATAGCAGCAATTAAGTTTGAGGAGAGCGTTCCCCAGAGTAAATTAGAAAGATGTGGGTCAGGAGTACAAGTGATTTGCTTGACCTGAGAGATGAAGGCAGAAATACAGGGAAATATGGCTCTGGAAATCAGAGAAGGAAGCAGAGAGTGACTGAACAGTCCTCCTAAAGGAAACTCTGCTGCTGCTGGATAAATCTGAGATCTGTGCCCAGCGGTGGAGAAATGGGCTCCACTGGCTGCAGCTGGGACTGGGCCAGTCACTGCACTCCTGGGGTGGGATAAATCTGGTTTTCAACTATCAGCTCTGATTAAGAAGATAGAAACATGTCCTGGTATCAAACCATTTGTGTTGGCATTCAGGCAAGTAAATTAATGACCTGGGTTCTCTCCAGTCTGATAGATCAAGGACTAATTTAGTCAGATGTTGCATTTGGACTCAAAAAGATTTGCTGTGAAACACCCAATGAAGAATTAACCTCTTTCTCCTAAAGTTTCTCCAGCCTTCAGTTGTTTTTTTTTTATTTCTTTCTACATCTTAGATTTATTTGGACCCTGATTCCACAGGGCTCCATGCAAATTCCACATTACCACCTGAAAAGAAATAGCAGCACAGGAAGGACATAGAGCTATTGCTGGAGAGGGACTTGGGACAAGGGCCTGGAGTACCATTTGAAAAGGGGGAATGGCTTCCCACTGCCAGAGGGCAGGGTTAGATGGGATATTGGGAAGGAATTCTTCCCTGTGAGGGTTGGGAGCCCTGGCACAGGGTGCCCAGAGAAGCTGTGGCTGCCCCTGCATCCCTGGCAGTGTCCAAGGCCAGGCTGGATGGGGCTTGGAGCAACCTGGGACAGTGGAAGGTGTCCGTGCCCATGGCGGGGGGTGAGACTGGGATGAGCTTTAGGTCCCTTCCCAGCCAAACCCTTCTGGGATTCCATGAATTGCACAGGGTGGCTCAGAGCAGAGTTGATCCTGGGCACAGCCCTGCAAGATCAAGTCCATTGCCTTGAAGGGGCCCTGTCCCACCACAGCTTCCATGAAAGAAATAGAAATAAAAATTAAAAGCTATATCGTACAAAGTGTTGACTGTGAAAAATTTACCCAGTTAGTGCTTGCTGGCAAAAACATCTTGATGATGGCTGTCCTGGAAAATGGTTGGAAAAACAACTGCTGTCTCTGAATCCTACATGGAGCAGTACAGTGATCTGGAGGAATTATCTCCTTGAAGTGTATGGAGCCTGTGGCAGAGTGTATAGGCAACTCTTCTCCCTGTAGGAAAAAGGCTGAGGGGTAATGAAACAACTGACAGGAAATTCCTGGGATTATATTTGGGGATTGCAACCCCACAAGAGAAGCACCTCTGGTTTTGTGGTTCGAAAGGGACCATGGCAAAACGATCCTGTACCAGAGGAAAACCATCACTGGTCCCCTCATCATATGTAAAAAATAATCACAATGCAGTCATGCTCATGGGCAAAAATGAGGGTTAAAAATGTGCAGATGGGTTGCTATGAACTCTGATGGGTACCCCGAGCCTGGGACGTGGTGTTGCCATCCCCATGGGGGATGTCACTGTGGGTCACCTTGCTCTTGAGCACGATGCTGGTGTTGGGGTGTGTGTGCCGGGATTTCTCCAGCAGCCCGCTCAGCTGGCCCTGAGCTGTGGGAGAGCACCCAGCCCTCGGGAAGGATGCAGCAGCCCTCGGGAAGGATGCCTGGCAGCAGCTCCCTGCATCCCTCGTTAGTGAGGCCGGGCACGGCAGCAGGGAGGGGACACAAAGCCGCTCCTTGTGTGGGATGCAGGGAGCGCCCTTGGGAGCGGCTGCCAGCCCCGCGTACTGATTAGGCCCAAACTCATTAGCAAAGTGGATTGCGCTTAATGACTCCATTGATTTTTCCCTAACCAAATGAGAAACGGACAAAAACCAGCACGGTATGCAGTGATTTAGTGCCGCCTCCCGGCATTTTGTTCCCGTCCTTTCGGAGAGCGCTGTAAACAAACCCGGCCTGAGGGAAAGGGGCGGGGGTGCCCAGCCGGGCCCCTCAAAGGGGCCACTGTGTCCCCGGCCCCGGCAGCCCTCAGGAGAAAGGGCTGCTTGCTGCGGCTCCTGGCCCTCTCTCTCCCTCCTCTGCCTCTCCTGCATCCTTTTCCTCTCCTCCCACCTCGCCTTCCCCTTCCTTCTCTCCCTCCCCTGCTTCCCGTCCATCCTCATCCTCCTGTGCCTCCCCTGCCTGGCCCAGCCCTCGGGCACAAGGGGCCATTGAGCCCAGGCGGGGTTGTTTATTGGCCTGTCACCCACACAATGGGGGAAAAGCCTTTTTCCTGCCATTTTTTTCTTTCTCTTTTTATTCCCTAAAAGGATATAATGAGCTGTGATGCATCCCCTGGAGGGGCATCTGGAGGGGATGAGCCCGTCTGGTTTGGGTGCAGACAGCAGGAAAAGAGCATCAGGCTGCTTTTTAATTTTCCTTAAATTCACTCACTCGTTTAGAAACACTCACGGTGTTCTGTGGACATCTACAAAAGCTGACAGTTGTATTTTGAAACTGCAGTGGTGGGAGATGGGATTCTTCAGGAATGAGCTGGACTTGGAGGCACATTTAACAGTTCTCATCTTCCTCAACATAGTTCATTTACACTTTCAATCATTCAAACTTCTCAGAAATCACAGAGTTGGAAGGGACCCACAAGAATCAGAGTCCAACTTTCAAGTGAATGGTCCATGAAGAGATTGACCCCACATCTTAGTCTGTGGGTAGCCCATACATTCCTGTTAGTAGCCACCTGCCCTGTGCCTCTGGATGCAGGAGCCTGCTCCCCTGGACAGAATTTGACTGCCAGTCATGGACTCACAGAATCAGAGGGTGGTTTGGCTTGGAAGGGGCCTTTAAAGGCCACCTGGTCCAGCCCCTCAGTGAGCAGGATGTGTCCCCATCCCAGCAGAGCGCAGGTGGCAGTGATGTGTCTGGAAGGCTCAGCCCAGCTCCCAGTGGCCTTCAGGCCCTGGTGGGAGTGATGTGTCAGTGCCATGGCTAGGACTTGCTCAGCACATTGGTTTGGAGCACTTCTTTGGCATCCATTTGAGAACTGATGCACCTGGCAGCCGTGGAGCAGCCCCAGAAGCAGGAGAACAGCAGCAGGAGTAGGAGGGGGGGAGTGCAGGATGGCTTTTCTTCTGTCAGATTTGGGTCTGCTTGAGGCTTTAATAGCATTGATGGCCACCATGGGGGGTGCTGGGCCGTGGGGCTCCTCTTGAGCATGTAAATGGGTGTCCTGGACATGCCCTGAGCTCAGCCCTCAGTCTCTGCTGCTGCCTTTCACAGCTCTGAAGCATTTTGGACAAAGCCTTCATCACCACCAGCTCAGTCTCCTGGATTTGCCCAAATGTGCTCCCTGGCCTGGAGAAAATGGACAGATTTGTGCTTCACTGCAAAGAATTTCAGTGTTCCTTGTTTTGGAGTTAGAGCTTTTAGTTTAAAAAATGTAAATTTTTTTCCCTTTCTTTCTGGGTCAGTGATTAGTGAGTCGGAATTTGGGCTGATGAGTCTCTGGGGGTTATTTTAACGTACTTAGAAAACCCTTCTGCTCTCAGTGTTGGGCCACAGGGAGTTGTCAGAGCACTGCACATTCCTGGGTCAGGGCCCCAGCAAAGCCACCATCAGCACTGGGACTGCAGAGACCTTTTGGAGCCCTTGTTCCTGGTGTGCAGCCCAGCTGTGTGTCCCAAATAAACTCATCACTCTTAGGAAGCATCTCTCCCTTTTTTTTTTTTGTCTTTCTGGCTCTCCTTCTCCAGGTGCTCAGGTGATACACCCAGCACGCAGGAGCAATGGGAAATATTCCAGAGGTTGAGATTTTGGGTCCTGCATTTGAGGCACTTGTTTGGTGCAAGATAGCCTGGGTGGCTTGTACTGAACATCTCATCTCCAGCTGGTTTTGTGCAGGGAAACAAGGGCATGGCTCCCAGCAGGTCCTTTCTTGCTGCTCTGCAGGGACTGGGTAGGGAGGGACGGGATGTGCCTTCTCCAGGCCATCCCAAGGGGAATACCCAGAGAGATGCTGCTCCACACCTGTGTTTGGGATGGGATAGAAGGCATAGCATGACTGGTCTGATAAGAAATCCGTGTTTTGTGAAGCTTAGGCTGAATCCCCCAGAGCACAAGCATAATTTCAATACGAATTGCATCTTTTGCTCTGGGGTTAAACTTCTGGTGGGGTTATCAGATGAGGGATTCTTGTTCACAGCAGCTGCCTTGTGTTGCTCATAGGATTATATGCTTTGTTGCTTTTGCCTCAGAGATTATCCTTTCACAACAAATCTCGGGGCTGTGTCCATCAGGGTGGATCTTTACATAAAGCTGGTTTGTAAATCAGTTTGTTGGAACCCCCCCTCCGGAATTCAGTATATGGGGGATGATGTTCATGAGATTAACAGTGACAGAAAGGGAAGTGTCTCCTCTCCTGGTTTCCTGCAAATTCCCTGTGTCTGATGTTTCTACTCAGCTCTGAACTTAAACCCCCCCAAGTTCAGAGAACTGCTCTCATTAAGTGTTCCCTGGGTTTATTTCTGTGTGCTCTCTGTGTACCAACTGCCTGGCCTTTGTCCCTGCAGGGTCGTGACTACTGTTCAGAGGAGGAGGATGTCACATAGTGCCAGCTCTGCGCTCGCCCCAGGAGCACCTCCAGTGTAAATAGATCCAACCCAGCCTTCTGGATCCAACCTTTGGGACGTCTGCCCCACTGAACAGCACTCCATAACAGAAGAAGACCATTTCCACATTATATGCTCCATTCAGTTACAGTGTTTCCTAATGAACACGTGAGGAATATTGCTAAGAACTCGTAAGGAACTGTTTTTGTTGCTGCTAGTTAAAACTCGTTGCAACTTCTCACTTTTTTCTGTGTCCAGATACGCAGCAAATCCTTAAAAGTTAATCCAAAAGACGTTGATTTTATTGAGGCTTCTGGCCTGTTTTCTATCAGATGAGGTAGTGTTACACCAAGCTTCCATAAGTGAACATCCAAGCATCTAAGAACACCCCTGAGCTGTGTGTCCGTCCGTGTTGGGGCCAGAGTGCTTGTTAGTGCTGGTGATTCCAAGCTTTGGAGATGGGATGGTTTTGCCATGGCAGGCCTTGTTTCTCAGCTGGGAAGAAGCTGAGAAACTGTTATCCATTAAAAGCATGTTATCACTGAAATGCTGGAAGTGATACAGGAGCAGGAACTTGTATTTTAAGAGGAAAAAAGTTTCATTTAAAAGGTATCTTAATCAAGGACTAAGCTTGCAGTATTGGCTTTGCTGAGCACGAATGGGAGTGTGATCACAATCATTTTGAATCTCTTTTTTTCTAAGAAAATAAACATTTTACTGTTTTTATGTATTCTTGTCTTTTACCATTCCTACAACACAATGTTTTAAGAGTCTGGGGACAAGGAAGACTAAACCTCTCCTCCACCTTGATGTGTCCCGTGGATCTGATCTCTTAAAGCAGCTTTGTGCCAACTGGGGGGATGTGTTGTGTGTCCTGTAGAGTTTATTTTTCCATATTAAATGGAGAGGATATTACTTTCTCAAAAGCAGATGTAATATTTTTAACAAATGCTGTCACGAGTTAAAAAAAAAAGGAAAAAAATACAGCTTTTGTATTTATTATTTCAAAAAAGTTTGTTACCTGTGCTGATATTTCTTCCATCTTTGATGCCATATGAGGGCAGGGTTTGCACTGCATCCAGTGGAGGAGCTTTGTCAGTGTAGTTTGCTGCCATTGTGTTATTTCCTTTGTGGGATGGGTGTGGACCAGAGTGAAGGTGCATTAACAGCATCTCTTAAGATGTGCCTGACACTTGAGTGGGGCACTCAGCCCAGTATTGGCCATTTTTCACTGGGCTTGCTGAAAATCAGATCCCTCTAATGGATTTAAGTCCCTCAAAGATCACCTGTGACCTCTGCAAATCTCTAATAAGTTATTGCTGAATTTCTTGACTAAAGAGGTTTTCCCGAATGTTTCCTCTGAGAGGGGCTGGACAGTCCACATCAGATTTCATTTCCCATCAGTACTGTGTTGTACCTGGAGTATCTCCAGAAACCCCCAGCTCCCTCTTACTGCCATCCTGCACTGGATTTTCCTTTGGCTTTTGGGCAGGGGATGAGCAGTGGGGCCAGACCTGGGGGTGTGAGCCCATCCAGCAGGAGCAGCTTTCCAAGCAGCAGCTGTGAGGCTGCAAATCAAGATGTTTCCTACAGGTAGAAGCCATTCCTGAACTCTGCAGGCACCCCAGGCCCCTGCCTGCCTGCAGCCCGTGGGTGCTGCAGAGCTTCCACAGCTTCCCCTACAAAAGCTCAGTGTCAAGGTGCTCCATGGCATATTCAGCTGTATCCTATTAATGGTCAGAAACCCCCAGCCAGCTCTGATTTCCCTAAATCCTTGCTCATTGGAGCAGCTGCATTGGCCAGGCAGCCCCTCCCAAGTATCCTGACGCCCCTGGAGACAAAGTTTCTCTGTCCCGTCCCTTCACGTGGCTGTTCCTGGGGCTGTGGCACCTCAGTGCCACCGAGCCCTTGGGTTTTGCCATGAATTCTTCCAGGTGATGTCTCTCTCCTCCTGGATGTGATTTTTTTCCATAATTTATGCCAGCTCTTCAGCAGGTGACTATGCTTGGGAGAGTCAAGAGCATTTCAATTATTTACAACACTTTAATTAGTAAAGAGTCCTGGGGAGTGGTCCCACAAACCCTTCTCTGCAAAGCAGTTTGGAAAGCTTCCACAGCAGTGCAGGAGGGATGGGGCCGGGTCTGTTGTTTTGAGCTGTTTCCTTGTCCAGGTGCTGAACATCTTGTGTGTAAATGTCCCCACACAAACACTGTGTTAGGCACATAGTGGTCTTTCTTTCAGCCACCCCTCAGTTTTAATAATATTTTTATTTAATATTTTCCTTGCTGCTGCTGCTGCTGGCACTGGAGACCTGTGCTTTGGTGGACGTTCTGTGAGAGAGGAAAAGCAATTCCCATCTTACCTGTGCTCGTGTTCCAGCCAGCAGCAGGTGCTTTAGACTTCTGGATGAATTACAGCCCCCCTGCTGGACCTGTGTGTGGCAATATTTGTGAAGGCCTCGGTTGGCTGTCAGGCACCAGGGTGGGCAGGAGGTGTGGAACCTGCTGTAATTCTTCCACCTTTGCAAAATCCTGGCAGATTTTGTGAGAAGTCTAAATATATGTGGCAGCTGAAGGTCTGTAATAATCCAAGCAGATTACTCTGGATGAAGATTCATCTCAGCTTGGAGCTCTGCCTCCCCATGGCTTGGCTCTGCTCAAATACATTCAGCAGTGTGGAAAAGATGAGGCTGGGAAGAGAAGGAGAACTTGCTCCTATCTGCTATGCTGTGCTTGGTTGTAAATGGGATTTCAAGGTTCCACTCAAAAGAAGTGTCAGGGAAGTGATTTGAGGCCCAGGCTTCTCTTTAGGAGGCTGATGCAGTATTTCTTGAGCTCCACATCATATTCTGGGATCTTGGAGAAAATTGTGGTGAAGGGGTTTTACAATCAACCTTCTTCCCTTGAAGTGCTTTCTCCTTTGTCCAGAGCCTTTTGAGTGGTGCTGGTTTTCCTCCTTGAGCCTGCCCCAGGCATTGGGAGGAGAACTGGGGAGCTGCTGCCCACCCCAGGCCCAGCCTTAGGCCCTGTTTTATCTCTTGTTTAATTATTGGGAGTTCCACTTCACCTGTGCCCCTTCCACCCCCTAATTAGCATTGATTTCTTGCCTTGCATTCAGTCAGAGGTTTGGTTCTTTTGAATTAGGTCTCCCTGCCATGATCCAGCAGAGCCACCTCCATGTCCCCCCCTGCCACAAGCCCTTTGTGGCCACAGAGCACAGCTCCAGGCTGCCTCACTGCCCCTCTCCATGCCCTTGTAAACAGCAGGAGCAGCAGTGCTGGAACAAGAGGTGAAATTTTCATCCCAGGAGCGCCCTCACCCTCCTCCTGTGGTCCCTGTGTGCAGTCAGGTGGGCTCTAGGCTCAGCAACTGGATGGTGCCCGGAGCTCCCACGGCTGCAGGGGAGGGATCAGCCACATCCCAGGAGTTGTCTCTTTGTTGGTGTGAGAACAGCCAGGCTGGTGACTGGCCCCAGAGTACAACAGGTAAACTCTGGGTGATGAGACAGGAGCGAAGGGGTCCGTGGAGCACCAGGGAGATGTGTTTGAGCTCCCAAGACATCGCTGTCATTGCATGAGAATCAGCCTGGAGATGAATATTCTGTTCTCAGCTATTTCGGTTTTACCAGCTCTGTAAAACAGTAATTTCCTGTCCTTTCATTTTGGAGTTAGCAATGACTCAGCTCCAGATCAGCCTGGCTGACACACCAGACCTTCAGGACAGGAGAGGCTGGGTGATGTGTGTGTCTGTCACAGAGCAAATGTCACAGGGGATTTGCACAAAAAGGGTTTGCAGTTCCACCGTGGTGGTGGGACCCTGGCACAGCCCAGGGAAGCTGTGGCTGCCCCATCTCTGGAAGCATCCAAGCCCAGGCTGGATGGGGCTGGTGGAAGGTGTCCCTGCCCATGGCACGAGGGCACCTTGTTGCCCATGGAACAAGATGATTTTTAAGGTCCCTTCCTGTCCAGACCATTCTGGGATTCCATGACTAAAACCAGTGCCCTCAGATCCCTTGTGGGGTGTTGGGGAGTCTGAGCAACATCCCTGTGCTAAAGAAGCTTTTACCTGTCTGGGGCAGCCCAGTGATGGCACTTGCACTCTGGAAAATCAAAAGCTCTAGTCTCAGCCAAGGTCACTGTGTGGTACAGGCACTTTTTAGGGTGCTCACTGAGAAAACACAGATTTATGGCACTTCTGCCAATGTGGCTTTATGGAAGATGCTTTTGGGAGAACTGAACACTGCAAGACTCTGCTTTGGATCCTGGTACTGCTGGGCAGCTCTCCTTTTTCAGGCTGAAATCTCTCTGTTTAGCTTAATTCTGTAGGTGTTCTGGGAAGAGGAGACAAGAAATGCAGGAATGGCCTTGGAAGGGCACCTTATTTGCTTTGTTGTTGGAGAGATCAGACATCCAAGAAATTGGGTAAGCACTGAGTGAAATTCCTATTATTGTTACTGTGCTGTTGTGGCAAAGGGAAAAAAGCCCCAGCTCAGGGTACTTCAAGATGGGAAAGTTGATAGAAATCAAAGATGTTCATGGCTTTGCTTTATTTAAAAAGTCATACTATTTTCTTTCAGTTTAGCTGAACACATCTACCCATGACACCCAGGGAAATGCTCACTTTGAGATTGAAGATAGGAGAGTCACCATCATGATCATCATCGTCAGGATCATCATCTTCATCATCAACACATGTGGGACTGTGAACCTCCTTCATAAAGCCAACTCTAACACCAGCTTCATGGACACCCATGGCAGCAAAAGGAGAAGCCTGTGATTCTTCCCTCTTGAAATGACTCCCTTTTTCCACCCCACTGCTCTGCCATCCCAGATGGAGCCTGGTACCTTGGAGCAACAATCCTTCATCTCTGTAGAACAACCCCTGCTAAAGCCTTTGAGGTGCGAGTTCAATGGAAAATTTATATATTTCTTTTCATATATAAGTACATTAAATTAAATTTTGAGGCAAAAAGTTCTCAAGAGCAGTTGCTGCGAGAAGCTAGAAAGCTCCGTGTGGGAACAGAGCATATTCCTGGGGTTTTGGCATTCTGCTTTTGTGTCTATTAATAATCCCCCGGAGTGAGTCATATGGAGCTGCATTTATTCACTGACTCGGAGAGAGCTGCTACCCAAAATAGCAGCTCTGTAATTTTTTATGATGCTGTAATGCCAGTGCAGTGAAGATTGACATCATTTGAGGGAGATGCTCCAGCCTGGCAGTCAGAGAAGCCGTGTCCAGCCCCACAAGGAGCGTGGGGAGCCACGTGCTCCATTACATAAAAGCGCCGGAGAGCCAGCACAGGGCAGAGATGCCTTTTCTGTCCTCATCTGAGCATCTTTTGCCCAGATTTTTCCCCCTTTAGGCCTTTCTAAGCCTTCTTTGCTCATTTTCTTCCATCGTGAGGAGCACTGGGCCAGAGGATGACAAGGAAACGGCTTTTGCTGCGGAGAGGAGCCTCAAGCACATCTCAAACCTGCCTGCCAGGAGATCCATAGGGAAATCTTGAAATGCATCAAATTCAGCACCACCACCTCATCCTTTTTCTCACCCACGTTGCTGCTCTGTGTCCCTTCCTGAACCGCCAGGCATCCCCTGGGCCAAGGCCTGTGCCCAAAATCCACCAGGTCCTTCCCAGTCTGGGGTTCCTGACTGATGGCAGCCCCAGGAAAAGGGCAGAGAAACGCTGGGGTGGGGTTTGGGTTGGGTTTTTTAAGGATGAATCTGGTTTCCTGGATTGCTTCTCATTCTCTGCCCTGCACTGCTGCCATCAGGTCTGTCCTGGAGTGGCAGCCAGTGGGGCACCCGAGACATCCCGGGGTGGCCCCACTGCTCCCCAAAAGCACCTGGGGGTACCACTGAGTACCACACAGGCTTTTTGGCACAAAAAGCTTTTTGGCACAATTCTGGCTAAAATTCCTCTGCAGGGGCCCCAGCCCATCACTCTGCACTCTCCACCAAAGCATTAGGAAAGATGAATTTGCCTGTGCTGGGCATTAATAGCCTGGGTGAACTTTTGCAGGTCAGCAGTGTTTTCTAAGTTCCATTCCAGCTGGAAATGTTTATTAACTTTACCTTTCCATGGAGCACTTGGGGAGGAAATAGAACTCCTGCCACAACAGCTTGGAGCCAGTGTGACTGATGGGATGAGCAGCAGCTGTCGCTGGATTTTGGTCAGAGCAGCTCAAGTCCTTTGGGTGAAGCGTGTCACACCTTTGGGTGTCCTGCATGGAAAATGGAAATGTGACAGTTGAGCACCAGGCCCTCAATACAACCACTGGCATAAATTAATAAATATAGTTTTAATAGGAGGGGTGAGGTCTTGGTGCCACCATGCCTCCCTTGTCCTTCAGGCATCCATCCATGCAAGGAGCATCCTGGGGGAGTGGGAGTGTCAGGAACCTGTTCAGACCCAGAAATAAACACTTAAATAGTCCTGACTCTTGTAATAAAAGAAATACAGGGAGGGGCACAGCCCACCCTGGCTGTCCATTCTGTTTTAATTTTGCCTTAGAAGCAATCATATCCCTCTGCCTGCACAGGCAGCACACCTGAACTGGCTGCTGGACACTTGCAGTGTCCCTTGTTCCTTGAAGGGGGCATAAAGGGCCTTTGGTCCAAAATACTCCAGTCCCAAATTCCTGATGTTCCCAGAACACAGGAAACAGTAGGTTGAAGGAATTTAGCACTTCCCTAGCAAGGCTGGCAATGCTTTGTACTTCACAATCGTTAACACTGCTCAGCGCTTGAGTAAGGACTTGAATTTATGCCTCCTTCATCTTAATCCTAATTTTCTTAATCCTAACAGGAAAAATTTACAGGAATAGAGGTGGTGGAGGAGAGCTCATAACAGAGGAAGGATGAGGGATATACCCCTCAAAGACTCACCTCATCAGGCTCAGGTGAGACCTGTTTTCTTCATTCTAAATAAAACAGGTGCAGCAGTCAAAATGAACTTATGAGGGTTTGGATTCTGGATTTTAAAAATAAAACAATAATGCCCAAATCATAGAGAGGTTGAAATAGTCCAATTAGATCTGGTTGCTGAGAGCCTGTCCAGTTTCAGTTCTAGACTGGAAAGGTGGTGGTCTGGTTATTACAGTACCTCTGGGTTCAGCCAACTTCCCAGGGAAAATTGAGGCTTCTCCAGGGTGGCAGCCACGAAGCTGCTCCAGCACTCTGCCAGTGAAGCATTGGTGTGACTGCCTTGCTGAAAATGACACCAACAGCAATGCAGAAATGAGCATCAGTTCGGCACAGCTTGACCAGAATATTTACATTTTATTAAATCTTTACAATCAGCAGTTATAATCAAGTACACAATTATGTACACGGATTATGTACATTTTAGCCCAGACTTTTACATCACAGTACATAGTTGCCCTTAGAAATATTGGGTACACTTATCACCAGAGAGTAAAACCCAACAATAGTGTTACAGCACCTGTTATTAGACATCTTCCATAAGAAAATATACGGCTGTAAATTGGTCTGGCTAAAAAAACAAACAAACCAAAAATCTTATAAAATCTGAACATACAATTTTCATTCACAGAATGGTTTGTTTTCTATGTTCTGACTGATGCCTATTGCATAAGATGTCCTGTTTTTCACCTCTCAACACACACTCATTGGTGCCTACTCAGGGACACTGGCAGGAGGAGGAGAACCAGAGCTGGGCTCATTCTCAAACTTCATTAAGAAACAAAAAATGTAAACAATTAAGAAGATTCCTCTAAGATCAAATGAGAAATTAATTGGCTGATCTGAATTACATGGCATGGAATAAGTGCTGGTTGCAGCTGTGATTCCTGAATTCTTCAGTGTTCAATACCATACAAAGAAATGTACAATGCTACACACTAAGGGTGATTCCTGATTAATGATCTATGAGCAATATTCCATATGCAGGGAGCAGACTTCCAAACATTTGGGAAGAACACTCTCTCCCCTTCCCAAAAGGGTTTTTCTTTTTGATGAATACATTCTTTTTGCTTTTTAAGATGATAGTAACAGAAAACTGAATTCTTTCCAGAATGATATGAACGGGTTAAAATAAAGCCTATGTCCTCATAAGGAAATACAAAGTGAAAATAACCTGAATAAAACTGTCCCCCCAATTTAATCCTCTTTCCTAAAAGGTCAACCTTGCCTGATTCAGTTCTGTAAACAAAGCTATGGCTCTCGTGATGGTTTCAAAAGTGAAGTAGAACTAAATGAAACAAAAACCACTTCAAATGGAAGGAGGCAACAGTAATCTGAGGTAGGCCACCACCAAAATGCTGCCCCCTAAATCCATATGGAGTCTGGGATCCCTGAAAGGCAATGCCTGCTGCTCTACTAACAGGTGGAGAAAGCAGTTACTAAAAATGAGCTGGTGATGGCAAGGAAAGTTAACCTTTTAATAAAAGTTTACATCTACACCTAAGTCTGCAAGTAAAAAAAAGAAAACCTTTAGCTGCTATATTGAGATAGTAATGACCAGAGGCCTCTAGGATACAAAAATAACTCTTATTTCCACCAAAAGAGCTACCAAGAAGGAAGATTATGTCCATGTCAAAAAGCATGGGAACAAAGATGCTCCTTTTGTGGCACTGAGCACTGACAGATCAATGGAATTCTCTGAGTGAAAATGTTTGATCTGCACCTCAGGTTTGATCCTGCACTTGGCCATGTCCTGGCACTCCCAGGGCTCCAAGGAGCCAAGGACACTTAAAAGGCTCCCATGGTCAAATGCTTTCTATGAACTCATGCAACAAAACCCATAAATAAAAACATTCCCAACTGAAAACCCCCAGCTGCTTCAAGTCCAAGCCTCCAGACAGCTACTTGTGCAAAGGAATGACCACTCCTTTTGTTGCTAATTTCTTTCAAAGGACACTTATTCACTATTCCTCCTCAAATTCCCTCCTACCCTGGTGATTTAAAGTTCTGGATGATATTTAGGTGGACTGCCATGCTCTCAAAAGGTGCCTGTGCATTCTGAGACTTTTGAAAGCAAGTGTGGCTGAGTACATGGATCCAACATGCCTGGGATTGCTCTGCTCACTGTACAGAGTATAAATACAGAGTATGGCTGTGCTGATTAACAGTTGCATATTCAGCACGTGTAATTTCACCAGCTAAATCAAAGGTGCAGTCTGGAGTGGGGCTTCCTGTTTATTTACTCCATTGCAATGATGAACATAAACCTGCATTTTTAGCCTGGTGCAGCATATAGGCAGTGTTCATTTAGTCTTTAATATAAAACCATTTTTTAACCACAATTCACTAAAAGCAGTTTACATAAATCAAGTCAATTAGTTTTTGGCAGTTTCTTTGGACACAGTCAAAACGCCTCTATGTTGTTTAAACTTCCCCATTTTTACTTAAATATAATGTAGATAACAAATTAGGACTCCCACTTACCTGTAACAAACTCCAGAGCCTGGGCTAACACCCCTGCACTCTGAACTACTGACCCAACAGCCAGAACTGTTGCCTTTCCCCACTGGCCCCGGCCTCCTTGCCTGAAACACCACATACACAAGTTGGATATAAAAAGAACAATGGAGTCAAGCTGTTGGAAGTCAAACTCGTAGAAAAAGGCCTTGTTACAGCTGATAGAGCTGTCTCCTTTCAGAGACCGTTTCAGATTTTGGGGCAGACTGGAGGTTCTCCACCTGGGAGGCCAAGGGAAACACCTGGGACTCAACACCTGCCTTTCCTGCTTGCCCTCAGCCTCCAGCAGGACCCTCCCACACCTTCTCCTGGTGGCCCCACGGCCAGCCCAGCCTCCCTGACAGACTCTGCCTTTGGTTTGTGCAGTTCCTCCAGCTGGAAGCAGAGCAGGAGGGGAACTGCCAGGTCCCCGTGTGGTTCGGGGTGCAAGGAGTGATGAGCAGCACTGTGATATGTCAGACCAAAGCAGACTGTTCCAGCTGTGCAAACACCTGGGAACAGTTCCCCTGCTGCTCTAAGGAAGGCTTTCAGCTGGGGAGGGGTGGGTGCCCCATCAAGAACCACTCCATGGTCTGTCACCCCACCCTGCTCAACAGGAGTCCCCTTGGAGCCTGGAAGGCACGAGTCAGGCTCGTCCCTACCTGGGGCACAGCACCAGCCACGGGGCCACACAAATGCTTCGATTGCACGTTCCCATTTTTAAACAGGAAAAATTAAAACATACAAAGAGCCTGTGCTGGAATTCTGTGTTGTTTTCCAGGTGACACCTGGTTGCTCATCCCAATACTGAATATGTTATCTTGGATATCAGGGCCTCACTTCTACCCAAAGAGGTCTCCATTTGTTTATTAACAAATAAGTTATTATTACAAGTCATAGCTCATCCTTTTCCATCATTTCAAATGCTTCTATATCTTCATTCCAGTCTGCTAATATGGATTCCATAGGCTGGACTTTACTATCCCAGTGAGCTTTGGAACTGGCCTCTGCCTGGGTGTTTTGTTCCTGAGGCTGGCTGTCCCCTGGTGTACACGCTGGCTCTGGAGCACCGGCCTCTGCAGCTCCAGAGGTGTGGGGATCCTGATCTGCCATGGAAACACTGGCACTGGCAGGAGACAAAGGATCAGGGTCACCAACAGCAGAGCTCTCTCCTCCTCCTTCGCGCTCCCCACTGACTGCTCCAGCATCCTGAGATTCTGAAGGAGCTTCCTCGGAATTTGGTTTGTGTGAATCACTTTCAGGTGATTTCTGGTCCATATTCTCCATTTCCAAGTCTTTGAAAGGGAAGGAAAAAAGAAAAAAAAAAGTTAAAACAACCGTAGGAGTGCAATGTTTTATGATGTGTTCCAAAATCAAGGCTTCTTCCCTTGGCCTTATTTCTTCAAGGAAGAGCAGACTTTCCAGTGATATGAAAATTTAATGGTAGTGAGGAATATATTTTACAGAGCAATAGGAGGAAAGCCTTTTAAACACATTTTAAACGAGGGCAAACAATACATTGAGGCTCCTTTGGGTTCCTCAAACTTTAGGAGTGACTTGTGGGTCAGTGCCAGTTACCCTCCTTCAGCCTTAAGTAAATATCCACTGCCTGTGCTGAACTTTAATGCTGGATTTTAAAGCACTCCCAGATCCAGCACATCTGAGCACATGGGGTTTGGACAGAGTTTCCCAAGTTTACTGAACTGTGCATTTGAGAGAGCCAAAGCCAGGGCCTCCCCACTCAAAGCAAGTAAGACACGTCTCCCACGTCCCAGCTTAGCTCCCAACAACTGCCCAATTTAGTCATGCAGATTTCTCTGGGTTTGATCTTTATGGCTATAAGCAGGACACTTGTATTTCAGGATTTTTAGGGAATTTAACTGCACATGCCACTGTTGACATGGGATACTTACTGCTATCAATAATGTAGTTTGGAATCATTTTACCTTTAAAGATTGTAGCTGGGATTCCAAACGGAAGCACGAGGAGGAGGAAGAAGCAGATATGGATTACAAACTCTCAAAGGCAGAGCTATCTTGTATTTAGCATTTTGTCAGAGCACTTAGCACAGTTATAAACAGGAGGGATTTGTAAGTTAGGAAGAAACAAGACAAGATTTTGGCATATCCCCTTTGCAAATAGGCTGATTTTCTAGATAATTGTTCTTACCTACTCTGCTTGGACACAGCAGTGCTACAGGGAAGGCTTACAAGAGGAAAATCTGGAATTTTCTGCTGCACTCAAACATTTCAACTGGGAATGTATTAGCTTGCAATTTTCTTGCATTATGCAAGAACACCCACAAAACATCTGAGGTCAGCAGCCTTATTTCTCATGTTAATCACTTCTCCTTAGATAGGCAAAATAGTTCTAGCACTTGTCTCTCCTTCTGGGTCCCAGGAATGTCACTGGGGATCTTGGTGAGGGCGAGATGCTTGCAATGTAGGGCACTGGAAACACGCTGTTCCTGATGCTACTTCAAGGCAGCTGATGAGAAAAAGGGTTCAAAAGGAATCCAAAAGGCTGGATTTTCTCATAAGCCAAAGTGACACGTAGGAAGAGCATTTCTGGATATTACCTTGTAGAGGGAGTGGATATCAATGATATCTCTCAGATAATGGCTCGCTTAATAAAAAACGAATTCCAGTGTCAAACAGAACCATGGCACCTCTGGGCTGCAGCGCAAATCATTCCTGTCCATTTTCCACTGTGCCACAGCACAAATGGGAGCTAGATTTACATCAGTCACCTCTAACCTTACCTCTGTCTTTTGCTTTATCAGAAAGGAGCACCTCCACAGCCTCATACTCCCGGATGGCATCCAGGATGATGTTCCCTTCCTTGTTGAAGAGGAAGAGCATGGGAATGGTGATGTCATCTGTGTTCTTGCCATCCCCAGCCATTTGGAAGAGAGGGGCTGTGTCACTGCTGCTGCCCTCGTTGTCATCTAGGCAGAGCATACCAGAGGAAGGGCAAACTTCCCATTAGATCAGCTGAACTCGGGGCAACCTCCCCTGCCCAGTCACTTCACAGCAAACCCCAACCTGGTGTGTTTTCCTCCACTTTTAAATTCTATCCCCATTCCTCCTCAGCACTTAGTACTGACAGCACCCTGCAATCCTTAAAGTAACCACTTTTAGTCTGCAAAAACACCCCCATCCCCATTTGTGACTGCACAGAACCAGACAAACCCCAAACATCTCTTCATCTTCTGAAAGCACAAATGCTGTGCTCCTCAGCTTAAAGCCTGTCAGCTTTCCTGTATCTTCAAATCTGTAAAATTAGGTTATGTTTGCACAAATTAAGAACTTGGAATTGTATTTACCAATGACAATGCCTCCTATTGCTCCAGCTTTCTGAATGTTTCGTGCCTTTTCAGCAAACATGCACTGGCCTCTCTGCATCAAAGCAATTTTCTCTTTCACTGCCTCAGGATTAGTGATCTCTGAGCATCCATTATATGGCTTAATGGTTGCAACGAATCCTCTCGTCTGTTAGGAAAAAACAAAAATAAAGAGTGAATTAGAGCACTGTGGTCATGCTCTTGAAAGACTCCCAAGTATTTTTGTCTCTGTGGTCATGCTTGTGAAAGATTCCCAAGTATTTTTGTTCCTTCAGTCACTCTGCTGCATTTAGTGTTGTCTTGTGTCAGTGCAGACAATCTGTGCCCTGAAACTGGAGCTCTAGAAGCAAAGAACGACTCAATGAAAACCTAATTCTTATCATCAGTGTGGTTTGTCTACACCTGGGAAGTGTTGTCTCTGGAAATTTTTCTCCTGTGAACTGCCAGTCTGGAACTCCTCTTTGGGGCTGCAATGTGGGTTTTCCTACAGCTTCCCATAGGGACCCCTGCCTCTGTGGTACTGCCCTCTTCCATCTACACAGAGCCTTCTAGAAAAGCTTTTGTTAGAACAACTTGCTCTAACTCTAAAAAGTTTCTGCCAGCTCCTGGCTGACGTGGGAGGGAAACTTCCCCTAAATCACCATCTCCTTAGCTGTGCACTGCAGACTGGATAAGCTTGCTTTGCAACTCATGCTGTGCATGTGTTTTAAAACATAAACCATGGCTGATGACTCAGGAGCAGAGCCCAGACAGATAAGCCACTCATGCCCACGACTGTCACTGCTGTCACTGTCACCTCTGGGCCCTGTCATTTTAACCCTGTAATTAACTGATCACCTGGAGGATCAGCTGGATGCCCTCAAACAACAGCAGTACTTTAAAGCTGAGGCTTGTGCAACATGAAAGAACAGACACACCCACATCTTACATACCCCTGCTTTGTGTTTGGACAAGTCCATCCCAAACTGTGCTGGCCCAGCAGTCAAGACCACCCTGCCAAAGAAGGGATGGGAAACAATCTGCACAGCACGAGGAGGGAGCTGCTGCTCTTTCTGCTGCTGGCTGGAGAGTTCAATCATCTCCTGCATGAACCGTAAGCCATCCTCAGCATCCAGGGAACTTGCTGCCTGCAGAGCAAGGAATCAATAAACAATTTTATCTTAAATGTTTGAGGAACGTGGGGGGAAAGAAATTCAATGTGCTTGCTTGGACCACTGCTACAAAGACTTTAACACACAGGGTGGATGCTCACTTCCACTCGTGCATAATTTCACAAATTTCACAAAAGGTTTAACACCTGCCCACCCAGGAAACTGAAAATATATAAATATATAAACTTCATAAAGGGATGGAAGTATCTCATGCTGAAAGCAGTGTTTTCAGACAACAGGCTGTTGGCTACATCACTTCAACATGAGCAGCCTCTACCTAATTTAGTGGAAGACTAGTTAAAAGTGTTGCTGAGGCAAAATATTAACAAGCATCAGCCTGCTAAATATAGCTACAATATCCAGCTCATGTGCCTCCTTCCACAGGGTAGCTGTCCCTCCTGAAGCTCCAGGTGTCAAGTATCATTGCTAGGAGGACTTTGCTGAGAGCTGTAAGAAATAAAATCCTGCCAGGTCATCTTACTTGCACTGCGTGCTGCACTAATTGCACTCGTCCATCTTTCAGATGGATCAAACTGACTCCCATCTTCTTCAGGATCTCCAAGTGCTCAGGATTGCTGGCCATGAAATCTCTGGCTCTCAACGGTGGTTTTGGTCCACTTCCCAAACTCTCTTCTCTGCCAAAAGAGATCAAAGCTTTAAAAAACCAGATTATTCTTGAAGCAGAACTCTAGTGTTATCCCTGCCATCACAAGATTGGAATTCTTGGTACACTGAGTGCAAGATTCAGTGGAATGCAACTTCTCAATCAAGTTACCTTTTTTTTGAAGTTGTCTGTATTAGCAATAATTTTATAGTGCAAAACCTCCCTCCCAAGTATTGATAACAAAACTGTCATATACTCTCTCTCATTTGTAAATAGTCTGCATTATTGCAACACTGACCAAACCCAGTTTGCCCTATACAGTTGCAGCTCAGTTTTATTCATGAAATACAAATATAGAACAGGTGGTCAGGAGGACAAACTTCCTCAGCCTTAACACAGCCCTAAATTCCTCAAAACAGGTGCAGTTATGTGCGGCAGCATAATTTCCTTACTTAAGTAGAAAGTAGAATTTCAGAGTTGTTCAGGAGACTGCAGAAATTAATTTTACAAATCACAGAGACATGCTTCCTGCACTACTCCAGGTGGGAGCTGCAGCCAAGGTATGCAGCTCATTCAGCTCCTTTTGCTTTGAAAGACTTGGTAACTACAGCTGGAAACAAACTAAGTCTTGCTGAGGATGCTAGAGAACTCCAAAGTGATTTTTCTTGTGACCAGGAATCACCCCTTTGGCCCATGCCAAAAGGACTGCCAGCTCCAGCACAACTCATGCTTCTCCTTCCCTGCAGAGCAGACCCTGTTCCACTCAGTCCTGTGCTAACAAAAAGAGAGGAAATCTCCGTCTTACGCTCTGGAAATGCCCCGAGGACAGCTCTTATCCACCACGTTCTTCAGAGGCTCACGGATGCTCTGGGCAAACATGGGGTCATTTGGGAAGAGGATCTGGGTGTTTGGACAGGTCCAGTCAAAGTTGCTGTCGTCCAACTCTGTGTACTCTGTGCTCTAAAATGAAAGATACAGAGTAAAAAAATGCAGGTTATAGTTTTACATAAAGAACATCAACAGATAAGCCTAGCTTAAGTAATCTGTTTTCTGGGGACATGTGGCAGCTGAGTGCAATAGGGGGGAGCCAGTGCACTGCAATCCCTTGGACAGATGAATACAACACCCATTCTAATTTGTAATTTACTAAATTTATATAGTTTCTAGATTTTTTTTTTGCAGAAACAGCTAATCCTCTGCTGGCAGACAGTACTTCTCAAGCCTGCTCATGACAAAGCCAGTGCCCTGTATTTTATGTGCTGGACAAGTAAAGGGAGTAGTTCTGGTTTCACCTGATATTGGCTTTACAGTGAGTGACCAGCTGCAGGATGTAGGTCATTTTTACTAAAAATGTCACATCTTTTCATGTGAACAAAGGATTCTCCTCCTCAGGAGCCACACAGACTTGCTATTCTGGATGAGCAAGGATGAATCTCAATGTAATTCTAACAATTTCTATTTTCAGGAATGATGGCAGAGTGAACATCTGCACAAATTGCTGGTTTGTAACATGTGAAACCATGTGGAACATGTCTGGTGGTTTGAAGCCACATTTAGCATGTCCTTAGCTTAGCAAATAACTGGTTATAGATAACTGGAAAGCTCATTTTATAACCCACAGAAATTAATGTAGTATTTATCTACATGAAAAGACTCACCCCTCCTGTTTGCAACATATTGGCCAATGAAAAATCAAGTACTTAAATGCTCCCTAAAACCCAAGACCTATAAAACCCAAGACCTATACTAAGACATGACCTTTCTTGTTTATGAGAGCAAATACAAACAGGATGTTGGGTTGATAGTACCAAGTATCTCTCTCACAGTTTGTTTTAATAGCAGTGTATTTATGTTAAAAATCATTTACACATTCCATCTGTTCAGATAAAATTCCATAAAAGAGGAATGCCTGACGTCACAGCCTTTCAGCCACCTGACACCATTTTCAATGGGTTTTTCCTACTTGGATTATGCCCATTTGCAGCTTCAACTCAAAGAGCTTAAAAAACTGCATTTGAGCAATTTATTCTATCCTCTCTACTGGCCTTTCATTAACATTTGCAGTTCTCAATAGAACAAACCAAGTTAGGCCAGCACTTAACACAGCACCAAATGTGGGAACCCTGCCTGTCTCAGAGGTATTACATTCTTATATTGGGAACAAAAGTTACATAAAATCCTCCTTCAGACCCTTCAGAAAACTTCTTGTTTAGTTCAGAAAACAGCCTGTTTTCAAAACTCAAAGAGGAAAGATACATTCTCAGGGAAAGAACATTTCAGAGAGGGTGTGGGATTTTCACCCTGAAGCAACGTTTAACACCAAACCCATGACCCATTAAAACAAAACCAGTGTTTGACATTAAAATCAAATAATTAAAAATTTGTCACTGCTTAATGCTAAAGTCCACCAAACAGGGTGATTTTTCCAGGATACATGGCTTGACACACAATATAAGCCTATTCCTCTGATCCAGGCATTATTGCAAAACTTGGAAAATGTTAAAAATAGAGGCACAAATAATGGAATTTGTGTCCTTGATGTTTCAGACACCATTTTCTCTTTCTCTTCTTCTTTTTTCTTATTCTTGTATAGACAAATTATGTCACCTTATTGACCACAAAATCAAAAAAGGTGAGGATTTATGATGCTTCACGGCACAGCTGTATTACTCCATATTATTTTGGAAGGTTAAGTAATTTATAAACCTACAACTGTTCTCATATTTACAGAATAGGTGCCTACTGCATGGACTAAAGTGATTAAACATCCCAAATCTGTCTGCACCTCTATCTTATCAAATTAACTTCACAGCTGTCTCAAAATCCTTCTCAAAATTTATTCATGTGCTAAAAAACAAGGAAAACGTAGGTTTTAGAAAAAATAATAAAAAATAAAATGGGGACAAAAATATCCCCATTATGTTATCTTCCAATTCATACAGAAATGGGAAATTATTCTCTTTTTAAATCTTGCTAACAATTCCTATCTTTTCTCTCAAGGCTCAGCAGTGCAGAATTCAGTCATTATTCCTACTCTGGTGACTGCACTGTTAATATGATGAAATAGTGCCTATCAAACAACGTGTTCAAACTGGTGCACTTCCTCAAACTATGATCTTTCCTGATTTTATTTCCACTTCCACTCCAAAAAAGGAAGTGTACCACAGACTCTGATTTAGACTGGAGCTGTTACATACGGTATTTTTTTTAGAGATGGTTTGGTTTGTAGTGGAGAGCCAGAGTGGCAATAGATGAGCTTCTGTAGTGAAGATATAATCTTCAATATCAAAAATCATGTCCTCCTTATCAGCAAACAGCAGGTACAGATATTTAAACATCTCAGCCAGGAAGAATGAGTCCATCCTGTAGAGAAAAAGGGGATGTCTTTTAGGGAGATCTCCTCCTTTCCAGAAAATCAGTAAAACAAATATTCCTAGTGCTCCATCTCTGAAGATTTCGTGACTATTACTGCTGGACATAATTCCATTAGCATTCCTTCTGCTTGGAAGAAGCTGTGTTTGGAGGGAAATGATTCAGCACATTCAGTACAAAAGAGCATTACAGAAAAAACAAATAAACCTCCTGACAAACATACAGATTTGAAGTATATTTAGCTTGAATGTGATTCATCTACTGCTCTCAGACAAATGAAAGGTTATTAAACTGAAAATATTCTTATAGAGCACCCTATAACCCTACTGAAACAGTTCACAGATTGTTTCAATGCATTTACAATTCAATACAATTACAAACAGGTAATTAAAACTTGGTTATCAGACTGAAAACACGCAGCTCCTCAAATACCAATTAATTCAATTACACAGGGCAATTTGATTTTTTTTCTGTATTTTATATTTAAAAAGATAATTGTGCAAACTTTACCTGTCTTCATGACTTCCTGTACGAACATCCTTCATTGCAGCAAACCCACAGGGAACTCTGGCATACTTGTTCAAGTTTTCAATGAGGGTTTTTCCTACTTCTAGGTAGTAAGGGTCTCCTGTAGCCTATGAAATAAACCCAAAAACGTTTTTTATAACCATACATCTTGTTTATATCCTAAACTGGCTCCAGTGGGTAAGTTAAGCTGGAGATATGCTACTCAATTCTGTATTGAAATAAACAACAAAATTCTAGGTGCAAGAAAAAGTGCTCAAAGGTCAGAGGAGTGAATGTGACTGTACCTTATACAAGAAGTAGGTGCTTTCAGCAAATTCAGGCCTCAGAGGATGCTGAGCCCAGTGAACTCTGAAGTCTGTTGTGAATGCCTGAGAATGAAAAAGAACAGACAAAAATAAATGCAGGAATGCAAACCAAACACAGGTTAATTTGAATTCTATGTTAACTGTATAACCAGCCTAGCTGTGGTAAATACCATTTTTGCAAACATACCTAGCACCTGACACCTACAGTGCAGTCAAGTGTCACTGCACACTGATAGATGGTTAAGCAGCTGTTTCTAAATTAATACCACAGGCTATAAGTCAGATATCTAAAAATTTCCTAGTCTATATATTCACTCTTAATGTGCACTGGGAAAAACCACTTCTGTCATATATTCACTACTGTTTCATACTAAGGTTTAAACCAAGTCTTTGCTTAGGGGATGGTCTGTTGGCTTAAACACAACCACCTGACCTTTTAAAGTTTCCCTCCTAAGTACAAAACACAAAAAAAAACCCAACCAAAAAACCCATAAAGAGCCAAATTATACCATTTTAAAAACCCTCAAAAAAAAAAAATCATTCCAGTGCTTAGCATTCTTTGCTCTCAATAACCACACTAGGTGAATGTGATGTTAATTAAAATGTTCTCTTAACAGAAATAAGCTTACACTACAGGAAAGTCAAAACTAAACCCTGAGTCAGAAGCTTTCAAATATAATCTGGGTCATCACAGATTAAAGACATACACTTCAGCAGGTAAACAAGCTTTTCTGTGCACAATGGACTTGCTGAAAGACTTGCAGCATCTGCAGGAAGTTTGTGTGCTGACTTCCAAAGACATTATACAAAATTTCAGAACATTCCCTCAGCTGTCAGACAAGCAGAACTGCAAATCACGTAATAACGCTGTGGAAATGAGGCTTTGATTTTAATAACATATATACCTGCTGGTTTCTCAAATGGGCATCTGCAACTGCTCAAAATGAGGTAAGAAACGGTTTACACAATCAAAAATACAAATTTTTGATTTACAAAATCAAAAAACTACTACCTTACCTCTGGAAGAAAGTTATGCTTTTTTATAACCTGATACAGCATCTCATGGGTTTCAATAGCAGGTCTAATATCACCCTTCAACACCTAAAATTAAAAAACAAAAGTAACACTAACTCACCAAGTATAGGAATAATACTCAAGGTTAAAAACACTCATGGTGTGTTCATGTAAAGCTACAGAGCAGTCACTACATATTGTAATTACTAATCCCTATCAGTCTAAGTCACAGATACTCCTTCAGAGTTTTTTAAGCAAAATCAGTGAACTCATTAAAATTATTGCCTATGTAGAACAAGGAGCTCTGACACTTACAGAGAACTGGGGTGAAAATGTGACCTAGTTTATCTTAAAGATGTCAATGGCTCACAAACTAGAAAATCAGTTACTAGTAAAGAGGCAACTTAATTGGAGTATTTTCATGACTAGGAGTGACGGAAGCAAATTATAGGAACATACTTTATCTGATACTCAACACAGCCAGAAAAGCACATGAACTTGCATCACAGCATTGAAGTGACTGGAAGGCTAAGTACAGAAATCATGGAATCCCAGAATGGTTTAGGTTGGAGGGACCTTAGAGCCCATCCAGTGCCATCCCCTTGCCATGGGCAGAGACCCTTTCCACTAGCCAGGTTACTCCAAGCCCTGACCAGCCTGGCCTTGGACACTTCCAGGGATGTTCCCTCAGTATTTCTGATAATCAAATTGCTAAGCTTGACTTGCAAATCATATATCCAACCCAGTTAATAATTTCCTTGTTATTAAAACCATCTCTGCATGGGTTTTACACCTTACCTGCAACCCAGGGAAGAAAGCAAGTAGAGAATCCATCCAGGTCCGAGCATTTAGCATTGGTTTATGAATGTGAACATCAAGGAGAAGAGGTGGCTGGCTGATGTATCTCATTATGGCATCATAGTGCTGCCAAACATCAAGAAAAGCAGGAGTTTGTATATCAATTCATTCCCCAAAAGAGAGACAGATCACCAGACTGGCATTGTATTTGAGTGGAAAAGCCAGTACTACATTCCCAATCATTACTACATCTGGCAATGCCACTAATCTCTAGTTTTACAAACTAAAACTAAATATAGTAAATACTGACAAGCTTTACACTTGCAAAACAAAGAATACACATACACAAAAGTATATCCAGCAGCCATGTGATAAACCAGGAACTATCACAGTTAAGGCACATTTGTTTTGGGTGAATTTTAAAGCACACTATAAAGAAAGCTGAAATTGCTTTCTTTGAGCAACAAAATTCCAAAGCACACGGACCCCAGGAGGAAAAGGAGGTTAAAAAACCCAAACAAAGCAGCTAAACCAGATGGCTCAGAAAAACTTTTAAACCCACGAGGTCACTTGCCATGTTGCTGAGTTCCAATCCTAAACTTTGTTTTCAGAAGGTGCAATCCTGAGTACATGAGCCAAACTGACAGGAAACACTTAAGAGATGTGGCTCAAGGAAAATGTAACACTGGGGGCTGCCCCTTAAGACCACGAAATCATCATTACACCTGAAGTGTTACAACTTTAACTATGGAATTATTGCACTTCTGATAAAAACATCATGCTATATGATATAAAATCATTTTATGATCTAAGATGCTTTTAATGGATATTGCTATTTTCAAAAGAAAGAATGCTTTTATTATGAAAGAATTATGATGCTGACCAAGTTGTTCAGTAATTTATGAATTTTAAAAAATGTAAGCGTGATTTTTCAGCTTGTATAATAAATGTATCCTGGGCCTGAAGATCTGCAGTGCAAAGCAAGATCCACACTTTGATTTTTTTTGTTGCTCCAGGACAGAATGAGATTGTACAATGGCTTGGTAGAAGAGGCCCTTACATTCTTTTACAGAAACATTTGCAGTATTGCACTCTCCCAGATGATCTGGAAATACAGCTTCTCCTATACCGGGGACATCGATAAAGGCCTAGAAGGTTCTGATTTTTACTGGATTGGGTTAAAATAACTGCTCAGGTGACAGCTAATCACCCAAGATTAGCAAAAACCCTCAGTAAAAAGAGCTGGCACTAAACACAGCAGAAGTCACAGAAATTCTGCTAAAGATCCTTTTTCAGGCTAACAGCTGACAACACAATTACTCTGAAATTTGTATTGCAGAAGGCACAAACCTGAGCAAGGTGTTTACTTACCGTGTTAAATCTTTCCAGGAAACTGTCATCTCCCAGCAAGACATAAGCTTTTAATAAATATTCATAGTATGAATCTATTCCTGCTCCAACTCCACTATCTAGGAACAGGCGGAAATAAAAAGGTGGGTTTACTTTATGTAGTGATATGGGTATTTTCCACATTTTTCCACTTTGATTTTAAAGGCTCTTCCAGTGAAAGGAAAAGCCTCCTATCACTGGAATTAAGGCACAGATGGAAGCAGAGACACAATACTGTGTGTCTATGCCAAAGGCTTTGCATTACCAGTGCATATAATAATTTGGACAGACATGCATTGAAGACACTTATTTCACAGGACATCACTTCTCCTGTCCTATTTATATTTTTTCCTATGTATTTATAGCAAAGTCATCCCATCTGAAAAGTCATCCCAAGGCATTTCTCTCGGTGCTAAAGAGGCTCAGGGAACACTTTGCCATGAATAAAACCAGTTTCTCTACCAGAGAGGGCTTTGCTCTCCTAGAGCAGAGCCAGGGTATCCCATCAATATCTCTCAACAGTGCAGGGAAGCATGCTGAGGGTGTGAGATGTCCCCCGCCTGTGGGTCAGAGCCCACCTTTGCGGACCCAGTCTCCAGTGTGGATGTTGATGGTGACCCCCACTAAGTTGCTGCTGCGCTGCCTCTTCTCCCAGATAAAATCCAGCGCCTTCCGGGCATATTCCTGCAACAACAACAACAACAACAGGGAATCAGGGAAACACAGGCACCAAACTCTGTCATTCTTTTGGCTATTTCAATTAAGATGCTAGGAAAATAATAGGATGTTTCATGTCTAACAATTTCAGAACTCCTTCTAATCTTCAGAATATTCATCTTGTTTACTTCTGTACTAATCTAACTACTTTCAACCAGAATTATTTCCTGTGATTTAAAAAATTATTTAAAAAACCCCCAAACCTTAGAAGAAAGCCCACAAACACTACAAATCTCAACATATACAAATGTTTTTGTGCAGCACAGTGGTAAGACATCCATTTCATGAACTCAGAGTTGTTTTTTCCAAAATTACAAAATGTAAACACAATGCTAAAGACCTAAGGCAAAAAATAAGATATGGTAGAAAGCAAACCTCAAATATAGATGTGCCTGTGAATCTGCTTAAAGCTGCAAACTCAAGGATCAAGGTACCAGCACAAGCTGTACAGGTATCAGTTTCTGTTCCTGTTCGTGCTTCTGGATGTCTTACACCAAATTTTAAGTTAACCTAGAGAAAAACAGAGATTAACATCTGTATTTTTCCTAGCTGAAAGAATTTACACTCCTATGATTGTACAGTATATACAGGCACACAGTATATTGCAAGCACTCTATGCTCTTTCTAACGACAAGAAAAAACGGATCTCTTTGGTTTTGCTCTGCCAACTTAAGACACACAGAGAGAATTATTCACAAATATTCAAACTCTCAACCCTCCCAAACAAGAATTGTTGCCTGGTTCACTAGACATTTAAATAAGAGAATACAATCTAAAAATCTAATCCAACCAATTTTTTTAGCAACAAATCAGGAACTCAGAACATTACAAGTCCTCCTGGAAATTTAGTTTTGTAAATATCTCACTACTCCTGGCTCCTGACAGTACCTGCAATTTATCAGCTTTCCATTTTCTGGAGACTTTAATAAATATAGAAATTATTTTGGAAACAGATATAAAATCAAAACAACCAAAGTCTTGATGACAGCTGTAATCCTGCATTACAGAAACAGAACTTACTCTTGGGTAAGGGAGACCACTAGTGGTGTTAAAAGCAGGTAAAAGCTTGTAGCCCAGTTCCTTGGCCATGTGCAGGAGTTCACCATTGTACCACTGCATGTATTCACCTTTTTCTTTCAGCATAATTGCCACGGAGTGCCCACCTAGGAGACCTCTAAACACAAGAGAAATGATCCACATCTCAAAAGGTATGTTCAACTGAACAGCACGGACAACTCTCTACAATTTAGAGTACATAACTGTGGCCCTAGTTTTTAGACTGCTGATGCAATTCCCATTATCATCAAGGTTAGCTACCTGTATTTTGGAAGCAATTCTTGTTTATCACTGGACTCATTGATTCATCAATATTAGACAGGAATAGCAACCAAGACCTCCAAAATGGCATATAATAACTTAAAATTACATGCTCTGATCCTGCACTGAGCCCCAGAGGTGCCTTCCAAGCTGAAATGATTTATGACCCCAGGTATCAAAATCTGGTAAACCAAGTATTGAACAGAGCCATTTGCAAGGCTGTTTCTCTTAAGCAAACCCCCTGCTCCCTCAGCAGGCACATGGGGTTCTTAATCAGCAAAGCTGTGCCTGCAGCAGTGAGATGGGGCAGCCTGATCCAGTACCACTGCAGCAAGTCCTGCTTTGCATTTTAAAACCGCTCTCAGGCAAACTGATGAAGGCACAACTATTTCAAATAGGTGGGACAGCACAGAAAGGTGTCTTAAAGACACTGACTAAAATCCACATTTTTAGAAGTTTTGAAAACAGAAGTTACTCACCCAAGGACTCTTATGTTGGTTTCAAAGACAGACACAACTATGTCATTATCTAAATTAACATCCTTTATTACTTTTTTTACAGCCTCTTCAAACTCTTTGGTTTTATTTAACACCTGGAATACAACAGTGAGCAGGTGTTCAGTTCCAGTATAGCTACTGCAGTCACAGTGCATTTGTATACAGTACATTTCAGTGCACACAAAGTTACCCAAGAAATACGTACATACAATTAAAACCAGAAATACATCAGTGGTTATTAAGAAGTGCCCACCACTAACTGAGCCTCTTGCTTTAGACTATAAAGGAAAGCAAGCTCTTTTGTATTAAGTTAGAGCCACAAAAAAGCAATATAAAAAAGTATCAATGGAATGTGAAGGAACTGCTGTAGTTTTATTACAACCAAAACCAAACTCCATCCTCACAGCACTTCAAAGTTCCCACAAGCAAAAGTCACTTCAAACAGAGCCAGAGATCAATGGTCATGAAAAAGAAATCTAAAAGTAAGTCTGAGCATCAGAAGACAATCTCTTTTTTTTATCACAGCTAATCAACAGATTAAGCTTACCACAAGAGTGTCCAAGGTATCAATTAAGGTCAGCGAAAACCTATGAAAGAAAATTTAAAACAGATTTACTGTAGATCTGTATGTGTAGGAATTAAGTGATTTTTAATGGTAACTGATACCAGGAAAGAAACTAAATTCTCACAGACTACCAGCTGCAAAAAATCAGTTGTACTCAACATGTTTAATATCAAAACCTCTTTCTAAGTTTCTCCCCTTTGCTAGTGACCAGAATAGGAGCTGACAAAGAAGATATGATTACAGATACATTTATTTACTACAAGGCTTTCTAACTTCTGGTAAGCGAATTTAATTTTTATTTCTTGTCTCAAATAAAATCTATTAAGAAACCCAGCATAAAAGTTTAAGTCCTTTTCTGGCCTCTGTTTCACTTGTTTTTTCAAAAAAACTGAAAAATGTTGAGATCAAAAGCCATTCCAAGCTAAATTTCTCCTACCAGAAACTGTTCCAACACTAGCAAGCGGTAGGCTTAAAATAAAGAACTACCTTATTTATTCTAAAATAAAGAACTATTTTAGCAGTTCCAAGGCCAGGCTGGACAGGGCTTGGAGCAAGCCGGGCTAGTGGAAGGTGGCTGGATGGGTTTTAAGGTCCCTTCCAACCCAAACCAGGTTGGGATTCTGTGATTATTACATGAAAAGAGAGCATCAACTCAGCTCCACAGTGTCTGGAACAAGAACATCCCAACAAGGATCAGAGGTTTTCTCCAGGGCTCTTCTAGTGCATCCCAAGCTGAGGGGACCTTTCCCCATCCCAGGAATTATATTTCTAATTGTATCTTAAATATGTCTAATTCCAACAACTGCTCCCATGCTAAGACACACCCACAACACACAGAACAGAATTTACAGAACATGATGGTGTTAAAACTGAACACTTTGGAACAGTTAAAATTGCCTACTGAGA
This sequence comes from Dicaeum eximium, assembly GCA_013396995.1. Taxonomy (NCBI): domain Eukaryota; kingdom Metazoa; phylum Chordata; class Aves; order Passeriformes; family Dicaeidae; genus Dicaeum; species Dicaeum eximium. Next base: position 92,865 of record VWZP01009951.1, on the reverse strand, counting down.
ATGCACCAAGGATTTCAGTAAGCGCCCAATGTTTGAAACCTTGTAGGCAACACGTGACAACCAAAATTCTAATTAAGTGTTCCTATATTGTAATTCTCTTTAATTTGTAAAGACATAAGGGCATTCTGTGAGTGCTGTTTTACAGGAGACAGAGATTAACTAATGACTATGCACAACTGCCTAACAAATCCACAACTTTTTCTGTACAAAAGGAGGGAAATTATGCATTTCACATCTACATGGAAGGCTCTAAAGTTCTCCAGGGAAACAGAACTGACCCAGATGCCTCACCCTGTCATTTTGTGATTGCAAAGACTGGCAGAGAACACAACTGATAAGGCAGCTGGCAAGAAAAAGGATTAGGTAAGAAATCTGGTACATAATAATGTAACTAATTATAAGGTACAGAATAAAGCCTGTATAGAGAAAAACAATAAATACATACAATAATTTAATGCATCTAAGGGACTGGGAGGTATTTTTATTCAAATGCTAGTATGTTACTTTTAAAAAAGGTCATTAAAAAGAATGCATGACCAGGATTAAAAACACATTTTCTTGACACTTTTCACCTGCTGTATCTTTGGATATCTCCAAGGCAGCAGGATTATATGGAGATCTCCAGAGTAAAGAACATTTGTACATAACAAAACATAGCCAAAATAACATGCTCAATATCTCAGAGACAATTAGAAGCGGTATTTAAGAGAAGGATTTCAGCTTTGATTAATGCTATTGTGCTTAGAGACATTAAGCAGTGATATTAAAAAAAACCCAGCTATTTGTTATTAAAGAATTTTATCTATAAACTGCACATATTCAAAGGTGTCAATTACAAATGCATTTAAAGTAGGTCAACTTTGCCTTTGATTATTCCACTTAACATGGAAAAAAACAGTCCTTAAATCTACATTTTGCTAGCCAAAGGATAGTATTTTGTACTATCAGCTCCCTTAAAAGAAAATATAGAAAATATTTCCATGTCTGAAATAATGTTTTATACTTCAGCAAAGGCCTCAGGCTGTCATACACATGATAATCACTTGACTGCTTCTTTTCAGAAAACTTTCTACTTACAAAAAAGGCACTTTAAATATTACTTATTAGGCCAGCATCATGGGTAAGAGTTTATTGTTCTGTTCAGCTGATCATTAACCCTTTTAACCTGTACTACTAATACTATAAATGCCAGCCCACATTTGTAAGGTTTTCCTATGGAAAATACTTGGAGAATGGTTAAAAAAAATATCTTTGGATCTCATTCACTGGTCAATTTTCTTCTAATGAAGGTAAAATTTCACATCAGCCAACTTAATAATAATAAAAATACTTCTTGCAAGTGTAAGTTTCTGGCCATATCAATTGAACAAACAAGTTTTATGGGCTGCCAATTGTACTTCTATTCCTAGATGTTTACAGTGACCATTTCAGACACTAACTTTCCCAAGGCATCATCCACATCCCCTCGACTTGGCTCCTGACCCCGCACTCGTCCACGACAAGTTAAAGGCATGAGTTCATCAGCTGGATACGCATGCTCCTGTTGGGAACAAAACAGGGGAATCAGTTACAGTGCTCACAGCCACCTTTGGGAACCTCTACAAGGAATCCTCATCATGCTGCTCTTCAAAAAAACTGCATGGCCATCACAGAGCCTTGCAGGTGGGAAGGGACCCCTAGAGTTCATCTTGTGCAAGCCCTCTGCTCGAGCAGGGCCACCAGACCCAGCTGCCCACCATGTCCAGACAACTCCTGAGCATCTCCAAGGAGGGAGACTCCATGGCCTCTCTGGGCACCCTGTGCAGTACCTGGCCAACTCCACAGTGAAAAAGTGTTTGCTCCTGTTCAGAGGGAACCTCCCGTGGTTCAGTTTATGCCCATTTCCTCTGAGCACCGCTGAGAAGAGCCTGGCTCTGTCTTCTTGGCAGCCTCCCTTGTTAAATCCCCTGGAGCTTTCCCTTCTCCAGGCTGAACAGCCCCATCTCTCTCTCTTGTTAAATCCCCTGGAGCTTTCCCTTCTCCAGGCTGAACAGCCCCAGCTCTCTTCCTTGTTAAATCCCCTGGAGCCTTCCCTTCTCCAGGCTGAACAGCCCCAGCTCTCTTCCTTGTTAAATCCCCTGGAGCTTTCCCTTCTCCAGGCTGAACAGCCCCAGCTCTCTTCCTTGTTAAATCCCCTGGAGCTTTCCCTTCTCCAGGCTGAACAGCCCCATCTCTCTCTCTTGTTAAATCCCCTGGAGCTTTCCCTTCTCCAGGCTGAACAGCCCCAGCTCTCTTCCTTGTTAAATCCCCTGGAGCCTTCCCTTCTCCAGGCTGAACAGCCCCAGCTCTCTCCCTTGTTAAATTCCCTGAAGCCTTCCCTTCTCCAGGCTGAACAGCCCCAGCTCCATCAGCCTTTCTTTACAGGAAAGATGCTCCAGCCTCTCCATCACCTTGATGGCCCTTCACTGGACTCTGCACAACGAACTCACCTGGCTGAGGGTGACAAGCAGTGACAGGGAAGAGAACTCAGAAGTTCAAACAAAAAACTGGTGAATTACTACACAAGACATAAAAGATAACATTCAACAAAAAAAACCACAAAAAAACCCAAAAAAACCCTAACAAGACTGAGCCTTTTACAAATATAACTGACACTAATATAACAAATATAAGACTGACATCAACAATGATGAATCTTAAATTTATCTAATTCCAACAAACATGAAACTGCCTCCTTTAAAAGCTTAATACAAGTGGTTTGGGACAGAGCTTTTCTCTTGATTTCAGCAGGAAACTAGCTGCTGTACTGAGGTCTCCAGTTGGACTTTTAATGGAGAACTAACATGTGGCAGGATAAAAAACTTCAATTGCTGCACTGAAACTGCAAGTAAACATATTCTAAATCTTTCCAAATATATGGTACAAAAATAATCTATATTCAAGCATGAAATAAAGATTAAAAAATGAACATTCCTCTATAAATAAACAGTTCTTACAGCAACTTCTTTTGAAACTGATGGTTTGTTTCCCTGTATACCAACCTCCTGAGTGTTTTGGTCTTTGCTCAACTCTTTGTTCTCCTCAAGTTTAACTACAAAAGGCAGAATCTAGATAATTTTAATACAGCTCAGATGTTTCTGAATACCTCTGCAAAGCACTCAGAAAAACAGATTAAAGAAGTACACAACAAAAGCAATGTCAAAACTGAGATCTCTGGCTTAATTTTTGGTTAAGAGAAGTGATAAAAATTCTGGAAAAATAAACTCTCAGCTTTACAAGAACTAGAAGAACTAGAAGCATTACAAGAACTACAAAGAACTAGAAGCTTTTTGAAAAATAAAAGTTCACTTATTATCTGTCTGCAGCAGAGAATAAGCAGCAATTGGACTGAGTTATTTCCCAACTTGTCACTGGCCTCAGTGACTGACATTTTCACATGCTCTGACAGCCAAGAAGAAAAATATCCCCATTATTACAAATATTATTGAAGGACTTAAAAAAACCCGCAGCTTTTTCTTAAAGCTTCTGTTAGCAACTTAAAAAAGGAAAAAAAAAAGGCAAGGGAGTTTCCCTCACAATCAAACACGAATTTTCAGTCTTCTAAACACGCATGTCTAGAATATGTATTAATAGAAACAGAAAATCAAAGCTTTTCAGCTGGCTGTTTCACAAACACCTGCAAAAATACTTCATTCTCCTGTTGTCAGATTCAAGTCTGACATTCTAATATTTTCTTCAGCTTAAAACAAGCAAGTCACATTTCTCTGTTTGTTTAGTGCTTCAGCATACGTGGCAAATAAATATCCTTTTGGCTTCAAAGTTTCCAGGATAGCTGAAGTTTTCCTTCTCCTTCCAACAGAATTTTCTCGCTTCAGATGTGGCAAGACCCCTACCAGTTGCCAATTTATCACAAAATGAACAGCAGAAGCACAGATCCTTGTCATATTTTATCCATTTTGCCAAATACATACGTTTTCCATTGAGGAAATCCAAGCCAACTGTTTTTCATGGAACCAGATTACAAAAATTACAACCAAAAAGCCTGAAGTTTAGCTGCTAAAGGTTTCAAAAGTACAGAGCTTAAGTTAAAAGGAGACCCCTCTGAAAATCCTCTTGCTTGGCTTTCTGTCCTCTCTGCAGTCCTGTATCTCTCCCATGCTGTACAAAGCTTTAACTCCTGAGATTTTCAGTTTGAATTACATATTAAACCATAACACAGAACCTGGGACATGTGGCAAGATGCTGCCAGGAAACAGCAGTTTGTGCTGCAGGAACTGATGCAACTTGAGAGGGGTTTCTGCAAGAGCCACAAAGAATGTGCAAGAACATCCATACAAAGCCAGTAAGAATTAATCTTTTATATTTATCTTAGTCACATCTACACTTTCTCCTCAGAAGTGCATTACTTAGAGAATATTTGAAAGTAATTATTACTCGAGGAAGTCCACTCCAAGTAACTATTTATTGTTAGGCTTTTGCAAACTGAGCCAGAGCAGTGTGTGGGATGGCTCAGAGATCCAGAACAGGAGGACACCTGTACAGGAATCACAAGTCAGAGCAAAAGCAAGCACAGCCAGCATGGCCTATGGTCCTATGACAGTCACAGCCTGGAATGCCTGGATAGGGCACCAGATTCCCTTTCTCTCTTACAAACAGTTTGTACAAGAACACCCAAACTGCACCTGACATGGCTTACCACTGAAGAAATATTAAATGTCATTTTAACCTACAAAATAAATACAATCAATTTGTGTTTTCCAGAATCTAATGCCTACAGACACCTTTTCTTGAGCTTCCTTTTCCTGGAATTTCAAACCAAATACTTTACTGTTGATAGCCTGACATGAGACAAACTGTTTTGGGAAAGGTCAGGCATGGATTAGGAGAGTTACCACAAGCAATTCTTAGTTACCACTCGAAAAGCCATCACAACCCTCCTGAAAGTAACATTTGTTATGGTCTTTTTAAAGACTTTACAGGTGCTGTTATTTATTTTAGCTCTGTTTTCATCCCTCCTTCCCAGATATTTCTAGAGAATGTCATGCACTGTAGGTTGCTTTCTCCCCCAGATCAGCAACAACACCTCTGAGAAACATCAAACAAGTATTTGACTTACCATATAATTGCTATATGCATGATCAAACATTTCAAGCACTTGATTTCTAAAAAAGAAAAAAGAAAAGGCATTAGTGGTCTGTCTCCTAATGGCCTTTAACTCACCATCTTACATGTGTCACACTTTAATATCTGAATGTCAGTCACAGGTCCTCTACTAACATACTCTACTCAAGTAAATTAAATATAGAGTAATTTTCCTTGATTCAGCTACTCTTGCCCACTCCAGAAAGGAAAGACTCTTTCTTCACCTATCATGAAGTTATCTGGGGAATCTCTTGGCAAGCAAATACTAAAGAAAACCCTTGCATTTATTTCATATGTTTGAAAGGACAGAAATGCTTCTATATATAAAAACTCCCAAAAAACCACATATTTTTAAGACACAGCACTACTTCTGATCATTCCCAACTGTTTCACTAAGGAGCCCTCCAAGGAAAAAAGGATGCTAATTTCTACCATCAACATAATTCACAATCTCCTCTGATAAGACTGAACATAAAAGAGCCAGAACACCACAACTGTATTGTAAATATCCAATTTAGTTCAATGACTTGTAAATTCAAGAAGTAGTTTTAACTCATCAAATGCATTAAGGCATCAAAAGAGCAGAGGATGGTGCTTTTCCCAGCTGCCTCTCAGGTTGCAGCAGGCAAAAGCCCAGATAAACACACAGAGCTGCTGGGTGATGCAGCACACAGAAAAATGCTTCAAAATTACATTTACAGGAAAACACAAACCACAGCAGGACACGGCCTGCACATGCCTGGGGCATCAAATGGTATTTTAAGTGCAATGCAAAAATTTTAAAACAAATTGGGGAGTGTAATTTCAACTCCTCGTGTAGCCTCATGAAGAAAAAAAATATAAAAGACTGCACACACAAATTATCCTGAGAACCCATGATGGAAAACCCCAGTAACTGTAAACACTGGAGTTAAATATCAACTTATACCCGACGGCTGGACTTGATGATCGTGGAGGCCTTTTCCAACCTTAACAACTTTGAGGGTATCCACACTGTTTCTCCAGCAGCTTTTTGCATTATTGTTCTGTACAACTGACCACTGGATGGGAAGAAGACGATGAAATCACCTCAGAAACACACTAAGACAAAATGCGCTTGACAGCAAGTTTGTTTAAAAAAAAATCCCTCTCCACGCAGGAAAATGTATTTCCACATACGTTGTAATATTTACCCTTCAACTAAACGTGAAGATAAAATAATCAGTCCTACACGTACATGCGCGGAGGACCGAAGCAGTTTAGGTTACATACAGGAACTAGGCAGAAGACACGTAAACATTTACCTTTTTTATGACTCCCGCACTCACAGAGGCACGGCCATAATTAAACCATCTGAGTGGGACTTACACTTACCTTTGCTCACTTTCACCCCGAGCTCCACGCAAACCCTGGCTGAAACCTTCAAGGCGAGCCCCAAGCCCTGGCGAGCTACAGCTTCCCCCAGCACACGGCTCGGTCCCACACCCGAGGAGTGTCCCCAGCAGCAGCCGGGTGCCCCGGCCCAAAGCCCCGCCAGGCTCCGGCACACGCAGCCCCAGCCCGGCTGGGCACGGGTGCCACGCGTCCCGCGGCGCGTTCGGGGGCACAGGGAGGGACAGGGGCCGCCGGCCCAAGCTCCGCGCCCGCAGCCGCCCAGCCCAGCCCAGCACACACCCCCTGCCCAGCACGGCGGGGCCCGGCCCGTCCGTCCCTGCGCTCACCCCAGCCGGCGCTTCTCCTCCCTGCTCATGGCCCCGGCGCCCGGGGCGGCCGCCAGCACGGAGGAGGCGGAGAGCAGGCCAAGGGCCAGGAGCTTCCAGGGCCTCCTCCAGCGGGGCCCCCGCTCCCCGGCGCGGCAGCCCGGAGCTCCGCTGAGGGCCATGGCGGCCGGCCGGGTGCCCGCTAGTCCCGCTGCGGGCCCATCGCCGCTCCCGCGGCTCCCGGGGCAGGAAGGGCCCGGCCCGGCCCCTCCGCGCGCGCCCGCGGGGGCGTAGCCAAGGAAACGGCCTCGCGCCGCCGCAGCTTCCGGCACCGCCCCCCCCAGCGCGCGCCGCCGGGCCAATGGGGGAGCGCGGCGCGGGGGTCACGTGCGCCGGCAGGGAACGCCTAACGAGCGGGTCGACGTGGACAAAAGTGGGGGAACTACAGCTCCCGGCGTGCCCCGCGCACAACCAGCACACAGCTCCCGGCGTGCCCCGCGCCCCGCCCCGCCCCTCGCGCTCCCTCAGGCGCTGCCCGGAGCGGCTCCGAACGAGCCCCGGTCGCGGAGTGGCTCGGGAAGGAAGGGGCCGTGCAGAGCAGCTCATCGTGGGCAGGAACGTGATCCAGCCCCGGCCAGCCCGGCCTTGCACACTGCCAGGGACGGGGCAGCACGGCTTCTCTGGGCCCCCTGTGCCAGGGCCTCACCGCCGTCACGGCCAAGAACTTCCTCCTAAACACCCAATCTAAGACTGAGTTTGAAGCCGTTCCCCCTCACGCTGTCACTCCGTGCTCCCGTAAAAACTCCCCTCTCCGTGTCGGTAACACCTCCGTCACTCCCAGCTGCCTGAGGAGCATTTCTTTAATAAAACCCCCCAAATTATCACACGCTCACGAAAGCAGCCTCCCAGCTATGGAAGGGAAGAGCGTCTTTATTTCCATGACGAGCGTTTGTACAAAGTTCCAAGCAAATAGAACGTGTTTCACGTCCTGGCCCTCAAGAGTGGGAACCCCACGGAGCTGCACAGCCCAGCCCGCTCCCGTCAGAGCACCCGGCTCGGCCATGGGACCCGACAGGCGATTAATTATTACAGTTCCTGGCTTGTGAAGGAACAAAAGCAAGAAAGGAACAAAACCGGCAGAATGGGTGCAGTTATCCTTTCTAATAATGGTCCCACGTAACCTTGCAGATTGCTGAGCTCTTCTAACCAAGCTGTCGCTTCTAACCAGCTGTGGTAAAGACCAGAAAAGCACTGCTTCATCCATTTGCAAACGGTCAGAAAATACCCAAAACCATGGAAAAAAATGTCCCATGGCCATGAGGAACTGCAATTTAATGTACAGGCAGAATCTTGCCCATCCTTACCCATCTCACTGGTGAAAAACATCTGAGCATCTGCATTCAGCAATGCAACACATATCACAGGAAAATATTACCCAGACCTAGGCCTGTCACAGGAGTAACTCCAAAATTACCATGATGAGAGTACTTATGCAAAATGCCCTCTGTACAGGTGTATCTAATTCATATTAAAATGAATTAGTTTCCTTTTACAGGAGGCTGCAGTCTTTTTTTGCTGTCACACTAATTATCTTTCATACAAAAAAAGTATTAAAAACCCATCATGTCCCCTAATTTTAGCTTGAAAAGGCTTCTTGCTGCTGCTTAACTCTAGAGCACTTTATAAATTTAAAGTCACTTAACACTCAATACCAATTAAAAATAGTTAATGATTTGTAAAAGTGAAGCAGCTGACGGTAAAACAACCAATGATTTGTTAAAAAAAAAAATTTGCTACCAGTGGTTTGTATGTTTACAAATTAATATTTTTGCATGAAATATAAAGAGGAAACGAGTCAAAGTACTTGTGCAAGGAAAACATCTGTGACCTTCACGTTTCCACACCACAGTACGGCTTCTAGCATAAATAGGAACTGCATTTATTTTACTGCAGTGACAGAGTAGTTAATCCAGTTACTCAACAAGGTTCCTTCCTCACACAGTAATATTTGCCTGCTCCTCTAGTGTCAATTTTCTGTTAGTATTAAAGAATATTTTGATAGCATTAAAAGACTTTGTACAATTTGATGAAGTTAAATGCTAACACATATTATGCTCCTGGGACTTTGTTATTTTTTCTCGTGTCTTTATGGGCATAAATCCTGCAGTCATTGCTGCAATTATAATTAATCTTTGCTGTGCTGTACTGTATGACATTCAGAATCAGGCTCAAAACACCAGGCCAGAATTTCAAGGTGCCTTAAACTGACCTCTAAAGTGAGGTCTTGCGTTTGAAAGGCCGATTTACTAAAATGCTAAATGGGTTTCATCTCCAAGCTTTTCTGTGCAAACTGAGATGCAAAGAACACATTTAAGCAACTCTGCGGTTAACTGATCTTTAACCAAGGTCATGACTTGACACAGATCGTGTGCATGAAAGCAGCAGTCTCATTTTAATAACTGCTTTTGTAACATGATTCTGCCCCCAAAATCTAAGCACATGTAAAACAACCTCTGACTGCTTGTCACTTCAGTTAACGTCTGCATTAGAAATTACATGCAATGATTCTGATATTTCACTTATTACATGATTTCCACACCTAAAGAGATCTACAGACCTGAGTAACTCAGTGGGAATGGCAGGACTCAATATTCTGTATAAAATAGCTGTAAGTGAATCTATTTTATGGTGGGATTTAAACCAGAGAAATGCTGCCTAATGGTTATAGTTATTGTACACATTCTCTTCTCTTCCTTCCATAAAACAAAACAAAACAAAATAGCCATAAAGTGCTCTGGAAGGCTAAATAACCCTGAAGTGCAGAGTGGGACTGAGAAACCTGCTCCCATACTTTCCCCTTTTTAAATACAGCAATAAAAGAAAAAAAAAATTAAAAACAGAATATTTGCTTTTCTTTGATATCTGCCAAAACTTGAAAATAATTAAGTAATCAGTTTGCAGAGTTTGCACAGAGTGGCTTTTCAGCAATCTACTAAATCAACTATTTGGTTCTGTTTACTACTAAAAAATGTTTTTATTCCCTGTATACTGCATGCAAATACTAAACACATCCTCGAGTATGTATGTACCAACCACCAGAATCAGAGTGGTACTTGTCAAAACCATGCATTTAAAAATCAAGAGGATCCCTAAGGACAGCTAAGTTGTTAAAATAAAATAAGTTGATGATAATTGGGCGTTTGAAGCATTCAGTGGTCACATTTTCAGACTTTTTCTCTAGCTTAAAAAGGGAGCAGATTTGAAGTGACAGATGGGATTCCTCAGCAGTAATCTGGTTTTAACCAAAGGGAAACCCATCACCCATCCTTCAGGAAGGGATTCGTGGGGAACCTGCAGGAGCTGGGGACACCACAGCAAAGCGCATTTCCTCCAGCCCCGACCTGAACAAGCCCCGACTTGAACAGCCCCGACCTCACAACTGAACAGGGATTACTAGAGTAAAGAGGTCCTGCAGGGCTGGGCTGAAAGCTGCTTTTTACTCCTCAGAGTTTTGCTGTGCAGAACCATCTTCTCGGCCTTCTTCTGGGAGAATCCCTTTTCCTGCGGTGCTCTGAATGCCTGCGTGTGAAGATGCTGGTGGATCCCCGGGCTCGCCCTCTCGCCGCCCAGGCTCCGTGTCTGCCGTGCGCTCTGCGCTGGGCTGCCCCCGCCGCTGCTGCGGCTGCAGGGACACCGGCTCCAGCAGTCCTGGGCCCGGCTTTGCTCTATCCACGATGGGCACGTCCCTGGTGCCTGCATCTGCAGCAGGGCTCGGAAAGGAGCTCTGTGTCCCAGCCTCCCCCGGGACGGCGTGGCTGTTCCCTGTTCCTTCCTCCCCGTACAGCTTTCTGTCTCCCACCGCATTTCCCGTGTGTTCCTCTGGCTGCAGCCTCTCACCTCCCGCACCTGCGTACCACGCACTTGGTTTGCTCTCCACCTTTGCCTCCTGAGGCAGAGCCGAGCTCTCCACCAGCCACGGTGCTTGTGCCCCCCTGGGCACGCTCCCTACACTCGTGCCATCTGTCCCCAGGCTGGCTGCGGACGGCTGCTCCTCCTGGAACTCCACACATTCTGCTGCATCTTCACTCCTCATCTTTTGGCTCACCTGAATTTCTGCCACAGCCACTTCGCTCAACTCGTAGTTCCCATTATGGTGCTCCTGCAACTTCAGCAGCTCGCTCTCACAGACCTCCTTTATGTTCTCAGCTGGAGTATCTGCTGGGATCTCAACTGTCAGCATCAGCAAACTCCTTATCTCATTCACATCATCGGGGGATTTACAACTCTTTTCTTCCGACTGGCTTTCTTTTTCAGGACTATCCCCAAACCCTGCTGTCCCTGTCTTTTCATCCCAGGAAACAATCTTTCTCTCAGTACTCTCACAGCTTTCTTTTTTACTATCCCCTTCAAACCCTATTCCTACTGCATTTTCAGTCTGAGATAATTTTCCCATAATTTCATTTTCTACCTTGCTTTTCTTTTCCTCACTCCCTAAGATCCCTCTATCTGTTACACTCTCAGGTGGGAAAGTGAGCTTTATCTCAGGAACTTTTTCCTGTGCTGTGCTTGCTTTCTCAGTGCCACTGACAGACACAGCAGCCATTACTGTTTGACTCTCTGAAGTCACCTCTTCCTTCACTGCTCCTTCAGGTGCCTTAAGTTCTTTTTTAGGGCTGGCTCCAAAATTGTCTACTGCAGTGTCAGTCCCAGAAGCTACTTTTTCCTCCACAGCCTTTTGTTGTGCCTTGAGTTCTCTTCTCTCAGTGCTCACTACACACTCTGATACATTCTCCAACGCGCTTTTTCCCTCTGCAACTCCTTGTTTAGTGCGGCCAGCCGAAGGGGACTCCTGTTTGTCACCAATGTCTGTAGTAGCCACTGCTTCCCTCCTGCTGGCCTGATCACCAGCTGCACTAACAGAAGCGCCTGACTCTTTGTCTGGTGACTTTCCCTCATCAGCATCCTTCTCCCACACGATTTTCCCTGTCACAAGGAGCGTTTCGTCCCCGTGGCTCTCGGTGTCCGACCCCTCGGCGCGGGCAGCCGCGGGCGCCTTGGCGGGGGTGCCCTGTGCTGATCCCACGGGAGTCCTCAGCTCCGTCAGGCTGGACACGCTCTCGCAGGGCACGTTCAGGTTATCCTCAAACAGGTTGTGCTTCCTCAGAACGGCGGCTTCGTTGATCACTGAATAAAACAGAAACACCAAACTGCTTTGGGAAGGCTGACAGAGGCACAGGGAAGAACATACAGTGCTTTCCCAAGTTTATGTTGTACATTTGGATATTAAAGACAACACTAATGTTCATTTTCAGCTTCCTTTTAGTTTGCATTTCTTTTCTGGGGATGGGGATTTTATTTTGACCTAAGCATTTCTGAAGCAGAGGACCCACAATACACAAGAGTAATGCTTCAGCGCAGAAGGATTTATATTGAATATGGCAATAGAAGTCTGCTGGTTACAATTATTATACTGCTGTTTTGGAACAGGAGTGCCTATGGTCTGTGAAAACATCCTGTGCAGTATATCTGCTTGTCTTTTATCCAGGGTAAGACAGACAGGCACATATAGAGAGATACAAGTATTTTAGAAGTATTTATATGTTTCTATATGTAGTATTTATTAAGAATAGTTTCATTTTCTGACATAGAAGCAGAAAGATCTGCAAGGAGTACTGCACTGGCATCAGTGAGTACTGGAAACTGCATCCAGCAGTTCATTTTATTTGAGGAAATTAATCTCTGTTACCATTAGTCTTTGGAATTCTCTTAGTTTTGCAATTGGCGTAGTCTTGCAATTTAGTCATCACCAAATCTTTACAAAGAAGGACAGAATTTCCCTCCTTGGCCCAGGGAATCAAGATCCAGTGAAGTTGACATAATTACATTTTGTTAGAAAAAGGCTTGTGCCAAGTCATCACTCTTGAGTTCCATGGGTTTAGTAAAGCTGCCCCATAACTCAGATTTTAGGGCTTCCAACACATCTTCAGTGAGCCAAATGAAAAAACACTGTAGGCATGTAAGCACCAGTGTTGGAAAAAGCAGGACAGGAATGGCCAGGTGAGGGCTCTGGGAAGCTCTGAAGGAAGAGCTTATGGACCACAGGGTGCAATGTTATTCCTGTCACCTCAAGAATGTTCTCACCTTTCAGGGCCTCTTCAAGCAGTGTCTGATATAAAATCTCTTCATACACGTTCTCTACTTGGATCACACTTGTGTAATCAGCAAAAATGTACTGCTCGTATCTCTGCAGCTCCTGTACAGGTAGGGAAAAAAGGAACAGATGGAGAAAACCAAGGGATTCTGAGTCCTACTGCAACCAAATAGCTTGGAGATGCTGTGGAGCAGGTCTTGCAACACAGCTCCTGGGGTGCACTGTTTGAACTATGACTCCATGAGCTACATGTGTCCACAATCAATTATGTACTTATCAAACAGTGCTCCTGCAGTACAACCACAGTTAAAAGCACTACAGATCTCTGCCTGCTGAAACAAACAGCTGCTGAGGAAATGCCTCACAACTTGTTTGTCCAAGGAGGCAAATCCACGGGAGATGCGGGGTTTGATTTTGTTTTTCTAATAGGTGTGTATCACTTTGAGCTCACTGATTTATACCCATCAGGCTGTCTAACTGAATCACTATCATCAAGCAGCAGCTGCTTGGTGGTCTATAAAAAGTAAATTAAGTGACCTCTGCCCACTTCTAGAAGAGGCACCTACATAAATCACCTGGAGGTTTTCAAGTAAAAGGTCAGGACTTGGTGGGGTCTGTCAGCTGTGCCACACTTTGGCTTCTAGAGCAGGCTGCTCATTTCTGCAGAGGCACAAATACAAAAGGCTGGTGTGGAGCTAAACAGAAGGGGCTTGTGGAAGTTTGCTCCACCACTGCTTCCTCTGTAACAGAGACATGAGGTGTCTGCACACATATTCCAGGTGATAAAATGCTTGTCCCTGTGCACAAACACCCTGTCTTGAAGGCTGCTGACACTCTACAAGAGACTATTACTTTGGGGATCCTAAGGAGAGTGATGTACAGAAGAGACTGATACTAAATATAATCTTGAAAGTTGTAAATTTTAACAATCCCCACTCAAAGACTTGCAAGTGTAATTTGGCAAAACACTTGGTTTTAAACTTGTTCTTGAAACTGAAACAAGCTGGGCATAACCAAGAGCAGCACACTGGGCGTGAGAGCTCACAGCCAAGGGGAGCAGATGAACATCCATGGAAACAGAAGGGCAGGAGGCCAGGATGGCTTGGGGCAGTCCCCTTTCAGCAGGCACAGGACAAGGCAGGAGGGTGCCCAGGGCTTTCAGAGGGCTCTGACAATTCATTCTGAATCCAGGTGAACAGAATTCCAACCAGCCCCTGCTGCAGCCACACGGATACCACCTCCAGCAAACTGGGGTTTACTGACTGAACATGCCCTGTCTGATTAGGGGAACAGAGATGGTCTTTGTGATTATTTCTGTTTATGACTGTTGTGCAACCCTTGCACTGAACACCACTGACAGCAAGGGCTGTCTCCTGCTGAAGGAGTTAAGCACAGGCTGGGCACGGTCCTGGATGTGCCTCCAGGTGCTGCTGCAGAACAATGACACAAGGCCCAGCTCATCCCTGCATTCCAGCTGTACAGAACTCAGTCTCAGGGACTTCAGATTTCTAGGGAAGGAATGAACCATGGATGGACAAAGGACTTCAACTGCCTTTGAGAAAGCGAAGTGTATACACAGTGCCCCTGTGTCCTGAAATCTTCCTTGGGCTCCACACCTACCCCAACCCATGAAGTGGCAAATCTAAGCACTGAGCAGGCAGGAAATTATAGTTACTCTCGGTTCTTCTGTAGAAAGAACAGAGATAAATTTCCAAGGCTTGGCCAGGGAAACTCAGAGGAAAGAATTATAAATGATATCATTATCTCTCTTTGTACCTGTTATTTACAATAGTTGTCCTTTGGAGTGTGCTATTCTTAGCTCACCAATGGTGTGTGGGGTGCTTTCTCTACCTAGCGAGTCGGGTTATAAAAGATTTGCTGGATTTTTACTTAGGGGGCTCTTCTTATAATAAAGCTTGTTCTCTTGCCTTCTGAATCTTGGAGTCTCTCATTCTGTTCCTGGCTTGACAACAAGAAATGGTTACCCCCATACAACAGGAAATCTGCACAGTTCTCTGAGAGGAAACAGCCTGACAGTGTTAAGGAATTACTGCCAAAGTGCCATTCCTCCCCTGCCTTTCATTATTGTTTTTTGAGGATTTTAGTCACAGGCACTTACTGGTTTGCATGTTGAAGCCAGTGTCTTCTGCATTGTGGGCAAGGTAATCTGCACCAGTGCCTCCTGGAATATCTTCTTGCGGATGGTGCTGCTGTCGTAGTCATATTGCTGCCAAAACACACCAGAAAGAAACAAGCCCACACGTGCCTGGGGTTATTCACCACTCCCACAGGGAACTGGTTCCTGTCAGCCTGTAGCTGCTGCATCACAGGGGTTTGAATGGCCATGCAGGTTAGTCCAGCTTCCACAAAATCACTCTAAAATCTACCGTTCTGGGATCTCTTTTGCTTCTTTTAACTCTTAGGCTAGAAACAGGCCCCAGTTGCCTTCCTCGGGTGTTTCAGCACTGCCCTTTCTGAGAGTAACAAATCCTAGCAGCAGGCTAATTATAATTAAAAATTATTTATCCAGATCCACAGCATATTAATAATCTGATTTACCTACAGTCAAAGGGACTGCACATGCAAATACTTTTATAAGTGTCTGCCCAGAACTAGGTTTATCCCCCAAATGGACAGCTTTGCTAAGTGCCACCAAATCAGTATTTTCAGCTGGATGGTAAAAGCTTATCCTCTTCCAAATACTGAGGTACATTCATATCAAATATACTCTCTGTTTCCAGAAAGGCAGCCTGCAAATGTGCTACCTGACATTTACCTTCAGCACTCTCAGCTTGACTTTTTCAATGGTTGTTGCAACTTTGGCCGAGTCTGCCTGGCGGCTTGGAGAGAACAACTGCTCAAAAGTATAGACTGCATTTTCCATCAGCTAAAAACAGTAATTAAAAAAAAAAATCTGTTAAAGACCAGTAACATCAAATTCCTGCAAACATGGTAAGTGCAACTGTTAATTTAAATTGTGTTTCTGAGAAGGTGTTCTGAAGAGCACTGAAATGCTGCAATAAATAAATAAAAAAAATTAAAGCTGCAGTATTATTATCATGCTGTCCCAGCTTTCTTGTACAGATTTGATCTCATGTCACCACACAAACTGATGGTGGAAGAGCCAAAATGTAGAACTGATTATCTGTGTATACAGACCACAGTCAAAACTCATTATCCCTAATAAGAAGACTCCCATTGACTTCTATCATTAATTATTAATAAACAACATTTAATCATACTGCACATAATTTTCAGTAGCTTTCATTATTATAATACAAACAATAATCAGCAAAAATCACACAGAGTGCAATCATTTCTCACAGAATTATGCTAAGCTGGCATTTACCATATTTTCAGCTTATCATTAAGAATATTATGCCCCTACTCTGAAGATATTTCAGACAAACAGTTCTACAAGCAGTAATTGAGTCTATTTAATGAGGATTTTCCTTTTCTTTAGCTGTTCCCGTTCAAATTTTAACATTTTCTTATTGGAGAAATACAGGGAGATATGCGGGGGGGGGGCGGTATTCCTTCAGCCAGTTGAGCACCGTGCTCCCAGATTTCCTGAAATTGGCCACTAGAGGATGCCAAGCTCCCAAGGCAAGGAATCCTGCTCCACCCTCCACACGAGGTACATTTAAGCCAAATACTACACCAACACACACATGTCTAATTTTACTTATTGATGAAATAAACGTCCATGGACAAAAAACTATACTGTATTTTAATGAGGAAAATACCAGCCTCTTAAAGAGGAAGATGCAATAACAGCATGTTTAGAACAACTCATGCTATAATTTAACATTTCTTGTTAATTTTCACTCACGTTCTGTTCAGAAAAAAAACCGACTTCTTGGTTTATATGGGACTTATTTTCTACTTCTTTGTCTTGACTCATGGTCTTCACTGAGTGCAAGACACTTTATTCGGCAGCATTTTGGAATGGTCTCCCCCTGAAGGACCCAGACATGAAATCAGAAATTTATTTCTGAGTAATTCCTTGGCTGCTGGTCCTGGCTGTACTCAGAAGAGCTGCTTTTAGGAAAACTCTATCCCAGCACTGTCCTAGACACTTGTTTTCCATATTCATAACTTCCACTCCATAGATCTGGACCAGCTCCATTTCACATGATTACTGAGCAGATTAGCAAGTTTCCCAAATACAGATTAAAATCACAGGGTTCAGTTTAGAGCTCCAAGGCCAAATGTGCCTTGTGATCTGGCAACTGAAATCAGTCTGCTGGCCAGCTCCTCAGAGACTCCTGGCCAGGCATCCAGGAGGAATCCAGGCAAAGCAGAGTTATAGCCTATACCAACAAACAAGAGGGGACAAAGAGGTGAAGTTCAGTTTTCATCTAGAATGATATCGTCACCTCCACCAGTCCCCTGAAAAGTGAGGCTGGATAAAGCACCTACACCCTGAAACATCTGTCTTCAAGTTTCTAACATTAATTGCTTTACTTTATATTAGTGAGAAAATCAACTACCAAGGAGGAGACATTCCATTTTGATAAAACACATTTAATACTCTTCCTGAAAAATAGAGCCTTGAGAAAGGGAATCAGGTGAGTTTTAGCCACCCCACTAGTTACACACACAACTTTCTTGGGTGCTGAGACATTGGGAATTCAGAACCTGAAAGTTCAGGGGAACAGATGATCCATCCAAAATTTTCATGCCTTGCTGAACGACTCACACACACACAGAGTCTCACAAATATAAGTGTTAAGCAGCTTCTAGCTGGTTTTCTCAGGTTTTGTTAGCTGTACCCCTGCCTGAGAGACACTCTGGGGCTCTTTCACAGCTTTTATCAAGATTACTTTGAAGCAGATTAGCAGGACAAACCTAACCTGTTCTCCCAGGAGGAAAAACTGGATATTACAGTACCTCTTGCATGAAGTTCTGTGTCCTCTGAATCACAAAATCGATGTGATGGACCTTGAAGCGACTCTTGAGGTCCTGCAGGAGCTCCTGGAGCAGGTTCACTTTCAGATAGCAGGGCTCCATCTTCACCGAGTTGAAGGGCACGCTCATGAGCTGATCCACATTCTGCATTCCCATGCAGGTTTAGAGAGAAAGCAACCAGAGGTGAATTTTTAATAGGGAGTGTAACAATTTGGCTTTAACCCAAATTCTGGTATCTGCACTCCAGTTGCACAAATACCACAAGACTTTCTACATGACAAAACCAGGCGCTCACGTGCTTCCACCTGGGAAAGCAAATCCTGCTGCCAGCCAGGGTCTAACCAGAATGTCCTTGTGCTGATATAAAGGCTCCAGCTCTGTTTTGTCTTACCTCCTTTAGCCTGGTCATGTCATTGGTCTTCTGGAAGTCCTGGATGATTTCATTCACTTCCTTATCAAAAAGCGAGCGCACTTCCGCGAATCCTGAGCTGACGGGGCCCATGAGCTCCTCCAGGATGGAGGTGAGAAATGGCTGGATATTCTCTGTGCAGCACTTCTGGGCAGGCTCAGAAACATTGGCTGGAGGGTCACACAGGACAACAGTTGCATTTAGAGACAGCGAAAGAAGTAATTGGAACTTGTCTCTTTACAGTTAATTCAATGGTTTTATATTTTATCCTGGAGTCACACTTCCACAGAGGTGATGAGGATGTGAAAGGAGCTCACAGCTTTATGAGTGACAATGAAAACTCTTGTCCCAAGCCTCACTAAGCCAACACTGGCAACTGTGGACACTGTGAGGGTGGAGGAAAGGGCAGCTCCGAGTATGATTACCAGCTATTTATTTATTTATATATTTAATTGACAGCTTAAGCAACACCAACAACATTTTGCCTGCTCTTTACATTACGTTTTATATTCATAACAAAATTATGATTACTTCACACTAATTAAAAATCACCTAAGAAGCCCTTTGGCTTAAATATTCTTTGAATTCCCATGGACTTGTCACATAACCAGAACCTGGTTTTGTGGTGCATTCCTAGAAATCAGGTCTTTTAATTATGCTCATGTGACCTGTATCTTCACTACCTAAGACTGTGCAAGTGAAAATGAAAGCAGAATGAACAACTCTGATCAGGACGCTCAAAACCTGTCAGCTCCAATTTGAGAAGACCTGGTATTTTCACAGACACAGTGGCCACAGGTATCAGTTCCCATCAAAGGCAGCAGACACTCACTTGTGTTCTGAAAATTGGTGTCTCCAGCTGGATTTCTCAAAACACACAAGGATTTCAAAACAAGCACATCTGGTAATTTGAGCAACACAATGGGAAACATTGGAGAATTGCTCCAAAGCACAGCTGTTCCTCCACTAACCTTTGATTTTTCCAGCTAAGAAGTTCTTGGAGTTCAGAATCTGATCCATGTCTGAACGAATGGTCCCTTCAAGAGTTTTTGCAAATTCTCGACATTCTTCTTTCAAGGTACTTAATCCTTCTGCCACCTGCTGCTGGACTAAGCCATAGGTTTCCTCTACGATCTGAACCCAAATCAAATTGAGAAGCAGAGATCAGAATCAGCACCCACAGAAAGCTGCTATCAGCAACAGCTACTCTGCAAGTGTCAGTCCTTACCCCAAACCAGGCCCGTTTCCTGTCATTCCTCTTCCCCTTCATTTTAGGCAGGATCATTGTCTGGAGGTTGGGCAGCAGTTCCTCCATCACCAGGTTGCTCAGGATCTGTATGGTCAGAGGTGAAAATGCCAAGTTCACACCCTGTTCTTTAGCTGAAGGCTGAGCACTGCAGCACAGAGTGATGTGTGCAGGCAGTGGCTCAGCTGTCCCTCCCAGCTGCTGGGAATTGCCTACAGAGCCTTTGCACTCTCTCTGCCTAGATTTGAACTGCAACTCCTTCCTTTCCTGTCCCACTCAAATGCACCAAATAAATATGCAAGGCTTAATATACATTTGATTTTTGGAGTCTAGGCCTCCCTCTCCACCTTTTTATTTATAGACACCCTCTGGCCTGAGAAAGCTGCACCAACAGCCCAGCACAGTCCATTCAGGATCACATCCCTGCTGTACCCAGCTGCTGGCTGAGCCAATACAGAGGGGTAAAACACCCCTCAACTTTCCATTTTCATCATGCCAAGGCCTTTTCACTCAGGTCAGTGCTTCCTGTACCTCATGTCTTACAGCTGCCAGAGGGATCTGAGGCATGCACCAACACCAGCAGAGGAAACTGGCAGGAACTAGAGCAGCACAAGTTAAAAAGGACTCTGACTGCTGCCCAGTGTAAAACAGGGCATAAACAGCCCCTATGGAAATACAGCACACAATACCCTTCTGTAATATACCTCTAATATACCTGGAATATGCAATACACTTTTACTGTAGTTTCATTTAAGGTAAGTACTTATAGATAATGCCACAGCAGCACTTCAGATTCAGCACTGCTGACTCAAATGTCTGTCAAAAGAAATTCACTAATTCAGGTCCTAAACTAATGGCCCCCTTAAAAAAGATCTCATGAATAAAAACTATCACAAATAATAAATGTGACAACAAATCAGACAGATTTCAGAGCCAAGGGAAAGACATGCAGCTGTGTTAGGGCAGGGTCAGGCTGAGCTCAGGGAAATGTTTTTCCCCAGAGGGTGCTGGCACTGCCCAGGCTCCCCAGGGAATGGGCATGGCCCCAAGGCTGCCAGAGCTCCAGGAGCATTTGGAAAACACTCTCAGGCACAGGTTGGGATTCTTGGGGTGTTTGTGCAGGGCCAGGAGCTGGCCTGAATGGTCCCTGTGAGTCCCTTCCAGCTCGGGATATTCTGTGATTCCACAATTTTATGTAGTGAAGAATCTTGAGTTCTGGGAACATTTTTAAGGCATTGGTGGATCTTCCCTCAGGTGCTGGGCTGGTGCTCTCCCTCCAGCCATGCTGCAGTCCCAGTGTGCACTGACACTGCAGGGATTCAGCCACCACAAACGAGTGTCAGCAAATACATTTCTTGGCATTCTGCAGGGACTTCTACGGCAACAAATTTCAGCTTGCTTGCTCCAAACCACTCACTTAGCTTGGATATTTGCCTAAAATAATTATTATGTTTGGTCCAGGCAGGCTATGAGAACACACTATATTTACAGAATGAATTATTGCTAAGAAGATAATAGTGGAACTAGGCTGGATGACTTCTCCAGCTCGCCCTCTTGAGGCATGGGTTATGAGTATGGGTTATGAGTAAGTTGTTGGCAAGCAATAGGAAAAATAAAACATAAAATGAAACTAGCACTATAATAGCTCCATAACATGAGGGAGGAGGGGAGAAGAGAAAAACCCTCATGTAACTCCTTAAAGTTAAGAATTTATTATCAGATGTTAGCAGGGAACTTCAATAACTGACATGATGGCAGTGGGGAAGACACTGTTTATAGATTTTTCTCCAGATTCCACATTTTTCAGCATTTAAAGGTAGGAGTCTTCTAAAACAATAATCTGGTTCCTTGAAACAAACCACTCTCCTTGAGGTTTTTTACCATTTTCCCAAAGGGAAGCCAGATTTCATCAAGGAAAACAGCCAGCAGTTGGCACTAAAGTAAACAAGTAAACATTTGCTGCTGAGCGCTCAGTGTTTGGGAAAAAAAAATTATAAATCAGGGTATAAATAATGCCCTAAAAGTCATGTGGAGTGATGCCAGTGGGGCTGTGGGGTAATCTCAGCTCCCATGAGTGCTCCAAAACCCCATCAGGAATGTATTATTTTACCTCTTTTTCACTGCCAGTTATCATCTCCCATGTGCCATAGTGGCCTTTCTCCTGCCGGAAGAACTGAATGGCCTCTAAGAACGCCTCCACTTCATACGTGGTCTGTTTGAGAAAGTCTGGAGAAAACAAAAAGTGACATAAAGGATTTACCCAAAAATAATCTTTAAAAATAACCATCCTTTTCTGAGACATTTCCCACTCCACATGCACCTAGCAGTAGTATTTTTAAATAATTTACTAAGCCCAAATGCCTGGAGACCTTGGGCATCCACTAAGATTTAGAAGTGCATCAACATAGGGAAGCTCATCCCTTGCCTTTACACCTGTGAGCAATGTAAGGTGGCACATAGGAAGACCCTGACAGTGTGTGGCAGAGCCAATAGTTGGGAATTCTTCCTCTTTAGTTTACAATAATGACAGTCTGCTCATTGGATAAATTGCTAAATCCCGACTTAACACTCCCCAATAACATTTTAGTTCCTTTGTTTCATTAAGAAACTGATGATCAAGATGTTTTTTCATGGATATACAACAAAACAGACCTAACAAAGAAAGCACAATGCTTGTACCAGTTAAGAACAAAAACTCCTGACAAGATCATGCTGATTTCCCTAAATATTTCAGTAATGTTCAAGCAGAGCTCCGGAATCTCTGGTTATTGTGCAAGGCCACTTCTGCCAGATGGGAGTTCTTCCCAAGAACAGTGTGCTGGCCTGGGGACACCTTGGCCTCAAAACATGAAGCAGAGTGGCTGCTTGGCAAACCTGAGTGAAAAAGCCACCCCCAGACACTTCAGAGACTGAAGTGCTGTGTCTTCACTATCAGAGCGTCAGGATTATTATCTTGTGGGAGAACAAAGCCACAAAGGCTTATTGTCCCCTCTCCAAGATGCAGCCTTGAGCAGCTGAAGCCCTGTTGTGCATTCTGAGAACAAAGGGGGCAAGAACAAGAATGTTGACTCTCTCAAAGGGAATTATGCTGCTTTAGAAGGTACTGATACATACAAACAATTGTGATGAGAAGAGTCAGGAGTAAGTCCTCAAGCTTTGCATGTCAAGCAACACTTCTTTGGGCTTGTTCTTGAAACTGCTCAAGAGAGAAGCTTCGCAGGAGCCTTGCATAAATGCCAAGGGCAATGCAGGGATTAGAGAAATTATGGGAAACATGGAGGATTAGCACCACAGTAATGCCTGAAATATCCCCTCCATGCACTTTAACAAAAAACAAAAGCTACAGAAACCTACAATTAACTTCATCAGGGCTTTATCCTTGAAGCTTGAAAACTGCTTGAAAATTGCATGGTTTCAGATCTGCTCAGAGCCCAAATGTCAAAATTTGCCCTTTCAGAGTTTTGCCTGGCTGCAGTGACTGCAGGAAGGTTTGTTAAACACTCTCTGCACTAAACACTCTCTCAGTGCCACTCTCTTGATGCTGTTCTTAATCTGCAGATATTTGGACATCCAAAGACACCACACAAATTCTCCAAGCTCATACAACGATCAAACAAAAAAAATCAGCCAGGTAAAATCCCAACCCTACTTTCACTGCTGCCTCCAGGATTTATAGCATGGCAAGTCACAAACCTGGGTGCTAAAATATCAGTATTTGTTGTAAGTCAGGCTGTTCAGTGCTAAGAGAACATCCTCTGACCACAATTTTAATGAAAGAATGGAGTGTTCCACCTCAGAAAATGAGGTGGAGCATTGCATTCAAAAACTTTTGTCCTCCCAAAATAAAACTCAAAATATTTTGATGAGAAGAGATGGTTTTGATGGTTTGGCTGCAGGGAGGGAAAACTGCAGCTCCCACAGCCCTCCAATCATGACTCACATGTTTTCCTCCTTCACAGCTGTGCTCCCTCCTAACCCAAAGGGACAACAGACCATCCAAGAGGCTGGATCTTGGACCTGCTGAGATGGTGATGTAGCAGTGCTGACAGGAGTCTGCCCTCTAAGATCATCAAGTTTTAAATGCTCAAGTTTTAAATGCTCAAGTTTTAAATCCTCTCTCTGTTCTGACTGTCCCTAAGCCCGTACTGTAGTGGATAGAAGGTGCTAAAAATCCAAGAGTGATTCATTTGAACAGCTCATGGGAAAAACATTGAACTGTAAGTGCCATAAAATCCCAATCCCACATTCTTTCCTATGCCAGTAAACACAGGACACAAACACAATCATGGCAGTCTTGCTACAAAAACAACTCCAAGCAGAAAGCAAGCTCTATCCTTCAAGGCTGCTACAATTGCTTAATTTAGGCAATTTCATTCTCACTTTCCATAGGAGGAAAAGATTGCCTCAGTGAGAAGGCTTTGAACAAGTAGATCCATGCAGTGTCGGGCTGTGCAGAAGCTGCTGGTGAGGCACACGAGACAGAAGCACATTCATGGCCAGGGCTAAGAAAAGGGAATTGTACCCAGCTGAAAGGAGCTGCCATGCACATCCTGCACGACCTCAGGGGGCAGAGCCAGGGTTCTGCCCATCCCATCCAGCAGTCCATGGACAGGCTGGAGGAGGGCAGTGGCTTGGCAGCCACAGCAAGGCCAGGGAAACAAGGGCTGGGCTGTTGGGGGAGCGCCTGGGCCCTGGGCCATGGCAGCAGAGCTGCAGCTGCAAACGGGGCAGGTGGCAGAGCCCAGTGGTGCCAGGGACCAGTGGTTGTCAGGGAAAGCACCATGGGGGCTCCCCTCATCCTGGCACCTGTGCTGAGTGATCCATGTGTCCTGCTGGTTGTATGGAGGGCAGCAGCTTAGGGCAGCTTGGTACTGCCCTAACAGGAAAGTTACTGAGTGCTCTCCAGGAAAAGGCCAGTGAGGCTTTACAGGTACCCAGACTGATACTGTGTGCTTAATCCAGGATGCTTTGCACTTAGAAAATCACCCAAGCATCTTCTCCAGCTGCAATGAACATAACATCCCTTATATGTGGAGATTAAAATAAAATTCTGTTCTGTTTAATTTTTAGAAAAAGAAAACCTACCTAGAGACTTTACATACCCAAGCATAGAGCCCAATTTCAATAACAGATATTACTAACCACAGATTCCTTTTATAAATGCAAGAGTAAGTGCTATAAAGCTCCCTCTGACTTTGGGAGATGGAAGGACAACTGGAAGCACCATGACTTTATAAATCTCCCCAAACTTGTACATGTCTCAATGGTATGGCTCAGTTTGTTCAGGACTGCAGAAAGCTTCCTGGGAAGGAAGGAGCTTCCCTGCAGTGAATAATTCCTCTTTTAAAAAAACATAATTATGTCAAACTTTAACTCATCAAAATGATACGCAGAAGGCCAGGCTACTGGACACCCTCTGAAGCACCTGCACCTGGTGCAGAAGAATTAACTTAGAGGGTCCTGTTCCCCATCTCAGCTGTCTCCCATGCCTGGGCTGCCCTGGGACTGG
The DNA here is from genome assembly GCA_013396995.1 of Dicaeum eximium. Classification (NCBI taxonomy): domain Eukaryota; kingdom Metazoa; phylum Chordata; class Aves; order Passeriformes; family Dicaeidae; genus Dicaeum; species Dicaeum eximium. The sequence continues at coordinate 67,839 of VWZP01009951.1, read as the reverse complement.
CAGTCTTCTAACGGGCTGCCCAGGGCTATGAGCTGCTCCTTCTGTCCCTTGGCAGGTGAATGTTTCGGGAGTGAGGAGAAAATCTTCATTCCCAAGGTCCTGTGGGCTCTCCCAGCCCTGTCCATGGCAGGACAGCTGCACCCTTGGGGATGGACATGGCTAAAGCCCCTCAGGACAGGCTGTCTGTCACCAACACTTCTCGTGTGTCCAATGACAGCGGCAGGAATTAACCCTCATGGATTTGGTCTCATCCACAGCCACAGATCAACTGGTCTTACACCAGCCACAACACTGGAGAGCTCTGTGCAAGAACTTCTGCAGATGAGCCTTGTTACCAGAGAGGCTGAGTGTTCCAGCTGCCTCTGCCTCAAACTGGATTTTCAGCAAATCCAGGTAATATGAAATCTGCATTTGACCATTCCAGTTCAAACTGTGCCTCTGTCTGTACTGCACATCGCCGCCTTGGGGCTGCTGGTGAGGAGGTTTAATCACCCAGATGATGATTTTTCTTAATTACAATCAAATGAAGATGCCTTTGTAACATTGTCATAGCTGTTAAAAAGGGATTATTTCAACATCCCATTTAAACTGCCCCTCTGAACAATAACTAATGGCACTTGGGGACCTGGTTTAGTGGTGAACATGGCTGGGTTAATGGTTGAACTCAGCTGCAATCCAGTAACACTGAAGGGGTCTACTGGCTGTGGATAAAGTGCTTTACCAAAGCGAGCTCCACCATGAAGAATAACCTCAGCCTTTTGGCTGACATTTCACACAAGGCTGAGGCCCAAAGATGTAGCTGAACAAGTGTTAAACCAGAATCCAGAAGTCTGAGCTCACAGAGCACAGGTTTTAATTAAAGAAATGCTGACTCTGACATAACGCCCTTCATCTGACCACCAAAACTCAGGAGCAATCCACCCTGGCTTCATCTGCTTCCTGCAGCACCCCAGCCACATTCTGCATGCAGGGAATATAACTTATATGGTCCTGGAATTCCTCCTGCAGGTGACTAGCTGGTATTAAAGCAGTGTGATGGCTGTTTTTGTAAGAGGTGATCACGTCAGGGCCCACCAGCCTCAGGAATTGCAGCTCTCCCAAATTTCTCTTCCCAATACAAGACATTCACAACCCATACAAAAATCTCATGACTTTTTAGTTCCCTCCTACAAGGCAGCAGGGCCCAAGAGTATCCTCTCAAATCATTCAAAGTGACAGGCTTTGGACAAAGAGTGGAGAAGGCAGGGAACAATCACTGGAAGGAGATGAAGATGACCCAGGAGTCCAGTTTGCTGGCCTTTCATTGAGGAGGAGAATGTCACTTACTATTAATTTTTGGAATATGATAAATGAGTAAAAACAGCATTTGATTTTAGGTGATCTCACAATATTATTTCCTTGCTTCCTCATCTGTTTGAGGGAGAGCTGGCTCTGGTGAAGGCAGTGCCAAAGCATCTCATAACTGCTTCTTGTTGGTCACTTTATAGAGCCTTTTCCTGGGACACAAAAACTCTCAGTACAAGTATTGGTGCAGGGCCTTCCTTCTTGTGATGTTACAAATAGATAGTAAGAGGCAGATAAAAAAAATATTTGGAATTTGAAGTGCAGTCTCAAAAGCTGGTGCTTCCACCCCTTCTTATTTCCACTAGACACTGCTGCCCTCAAGAGAACAGATTTCGTGCTAAGAAATGCAAATTACATTTTCCCAATTTTCTCATCCTTTCAAGTCATTACCCTCTCACCTTGGCATCTGTTTCCTTCAGATATATTTAGGCTTGCTTTTCCCCTGCTTTCCACTATACACACTCTGTAATTAAAAAAAAAACCTAACTGTTTTTAAAATTTAGATCTCTTAAAACAAAAGCTGGTTAAAAAAAGGAAAATACACAACCCCAAACCAACTAAAGAGACTGGACAGTGGTACTGACACTTCAAAGAGTGCTCCTACTCTGCCAGCCCCCAAGGATTTGGGGTGGAGGCAGCTGGAGACCATCAGGGAACAAGAGACATTCCTGAAGGGAAGGAACCACTCTGCCAACCTTCCAGCACCACAATTAGGGGACGCCCTTCAAATAAAAACAAATGAGCATGATAAAAAATTATTTCCTTTTCTAAGAGCTCATGTGAGCTCCAGCACGTTTTAAGAGCTGCTGCTTTTAGATACCACAGACAGCTGGTAAAAAGGCCATGGCCATCAACCCCAACAAAATTAAAGTGTGGAAATTCTGTCTCCAAAAAATAAGGAATGGTCCTAACCTACCAGGATGGCAGGTAAGAAAAGGAACATTCTTTGAACCTGGGGAGATGAGGAAAGCTAAGGAACTGCACCTCAAGAAAAGGGAGGTTACCTGGGGCTTGGGGCATGGCTCAAGCACAGCAGAAAATGACCCTCTAAATAAAAGGCCCACATTTTACCCTCACAAAATGCTATCCATTGTGTTGTTAGTATCCAAACTGAGAACAAAGTGAAATATATATGGTGCTCTGGGCCTGAGAGGCATCCACCTCCCAGCTCTGAGGATTTCCTGTGAGCAGTGTGCTGTCACATTATCCACAGAGCATGTGGTGTGAAGCTGCTAACCACCAACAGCAGCCAGATGAGGTCACTTCCAAACATGATACAGCCCTGTAAGGATATGCTGCACTTATAGCAAATGGAGCTCTGCAGCCCAAGTTCCTTCTGTGGCCACCAAACCAACACTGAGCAGGGTTAACTCTTTGTTATCAGCACACAGCACCCAGATTAAAGCTGTTCAAAGCAGCACCAGACAGGGCACAATGAATCTTCAGTGGGGGGACCAGCAGCTGTGGGTTTTACAGTCTAAAAAATTAATGAACACTGCATAAACGCACACAAAGGATCACAGTATCACTTATTTATGACATTTTCCAAGTGCTTTCCAAACTAGCTACTATATAGCAGGAGCAGGTGGGAATTTGGAGAAGAAAAGGCTCTAGGATGACTTTTATGGTGGCCTTTCAGTACCTACAGGGGCTCCAAGAGAGCTGGAGAGGGATTCTGGACAAGGGATGGAGTGACAGAACAAGGGGGAATGGCTTCCTACTGCCAGAGGGCAGGGTTAGATGGGATATTAGGAAGGAATTGTTCCCTGTGAGGGTGGGCAGGCCCTGGCACAGGGTGCTCAGAGAAGCTGTGGCTGGATCCCTGGAAGTGTCCAAGGCCAGGTTGGACAGGGCTGCTGGGAGCAGCCTGGGCTAGTGGAAGGTGTCCCTGCCCATGGCAGGAGGTTCCTTCCCACCCAAACCATTCCATGATTCTGTGATTTCTCTGCTGCAGAACTTTGAAGCTGGAGCCTGACCACCACCTTACTCTGCACAAATGAGTCTCCACAGCTCCTACAACAGGCTGGGGTGGTGGGCTCAGGGCAGTGGCTCCCCTGCACTGCCCCATGCCTGGTAGTATGTAAGAAGAAGATAACCAGCCTGAGGTGGGAGGGATAGGGAGAATGTAATGGCAATTATGATTTTAGCACATTCATCATCTTGCTGTTTCAGAATGAATGTCACTCCTACAGACTGAAAATCCTCACCACAGTAGGAAATCAGGCTGGCAGGAATGGCAAAAGCCATGCTGACTGAATTAACTCATGCTGTAGAGCAAAAACATTCTAGAAAGAGGAGAAATAGTCTTATTTCAAGCAAAATACTCTAAATTATACAAAAAATTTCTGTATCATGTCCTAAAAGTTTTAGTGAGTTTTTTATAACACCCCATAAGCCTCATCAAAGCTATTTCTAGTGAAATGGCTTTGTCTGTAATGACAACATTAATATTCCTATGGATGTTTACACATCAGCTTGAAAAGTCTCTTTGGAACTCATGTGACTGGTGCAAGAACAGCCACAGTCTCAGCCACTCATGTGGATCACAGGTGGTCTTATTAACCAAAAAGGGATTTAAGATTTAATCAACTCAAGTACACCAGCTGCTTGAGAGGAGCCAAGACACAAGTCTTGGTAGATGAAGGGATAAATATCTCCATTTGTACTTTTTCCCACCACAGAATACCACACAAACTTTCCAAAGTTTCATCCTCACTTTCATCCCAGTGCACAAAGACATTTTTCTTTAATGTCATAAAAAGCAATTTCCTCCTCAGTTCTCGTTTAATTGCTCCCTCCACATCCATTGGAAACAGGCAACAAGAAAATCCTTCCCTTCATCTCCCTCTCCAGGGAAGAAAGGCCACCCTGTTTGTGGCATGAAGTCTCAGAAACCCTCCCCAAGTGGTATCTGGACTCCTGACAGCTGCTCTGCTCTGTATATAGAGATATATAGACATATTCATCCCTCAGCTCAACGATTTCATGTCAGCTTCTCAACCTTTATCAGTGCTCCCAGAATTATTCTGAATTCTGGTCCAAGAGTTGCTAAGTCCTATACAGGTACTATAGACATGTAACATGGAAATTTAGAAATAACTATGAGGAAAACAACTGTCAGACAAATTCAGAGCTGAAAAAGGAAACACAGACATTGATAATGGCAACCCTGAAAGTCAGAGATGGAGAAAAAAACTCTGCCCTGCACAAGCTTTTGTCTTTCTCTCTTACCTAATGTATTTCTTTATTATACTTCTTTAATATATTTATTGCTCAAAATAATTTTTGATGTTCTTTCTGTAAAAATTGGAGATGACAGGATATAGTTTTGAAAGTCCCTCAGCTTCCTGTGGCAGGAGGGTGATTGTCAAGATATGGATGTGAAATCAAACCAGACAAAAAAAGAAAAAAAATTATGAAGTGAAACTCTGTGTCTTCCAGAATGAGCTAGTTGGCATTTCCTTCCTGTCATGCAGACTTCCCTCCATCCCAGCACCAAGTGGTCAGGGTTCTCCACTTCCAATAGCAAATACTGAGTGAAACTCATATGGGAAGCAAGAAGACCTCCTAAAATCCAAGTAATTCAAAAGCACTCAGAAGAAACTTCAGTCTGATTTTCAAGGCATGCAAACATAAAGGATAAAAACCTGGGGAATAGCTAATATTAGAGCCCTGTGAATATTTTGAGCCTCTCCCTCACTGTTGCCATTGTGGGACTGATGGAACATCCCCACTGAGGGCTAGGTGGCCATTTCAGCAGCAGATCTCCCCCAAATTTGAGGTGTGCACTTCTCAGCATTTCACTAAGGAAACAGGGAGCAAGATGGAACCAGGTAAGTCCAGATTGTGGGTCAAGGTGGATCATGGAGCTAAGGCAAACCAGAGTCCCATATTGCCCCCATCTAACCTGGCAGGAGCAGCTTAGAAAATTGGAGGAAAATGCTAAACCCCTTCTTCTACACTCCACCTAAACTCAAGAACAGCTTCTTTAAAAAGCTGAGGAGTTTTAAAAGTCCTACACTGCTGGAGGTCTGACCTGCAGAGACACTTGGGAAGAACAGGCTCCCCAGAAGCAGCAGAGAACAATCTGCAGACCCCTCCAGGGACACCCTGCACCTGCCAGGCTGGTGGGGTTCCTCTGCTGCTCCCTGGGCACTTGCCTTCTCTTGTCTGATTAGCCCTAATCACATCACCTCACAAATTAAAACACAAAAAGCATTTGATTTTCACATTCCATTGCTGGTGAAGGAGACCATTGTCTCCTCAAAACACCAAGCCCTCATCAATGAGTATAAAGGGCAAAGACAAGAGGAAAAGTCAAGAGGGGAATGACACAACAACCTACACTCCAAACATCTGAATGCCATTTCCCAGTGGTGCTCACTAAATCCCAATGCTTTTGCTCTGCCCAGAAATCCAAGAAACACAGGCTGGGCTGGGTATTTATACCAGAGAGACTCTGGGGACAGGAAGCAGCTGAATGCCAGGGCGGCTCCCAGCGCTGATTCACTCCAGCTTTCCATGTTTAACTCTGCTTCCTGGGAGAAAGAAAACACAATTGTAGCCACCAACTCCTCCAAGTCCTTGGCTAAGGCCCAGTGCAATACATTCCCTTCCAGGAGTGGCAGATCACAGCAGGGACAGAAAGGCTACTTCTGATCAGACATGGCATTTGTCTTTGTTCTGCCCTTGCCAAACCTGCCGTGGGAACTCAGCACTTTGGGAGGAGGTACAGTGAGTCTTGCCCTGGTCCATGCTCCTTATCCCACTAAATTATATTTCACAATCAAACATGAAGGATTTTTCACAGCTCTCTTCTCAACTATTTTTTAATAAAAGAGCACAGTCAAATTTTCTACCACAATGCTTACTACCCATTGTTTTGCTGCACATAGCTGTAACTTTATAAGATTGCTCAGGCACCTGTTTTTGTCAGCAGAAGTGTTTGCAAAAAAGACTCTAAAAAGTATTAATAAACTAATATTTTTCAGTGATGTGCAAATGAATAGGAATCAATATGAAGACCTTGGGAAAAAAAATTCTCTCCAAGGGCAGAGTTCAGGCTACTGAGGTGCTTGTCAGTGCTTTTTCCACTTGCAGCACCTAGATCTCCAGGGGATAACATAACTCCAAGAAATCCACATAAAAGCGGCTCCTGCTTCCTTGATAGCTGTAGAAACTGTTTTCCTGGTACAACAGTAGATCCTAATCCAAACTGTCTTTATCTGCTTCTCACCCTGCTGGGCAGAAGTAAGGATGAGCCTTTAGGCATTCTCTGTGAGATAAAAACTGGAGCACAGGAAAAGCTGAGAGGGATAAATGCTGGAACAGATGCATAAATGAGCAATAGCTCAGCCATATGAAATATAATGAAGTGCAGACTCACAGGCTTTGGAGACAGAAAAGACCTCTTAGGTCATCTAAACCCAGCTTCTGCCAGCTCAGGATTGGTCCCTAGAGTCATGTGCTGAACTTTAAGGAAAAACCAGGCTGCCAAAAGCTTTGTCAAACCCACTACACTTGTTCCAAGAGAGAAATGAAAATCCCCAAACATCATGAACAGGTTTCAAATCATGGAGTGCTGGGAAAACTTGACTATGTCCCCATCTCCCTACCAAACTTCAGTGAGGAGCCAAGTCCAGAGTGTCAGGGCACTGTACACCACGTGGATAGCACTGGGAATGGGGACAGCACACCACCTGGATAGCACTGGGAATGCAATAAGGGACTGTACAGCACCTGGACAGCACTGGGACCACTGGGACCAGGAATGGGGAGTGTACAGCACCTGGACACAATCGAGATCGGGAATCCCACATTTCCTGTAAGAAGGCCCCTGAAACCAGCCAGCCCTGAGCACCACACAAGTAAATGTACATCTTAGGAAAGTGCCTAGAAATGCAGCTGTATGTGTTTTCCTCATGGGAGTGGAGTCCTATAGGAAGCCAGGAATGTCTTTAGCAGTGGAGACAAAGGAAAAGAGATTGTAGTTGAGAATTATCCAGGGAGGACAGCAGGAGAAAGCTGTCTGAGGGCAATGGGATGAAGCTGATGACCAGGTGACTAAAGTGACAGCTAAAAAAACATTCACCAGTAGTAACTTCTTAAATAAAAGGGACTGTTCACACCCTGCACTCACAATTAATTTACCCACAAGCCTGGCCTTCAGACCCAAGCAGCTGAGTTTGGTGGAGAAGTTGCTAAGTGCTCCTGTTTCCCACCAAGGGCAGCAGGAGCAGATGGGACTCCAAAGTGACAATAAAGGCATGGAAGACCCCGGAGAGCAGTGGGGAACTGAGGGCATCTTGGTGGAAAAAGTGTCATCTGGAAATCAGGAAAGCATATATTTTTCTGAAAGATCCAACTCATAAATGATCTTCCAATTTCATGGGAACAAAGTTGTTTTTATAACCCTAGCAAGTCACAAATTAGGGGGTTTTTTAAGTTTTCTAGTCTAACCTACTCAGAAAGTGACATTTATAATTTATCTTTGTACAGACAATCAATACTGTGTCCTACACATCATTCATGGACCACTTACAAGGCTTAACCATGGCTGGGGCTTGATCAAGCTGCTATTGAAACGTGCAGAAAGGCCAAATGTTTGATCAGGAGTGATGAGTGTGTAACAACACGGGAATGTACTGGGGGACTACACTCCCTCTGTGTTGTACACACCTGGTCTCCTGTATGGCTCAGGATGGGATTCTTGGGATTGTCTATGCAGAGCCATGAGTTGGACTCCATGATCCCTGTGGGCCCCTTCCAATTCAGGATATTCCATTATTCCTGACTCTACAGCTGCGATGCATTGGCCAGTTTGCAAATACAGGTGAGGGTTTGCTGTGCCTTAGTAATAAACACCTCTTAGAGATTTTGGATTGTTACACAACTTCCAAAGCACTTCCCATGTTTTCTCCCCAAGCTCACACCCACTGCACCCCAAACCCCATCTGTGTTCCCAGCACAGCAAGCAGCAGGGCTGTGTGGATTCATTTGTAGGGCTGCTGAAGCCAAGCGCCTTTCATAAGTGACTTGCATTTTCCCACAGCTGTTCCAGCATTCCTGGGTGGGTGACACCATCCCAGGCTGAGCCCTTCCTGCACTCACCGTGGCTGGAATGTCCCACACTCACCGTGGCTGGCATGTCCCACACTCACCATGGCTGGCATGTCCCACACTCACCATGGCTGGAATGTCCCACACTCACCATGGCTGGCATGTCCCACACTCACCGTGGCTGGCATGTCCCACACTCACCATGGCTGGAATGTCCCACACTCACCATGGCTGGCATGTCCCACACTCACCGTGGCTGGCATGTCCCACACTCACCGTGGCTGGAATGTCCCAAACTCACCGTGGCTGGAATGTCCCACACTCACTATGGCTGGCATGTCCCACACTCACCGTGGCTGGCATGTCCCACACTCACCGTGGTTGGAATGCCTCACGCAGTCGCCCAGCAGGGCGCTGAAGCGGCGCTGTGCCCCCGGCTCTGGGAAGCAGTAGTAGCTGTGCCGGCAGAAGGGCTGCCACAGGTACACCGGGAACTCCTTCGGGAGCGGGACGAAGGCCGCAGCCGCCTCCTCGCTTGAGCCTGCACAAAAACACCTCTGTTTGGGAGCTGCAGATTCCCTCGGGGCTGGCTCTGTGCCAGACCTTTGCCAGCAGGTTCATCTCCTTCCCAGTCCAGGTGACTGCTGTGTCCCAGGACACAGCTGGGATGGGCACGCTCAGCTGGCATCAGCCACCTCTCTGTGTTACACCACAGCAACTTGACAGCCTCTTGCTCCGTATTCAAGGTGGCAAAAATCTAGTTTTGGCAAAATTTCAAAGACACTATTTCACTGGATTGCTGCTGCTAGGGAAATGGTTTTCATGGCAGATAAGTAAATTAGTGGGGACCTCTAGTCTGTTCCACAGAAAGACCATTTAGGAGCATATGGATTTTCTTATAGAAACAAACTGCATTAACTAATCCATGTTGGAACAGCAGTGCTTTCCCTGGTTCCAGGCCTTCCACACACAACTGCCCTTAAAAACTGTCACTTCAAGCCCTTGCAGGTGATGTAAAGAAAGCACTAAGTACCTCCACCTCCCACCTGCCCCAGGTCCCTGCACACAGGGAATGCTGGACAGCACATTCAGGGATGACCAAACCCAACCTGGAGTCACTGATGTGCACTGAGAACCCAGACACATGAGGTTCTCCTTGGAGGGTCTTCAGCAGCACACAGGTGGGGAGTAGGGCCATAAAGATGAAGTGATGATCTTTTTGAAAGGAGAGCTGTGGGAAGCCCATGAGCACCCTTGGGGTGTTCCACATCACTCAACCCCAACTGCTGTGGAGCTGTGGTGACACACACAGCACACCTCCAAGCCCTCTGACCACCCCATGCCTTGGGAAACCTAACTTTTAAATCCTAGGGATTGAAAGGACTCAAAAAATAAGTCCCTGTCTTCAAGTTGCCCTCATCCCTTTTGTTATGTGGCAACCCATTCTCCAAATCTGCCTCTGCAATGTGAGACCTGCTTCCATAAAGCCTGAATTTTCTCCATCTTGGTGGAGTGGGGGCAGGCAGGACCACAGCAGTTCCTGGCCCAGAAACAACAAACTCAGAAGCAGCCACCTTCCTGCCCTCTCTGTGGGACTTATTATCAGCTGTGAGTCAACACAGACAGCTGGCATCTAAAAATGGAAACAAATAAACCAGGAATATTAACAAAGCCTGGGAACAATGGTGCTGTGGTTCCTGCCCTGCTTCTGCACAGCTTCCAGCAGCTTTGTGCTGGTATGCTGGGAAGAAAGGGAGCTAGCATTTCTCTGAATGTTGGATTACAGCATCTGCTTTGTTCATCCATTCTGGAGATGTGCTTGAACTTGGGAAAAGGGCTGTGGGCATCTTTTGCTACCCCATTTTGAATTGGAGCCTGAAAACCTTCCCAGAAGAGAGTAAGGGACAGAGCCTGGGCTTTGGCAGCTCAGCTTTGAATAGGACTTACCAACAGGGTCTGGAAAATGTTTATCAGACAGCAAATTGTAATCTTCTTCTGAAGTAAGGACTTTGCCTCCTGCAGGAAGAACGTGATATTTAGGGCTGGCTCCCTTCTGGTAGGCCTGGAAAATCAATAGGGAGGAAGTATTGTCAAATAGAGATTTAAGAAGACAGAAAACATAAAATACACAATTCACTGACAGAGCCAGGAGCTGACTCCATGATCCTTGTGGGCCCCTTCCAACTCAGGATATTCTGTGATTCTAATGCATGGAGATACTGCCCAAAGGGAGAATCTTTTTGTCAGGCTGAATTTTGGAAATGTTCCCTAGGCATGTCAAATTTAAAACAAATCTAATCTCTCAGTGCTTATCTGCTGTGGTGAGGAGTCAGGGATGGAAGGGAGGGAAAAAGGATAGGATTTTCTCCTGAGCCCAATTTGTTGGATTTGTCAGCCAGAATTAGTTTGACTATGGCAGCTTCCAGGCAAAAACCTCCATTGTAGTCAGCCTGGAGCTACCCAACCCTGCTACTTCAGATCCAACTGCAGGAGAACAGGGATGTATTACAGGGATGGACAGATGAGAAGTGCTCTGGGACAGGCACAGGAAGGTTCAAGTGCTGTTAAAAGGATTTGTTAGCTCTTGCTGACGTATCTGGCCAAGGCAGGGAACCCTCAGCCATCCCCACTGGAGCCACCCTGACGAGGACAAGGTTTCACCTCCTATTGCTGAAGGCAGGGCAGCAGGAGCAAATCCACTTGCTTGGTTTATCTGGGAGTGTGCAAGCAGATCCTTGGAAGCAGCACTCACCTCTTTGGTCTCAAAGCAATCCACAGTGTAGTCATTTTTGATCACAACGTATCTGTCCTTCCACTTCTTCAGGTCCTCAGCGAAGTGCAGCAGCTCTGCTTCGTACAGAACTGTCCCGGCTTCCCCCGCAGGCTACAGGGAAAATTTGTGACACTTGAGACTCCTCTGCACCACTGACCATCTTGAAGCTTTTATTTCTACATTTCCATAATGCTGCTCTGAGGGCTTTTGAGCCTTCAAATGCAATTTGGACTTAAAAACATCTCTGATTTCAGAAGGTTCTACAGACACAAGCAAATTCTTGTGGCTGAGGAGAGGAGGCAGCAGAAGAGCTCTGCCTTCCAAAACACCGCCAGATTTCTGAGACAGAGATTTATTTACCTTTCAGTTGACATGCTGAATGCAAGATCAGAGAATCCTACAGTGTTTTGGGTTGGATGGGACCTTAAAGATCATCTAGTTCCAACCCCTGCAGGATGATTGGAGTTCATCACCTCCCATTTTCCACTACATAATATAAATATTTCATTGATATGAAAAGCAGGGTTTTCTTATAATATAGTAAATTGTTTCCCATTTCTTTGTAACGCTTTTGCATCTGTGCTGTGGTAACTGATCCACACTTTTCTGAAAGACACAGATCTTCTATTATCCCACCTCACTGCTTTACCTACTTATTTCAAGAGCATTGGAAATCCATGATTTCCAGTATGTTCAGAACATTTAAATTTTTATCTTCTTAATCTTGAAGGCTGGTTCTCTGCGTTTTCCTCTAATAAAGAGACTTTTGTCTCTCTTTTTGTCTTCCCTCTAATAAAACCCAGCTTTCCATAGTTCACTCCACAGGGGGAATTACTGCCATCTTTTTTAAGGAACCCTGAGCCACGGATGACAGGATTAATTACATTTCCTACATAATGTCTTCCCTGGAAGTATCATCTCTGTCCCTACATTTTGCAGAACCTTGCAACCAGCACGAAGGAATGAGTTTTGTCCAAATGTCCTCTTTGTACCAGAAACTCATGTCATGGTTCTCCTCGTGCCGTGAAAAACAACTAAACAAGGCTAAAATAAAGATGAATTTTCAAAAATAAAACCTCAAACCTGCACCCTTTTCCATCCCAAACCAAAATGAGCAAACCAAACATCTGCACATGCACTTGGGTCACAGAAAATGAGCGTTCTCCTACCCTGGTTTTCAGGAAGCGGGACTGGGAGTGGCGGTGCTGCTCCAGCTCCTCCTGCACGTGCCTGCAGAAAGCCACGGCGTACTGGCGGCGGTAGTGGGGGCTGAAGTTCTTGATGGTGGCCTCTGTTTTCCCTGAGGTGAAACACAGATTTAAAGGTTTTTCATGTACATGGCTTCACAACCTGTAGCACAGAACCAAGGCACTTCTCACCAGTGACCCCAAGTCTTCTCTTTGGAGAAGAGGCAGTTCCAGGGTCACCCAACAGTGACCTCCCAGTACCTGAAGGGAGCCCACAGGAAAGATGGAGAGAGACTCTGGACAACAGATGGAGTGACAGACGAGGGGAAATGGCTTCCCACTGACAGAGAGTAGGTTTAGATTGGATATTGGGAAGGAATTGTTCCCTGTGAGGTGGGCAGGCCCTGGCACAGAGTGTCCAGAGAAGCTGTGGCTGCCCCTGGATCCCTGGAAGTGTCCAGGGCCAGGCTGGATGTGGCTTAGAGCAACCTGGGCTAGTGGAAGGTGTCCTGCCTTCCTGGACCTTAAAGCCCATCCCTGCCCAGGGAATGGATGGGCTTTAAGGTCCATTTAACCCAAACCATTCCATGAATCCATGAGAAGACCTCCTGAGTGTACCAAGCGCCACTTGCTCCACAGATCAGGAAATCCTTGGAGATGCATTCAGAGGGAATTTGTCCCGGAAAACACTGTGTATGGGACTTTGTTTTTTTTCTTCTAAGAGCAAGCAAAGAATCCCCCAAATCCATTTCTCTAAGGAAAGATGCTCTCTGCCTCTCCATGGGACACTACCCTAGAGCCAAGGGTGATCAAGGGGTGAAAGGATTTTCAAAGACAACCAGTGACACTGGATAATATTCAGCCACAGGAGTCAATTTTATCACTTACTGAGATTCTAAAGCTGACTCAAAGCTCTACAAAAGGTTTTTCTGGGCTTGGGCACTACAGTCTCATCTTTGTTTTAAAGTAAACATATTCTCAGTCATGCTGCAATAAACACTAATCTGGTATTGTCTCGCTGTGGTCAAGATCTCATGGGTAACAGCAACAGCAGTAAACACATGGAGGTCTCACTTCTGAGAATCTTAAAACAATTTACAAGCAATTAACTCATTAACCCTAAGAAAGATATAATGGTGCTTTGCAGACAGGGAAGTGAAACTAAAATTAAAGGCATATGCATATATGTGACTGAAAGAGTCTGTAGCAATGCAAAAACCAGAACCTGGCCTATGATCTAGAGAGCATCCTAAACATCCTGGATACTGGAGAGATCCCTTTCTTCTTGGTATTAGGGAGCTCCATGCCAAAGGGCTTTTCCTGAGCATACAACATAGATGCAATTTCACATCTCCAGCAACTTTGATGCTTTCAAAATTTCATTTTGTTCTCCTTGGAGGTGGGGAAAAACATATTTTCTGTATGAGAAACAAATGGTAATTCCTAAACTAAGACTTCTCAATGCCTTTATGTAGACTCCTAGACCAGGACTGGCACACAGCATTCCTGAAATGGAATTCATGGAAGTGTTCAAGGCCAGGGGCGAGGAGCAATCTGGTTTAGTGGAAGGTGTCACTGCCCATGGCAGGGCATGGGGCTGAATGGGCTTGAAGATCGCTCCCAACCCAAACCATTGTGGGATTCTATGAATTATTCCCTAACTTCCTAACACGGATGGTCATGAGAAGCCAAACCCTTCTGCCCCACTGCTGCCCCATTCCAATCCCACAGCAGCACTGGGAGACAGACCTGACACCCTGGAGCCCTCTCCAGGCACACAGAGGAGCCGGCTCAGCACTGGCACAGCCATCCTGCTCAGCTGAAGACATGTCAGAAGCAAATTCACCACTTATGTAAAGCTTTCACAGAGTTACTTGTGGGACAGCACCTGGTGGCAATCTGGACTCCAAATCTTCAGTTTTACGATGGATTTTTAGAGGCATAGTGATTATAGGATGTGCTTGGGTATAATAGCAGGATATGGTGCTGCTAAAGCAGAATATCCCAGCCCTACAAACACTAGCCTGCTTTGGGCAGAGGCATAGGCTTATTGTCCAAATAAGGACAAAGTTTCCCAAAACCTTCTTTGTAGCATTTTTTTTCCTCCTGGCCCCAGCCAGCAATAGGATGTTGTTGGCCCCAGCCCCAGCAGAGTTTCCTGCTCAGGGTTTGCCCCTATTTTGCACTGTGGCTTTTTCTTTTCCAGCTCGCATCATCCTCTTAGTCTGTTAGAGAGGGCTCTGGGACACTGCACCTCACTTGAATACTGCCTGCATCCTGCAGTAAAAGTTTGTAGAGGAAGTGGGACAAAGAAGAAAATTCTGCTGTTGGGAAAAAACTTGCAACAATCACAGGAAATACCGGTAATTTTGGAAAAGTCTTTCATTTCATTTAAGGCTAAATAGCCTCAGAAGTGTCATTCTTCACTCTCAGTACTGCTTAGATCAGCTTAAAGCATGATGACTGAAGGGAAAGAAACTGCAATTCACAACATATACGTCAGAAATAGGACATTGATGATGTAATTTTTATGTGCAGACTGTATTTATGACAAACCAAAACATGTATCAAGAGGCAAATGTTTCTGGCTGTTTTTTCCAATCTTCACACTACTTGTTACAAAGGAACTTTGCATTAAAAATACTCCTCCCTCTCAAAATTAGAAGAAAAGTTTATTTAAAGAGATTGTGAGTGGCACCACATGAGGACCTGGCCTTGCAGGGCTCACCTGAACAGGAATTGCAGTCCTGCCTGAAGGTAGGAAGAGAAGCAGACAGTCCCTTGATCCACTGTTTCTCAATGGATCTTTAAACTCTTCGGGTTTACAGAAAATAAAAATATGCTATCTGAGAATAAACATGATGGAAACAGCCCTGAGCAACAGAAATTCTTCCCATGAAATGGTAACATGGGGCAATGGGAGATAAAATACTCCAGGGCAGTTGAAAAATGAGTTCCCCTAATTCTTTTCCAAATTTAGTGTGGCTGGCTTAGTCAGAGCTGTTTATATGGAGCATGGCCAATGCTCCCACTTGGCTGGTCTGGCAACGGCACAGCTCCAGCCCATATAAATGGGATTTGAATCCCAGCAGCTGGGATGTTTATCCTAGGAGAATGAGGAGTCTGATCAGCTCCAGGAGGAGCCTGCATGCAACCTCCTGCTCCTGTGCTGGGCCAGGAGTTGGGCTCAATGATTGATCCCTGTGGGTTCCTTCCAACTTGGGATGTTCTGTGATTCCATGAACCAAAATTACCAACAGGAAAAGACAGCTGCGATGGAGGTGGAAGGATTTCCGTCAAATTAACATGGCAAGGGTCTGTTCCTCCTTTGCTGAGGGTTTAGATCCTGCTCCAGAATAAACTCTGCTAATGCTCCATGATGCACCTCCCGCTCTGCAGAACTGCCCCTGCACATGACCACAAAACTTCAGTGTGAGTTATGATTCCTCTTTTAAGACTAAAAACAAATGTCACTTCACTAAGAAACAAGAAACATCTACCTGTTGCCCCCTTAGAAATCACTAATCACTCCCAGATTTTTTTTCCTTGCTTTTCCCCTGCCTTTGACCTTCTTAATTGTGTCACCCATGCCAGACACCTGTATGTAACTCCAAGTCATCAGGCCCACAGAATGGCCTCAAATACCCAACTTTACAGTGGGGGTTTCACTGCTTTTATTGAAATAATTGACATACAGCTTTTTCAAACAAGGGCACTCTTCAGCAAGTTGTCCCAGGAATGAATTCCTGCTGGTCTAGCCACCAGCTCCCAGTGCAGCCTATCCAGCTCACCCTGCCACATCTCCCTGCTCTCAACAACGTTGCCACGTGGCCAGTCCGGGTGCAGGTCAGGAAAACTCAAGGAAAAAGGTCAGAAAACAATAACTTCTTGGCTGGCATACAAGAGAGTGATTGCTCACACTCCCAGGACTTCAGCCATTTGGAAGTTAAGAATGGAAAGAGGGAAGGACTTGCCATAAAAGCTATTTCACTTAAATATTGGTGTTTGGCAGTAAGATAACCCTTCCAAGAGTAGGAAAATGTTCACAATCCTTCCCCTTCACAGCACAATTGCCTGCACTCAGCACCTTTTGGAAAGGGTTTTCCAAATATACCAGGATCAATGATATAAGTCTCTTTGAAGGTCTGGGGGCTGATGTATCTTCTTACACTATGTAAGCCCCAATGAACATGAATGTAAAGGAAGTAGATGATTTGCTGTATTAAAACAAATATTGGACAAAATAAAACCTAAAAGAAATAGGCACTGTATGTGCTGAATGCTAGTACACCCAGCACTTCAAACAAGTAAAGCAGTGAGACAGAACAGGAACAAATCACTTTGTCTTATTTCCTCCACCAGGCCATGAGCGAAGCTGTCAGAAAACAATCCAAAATGATCAGCTGATCATACCCAAACATTGCTTCACAAGCCAGGATGTAACCCACAACTGGGGATACACTTTTAAATTATAAATTAGAAACCAGTTAATCTATATATACTGTGTGCCTTAATGCAAATTGAGCTTTACAGTTACTACTGTCCATCCATCCATCATCCATCCATTTTTCCATCCATAAACACAGACTTATAGCCCATTAAGGTAGCAGCAAAATGAGTTAACAAAATAATTCCACTGTTCAGCTCCTGGGCCGACTTCATCCCGAGTCCAAGAAAAACACAACTCTGTTTGAGGTAAATGTCTGAAATTGCAGATGCTCCATGTAAGCCCTGAAAGCTGGATGTCAGTAGTGGCAGCTCTGAAATGGGCTGGATGCTCAACAGGAAGAGAAGGAAGCAGCCACTCACCACAAAAACTGCTTTTCCTCAGATCACCCACTGCAAACATCATTATCAGTTGTTAAATGCATTTGATTTGATGCATTTGATTCACTGCAAACATCATTATCAGTTGTTAAATGCATTTGGTAGCCAGAAAACCTGTGAAAGTGATTCTGTTTGGCACATCCTAGCAGTGCCCACCACCTTCCAGTGCTCTGGGATCTAGAACAGTGTACTGGGATTTACAAGTGATTCCCTCTTTCCTACAGTCTTCCCTGTGCAGTACTTACAGTACCACCCAGGAAGTGTTTAAGTTCAAGTGCTCCCAGACTTTATCTAGGAAAGCAATGTAAACTACTCTCTTTGTTGTTGAAAGCAGAACTCATTTTGATCTTTATTCGTAAAAATAGTATTTCAATTATTCTGAGTCATGACTTAATACCTGTTATGACAAAAAGGGATGGCAGATACAAACCCCAGGTTCTGATCTGGCTGGATCACCTCTCACAGGTTTGTTTGCACTTGGCCAAACCCAGCAGCTCTGGTTGGTGGAGCCACCCCTCTTTTCCATGCAGGAACGTGTGATTTGCACCTGGTAAAATACTGAAACCATTTATCCCAGCCTTGGTTTATATTAATGGAGACTGCTCTCAATAAAAACTTACAATTCTGTAACTCCAGTGGTGTGCACACACCCTCAAATCACCTGTTTGCCATGCTGGTAAAATCCCTGTTAGTCACCCAAAACTCAGTGCAGAGGAGGGTAACACCCATCACACCTCTGCTCAGCCTCTCCTCAAGTCTCAGCATACAGCACTCAGGTGCTTAGTCCATCCTCTCTATAGGGAAAAAAAAATGATGCTGTCCTGGAAAAAATCAGATTTTTTTCCCAAGTCTGGCAGCTGAGACCGTGGGTGTGATATTTGTGCTCCATCAGAAGTGAAGCTTTTGTTTCACAGCAAGCTTAACAAACACATTTGTAAGTTCATCTAGACAGGATCCGTGGCAAAAGAGGTGCCAAAAACAACAGGCTCCATTCCAACCTTGTAGATCGCCCTTTCTACAGTTTTACCCCTATATTTTGCTCCACTACACAAGGCTGAATTTTACACTGAGATGGACAATTATCCCATAGACTTCCAAAGGTTTACACACTTACATTGTTCACCCAGCTTTGGGAGCATCTCATATTCAGAGGGAGCAGACTGAGCTGAGTGAGACCTCATGCACTCGAAAAAAAAGTGTTTTGTGGAGTGTAGCCTGTGATCTAACTATGGAGCTTGCTGGTTTAAGTTAATTCTGAATGCTGTCTGATTATTAAAAATGAAGAACAAACAGCAGAGCATAGATCCTGCACAAACACAGAGTGGCTCTTGAGTCAAACTCAGAGACCCATGCCCACAGCCAGTTTTCCCTTCCCCTGCTCCCACTGCCCCATCCTTATCTATGGGAGAAGGAAAATGTCCCAAGTTGCCTTTGCACTTCTGTCAGGTTAAAAAATCCTAATAATCATGAATTACATAAAGGCCAGAGCTTGTGGTTAACCAGGCTGAAACAAGCCAAGGGTTTGATTAACACTGTGTCAGATAAGCTTATCCCAAAGGCTGCTGAAATCTACCCTTTCTTGGTAATGGGGTTAGAAGCAGAAACGCTCTGTCTATAAACAATTACTCACAGAACAAGGTCTGATAAGACTTTTTTTATAAGCTTCTTTCACAGCATCAGAAGGACTTGGGATTTAACAACCAAATGAACCCAACCTGATTCCTGTCAGACCACATAAAACTAAACTATGATCTGTGGTAAATAAATTTGGTGAAGGTCAATGGTTTTCAAATTTTGAGGTTTTTTTCAACTCCCTGAGCCAGAAGTTGAGCCACTCATGGGGACACAGACAGCAGGCATGTCTTGAGCAGCTTTCTCCAATCCAGAGCTCAGGACCATGTTACACGTCATGGGAGGTCACACCAAAATGTTTCTTGGGAACATTTAAACAGCATTCCAAAAATGTAAGCCAATGCTGCATCACCCTTTAAATCAGGATGATGTATTCCTCCTTCCCTCCCTTTCGAGTGACAGTTACCTCACTATCCAACCATCCACAAGACAAAATGACAAAAAAGACACAGATAACAGAAATAACAATCTTCATTACATTAGTTGAAGCTTTTCTCTTTTATATTATAAATATAATGTATTTATAATATAAAAGACCCACACATACCTTCAAAATATTATTTCCATGCAATGCTTGGCATATGCTCATACACACCTGGGAGATATTTTTACTAATTTATTTTTTCTTCATTACTTTGCCAAATTATACCACACTACATGGCTCTATCACTAAATTACATTACATTGGCCAAAACTGTGAGTACACACACATCTTTCCATGAGGGGCTTCATTTTTGCTGAGGTTTCCTTACCTTAGTCATAAATTCCCTTTATTCCCTCACCATTCCAGCTCCTTTCACCATCAGCCCAGATGGACTCCTCAGAGTTCTGTATTTCTCACAAAGTAATCACTTTTTAAGCACTGCAGCAGAAGGCCATTATTCCGTGGCAGGATTTTATTCCATTTCTCTTCAACAAACACACAAAACAGAGTAACAAAATGATGGTAATGCTGGAGCCTCTTTTCTTACAATTTTCCTCATCAATTCTAAAGCGTTTGCTTCTCTTTTGGCTCCTGTATAAACTGAAAATGAGTAAATACCATGATTTGCAAAGGATTTTCAGCTAAACCCATGTGCAAGAAGGGTAAAACCAAGACTAATCTCTAAACTAAAGAGAGGTCTTCAAGCAAGGACATTTACTTTAATGACCTCCCAACACAGCCACACTGCTTGATTTTATCACAGGAAATAATTTCAGCCTCAGAGCCCCTTCTTGCCACTCTGAACCCCACAACAACACCTGTGTAAATACACAGATTTTAACCCAAACAACAAGCATCATTCAGATGTTTTAAGCCTAAGGCCATACCCATGTCACAGTTGTGCCAGTTGGGACCATTTTCCAATTTCACCTGGTTTGCTTTGCTTGTGCCAACACCTCCTCACCTTGGTCCTCTGCAGGGCAGCAACCGTGAAAGGGCATTTTGAGGGGAACAAAGAGCCAACTCTTTGTGAAAATCAAGAATTGGTTTTAGTCCCCTTCCCCCTCTTTTAAAAAGGACAAAAATTTATACATATATAGGTATATAATATTAAGCTTCTAATAAAACTTCATAACACAGGAAAAGGAGTATGAAAAATGCAATTCACATTCCAAAGAATTAAAATTTTTTTTTACCTGACTTCCCACTTTACATTCAGCTTGAACAACAAAAATGGAAACATTTTTCCTTTGCAGTGCATACTTAGTCATTTGTTCAGTCTCTTACTAATTTCATGTTATAATACTGGAATATGACTGCAGGAAAATGTAACTGTTGTCAGAGCAAAACATTGGCATAGGATGGGAGAACTTACTTTATGAAACTTAGAAGTTTGAGTGAAGCTTATAAAATCTCTTTAATCTGTCATATATTTTGTTGTTACAAAGCTTATAAAATGTCTTTACTGTGTTATACATTTTTTGTTACACAGCAGGGTGATACAATGGGATCACTTTCTGATGTCACATGGACTTTGCTGGCCATGCAGATGCTACAGCAGGAATTGTTCAAGGCTAACACAACCTACAAGACAAAAATATTACACTACACTGTGGTTAATCCTTCAAAGCCTTAGCTAAGACAAACCAGACAAACTCTCCTTGCTGGTAGTCTGTTCTCATGTCCACAAAAATAACAGAATAACTCTAAAACCGTTTGCTAAATCTTTAGAAGTAAATTGATTTTAAAAAAGGACTGCATTCATTCCTTTGCAAGGAATACTGCCAGGCATTAAAAGGGTCTGTACTCATGCAACTAAAGGTCTCTCCTTTCACAAACAAACCCTTCTCTACCTCTCCATGGATGGTAATGTCCCTCAGGAAATCCACACTGTTCACTTTTCACTTTGCAGGAGAGACAGGAGGAAGCGTTGGTGCCTCATCCTGTGGGAAAGGTTTCTTCACACAACTGCTAAAAAGCATCAATTAAGGTAGAATTTAGAAGACAAGTGTATAATTACGACATGAAGCTGCTCACCCAACCCTGTGTAATACAGTTTTTTCTGTGCTTATTACAGATGGGGAAGGGAAACTCCAGCTCTGTGACGCAACAGATCAGCTTTATAATTGGAATTAGTGCAGAAACACTGGGAAGTGGTACCAGAGCATCAGCCCGTGATCCAGGCTCCTTCAAGGAAGGGGTGGCACGAAGAGAGCAGGATGCACTGATGCTGCTGGAAAGGGAGACCTTGACCACATCTCCTCACACTCCTCAGTCTTGGTCTGGTTCTCTCACTCACACTTTCCTGACTCCCCCACAGCGGCTGCTGCTTCCCCAAAGTCCCACTTCAGGATAGCTCACAGCCTTTTGCCCTCTTCCAGCTGTGAAATGGGTGCAAAAGGAACAGAACTGGCCTCTTCCTTTGTGAAACCAATGAAACCACTCCAAAAGCCCCTACTAAATCTGGGCCAGGGACAATTCAAGAGAAGAAGCAGAGAAAATGAAGCAAATGAAAAAAAAAATGGGAAAAGACAAACAGAAGATGGGAGATGACCCTCTGGCTGCCTGGGGCTTGTCAACACGGGAGACCTGCCAGTGGCCTCCTTTTCCCTCTTTTCTCCCATTCAAAGTTGAACAAGGCCATAATCAAGATCCCAGTATTTCCAAAGCACTGTAAAAGAATAAAACAAAGTGATGTAAACACTGTGGGATTTTTCTTTAGCAAAGCTAAAAGGACCTATTAGACTTCATTCATCATTCCTTACTTGGCAGAGTTCATGCCTTTGATTCCTTCTAAATTAAAGCTGAGACCTTACTAATAAAAATACACCTTCTGCTACCAAATCAAGAATAATTCCCAAAATTTTATCCTGAAAAGAGGTCAAGTAAAAATCCAAACAACCCCTAACTTTCTGCAGCTGCAGCAGTACCAAAGTTCAAGGACTACCTTTACATTCCCCAGGTTTGCTGTTCCTACAACCCACCAGTGCCAGCAACCCACATCACCAGAGGCAGAAATATTCCCAGGTGACAAGGGCATAGGTTAGGGGAATTTAAGGAAAAAGGGAAAACAAAGAACTGTGTTAGAAAGAGTTTGATGTCAGTGCCACAGAGGACACACACAAAGGAACACTCCTCTTACAGTCTCTCCTGCGCAAATGTGGGGGTTTAAGGCCTCTTTGTTCTGGCACACTGTTCAAAAGTATCTATTTTGTTTTTCAGGCTGCGATTTTTAACCATAACTCAGAGAAAGGCCAGAGCCTGACAGAGTGTCTGACTGCAGCTCCCTCAGACAGACACAGCCTCAGTGTCACTTGCTGTGACAGGAAGGTGGTGACACACAGCTCTGTAGGTCCCAGTTGCCTCGTTTCCTCCATGGGGCTGGTTTCACCAAAGCTCACTTTTATTCAGTGCAATCAGCTCAGAGGGGTTCCATCCAGCCACCTGACATGCCAAGTGCTGTGCATTATTCTTCTTCCTCCTAGACCCCTTTCAGTTCCTCAAACGCTCATGAAAGCATCACTGGGAGGACAGTAGTTACCACTGGTGTTTGCTTTCTCCACTTCCAAGAGGAATCCCCAGGAAGAAGCTCCACTCAGCTACTGTCCCTCTCACTAAGCCTGGCTTGAGGCTCCTTGGCTCTCAGCTCTTCCGCCCCAATGTTTCAGTGCTCCTTCCTTCTTGAAAAAAAAAAAAAGGGGAGATAAGTTGCCTCATTTCCTCTCCATTTATCTTTCATGTTCAAAAGGGCTTGTGACAACATGACTTGAAAGGCAAAAAACCAAATCCAAACCACCTTCTCCCTGCGCTGTGTTTGTACAGTAGGACCACGTGAGGTCTGGGCTCAGAAAGGCAGCTGGGCAGGTTGTTATTAAGAAGAGGAAATTTGTTCTGAGAATTGATTGGGAAATGGGTCGGTGAGAGCTCTCCTGCTGGCTCACAGTGTGCCTCTGGAGGCATTCATGGCCCTCCATGAACAGACACACCAAACTGACCTGCTGTACTCCAGGACTTGTGGCTACACATAAAGATGTTCAAGGGTTTATATCCATGGTGGCAATGCTTCAGTGAGTGCATTTAACAGTCTGCTGTCATCTCTCTTGCCTTCGTATGACTGGTTATGCAGCTCCAGTTTTGTAAGTCTCAGCTCTTCCATCAAAGTTCTCCCCATCAATCCAATCTGAGCTCCTGCCACTGTGGATGCTGATACATTCTCTCTTTCTGGAGAAGAGCATGTTTCACTTGTCTGTATCAAAACTTAAATTCTCCATCTTTCTGTGTTTTGCAAAATGCTTTATTTCTGGTACCAAGAAAAAAGCAGCCCTAAAAATGCAATATGCAAGAGCTGTGTGGTAAGGGCTTTATTTGGCAAATGTATGTACATTAGATCACATTTTCACTCTGTAAATGCAGAAGTAATCACTAGTAATGTGACTTTAAACATATTTAGCCCCTGTCTAACAATGCTCATTTTGAGTCTCATCCAAAACTGAATTCCTCTAAAGGCTGCCTGCATTTCCTCACTGGAGCTACATTTCAAGCCATGTTTGCATTCTTCAAGGGTGGCTTAAAGGCAGCTTGTGGCTTTCTGAGAAACAAATACAGAGAAAACCACATAAACCCATTTTCTATCTTCATTTGGGTTGATGGGACTTCACCAGCCTGATGAGATGCAAGATGAGCCCTGAATTTCTATGAAATATTTTCTCACTTAACAGCATCCAGTGTGGCTTCAAAGCACCCTGAAGAGCTCCTGAGTCCACAACAACCTTTCAGAGACTTTTCTACCCCTTATTACTACTCCCAAAGACCTTTACTATACAATCAGTCATCCCTTCCAACAAGATGCTATTCAGGCTGTGTACAGCTCAGGCAGCAGCAGAACTTTTTGCTACCCTGAGACACCGTTTCTCTGCTATTTGCCCTTCCAAGCATCTCTGAGCCAACCGTTTCACCAACTGTTTCACCACAGGTTTTGCATAAACCCAGCAGCTTCACACAAACAGGCAGGCTCTTGATTGAGGAAAAAGGAGAGCAGTGAAAAGCGTAACAGAACAAGAACAAGCCAGGGATTCTGGAAAAGTGTATTCACAAAACCCACCAAAACGATTCATGGGGGTTTCGTAATTTCCTGTGAAAAAACACATAGATAGTGTTGAAAAAAAATGCACCTTATGGTCTCTGCTCTGCTCTGAGCTTTGCTAGCAAAAGTGCACCAAGCCTTCATAAAGAAGTCAGTCAGGTTCCAAAGGTTTGGGCTTAAATGGAATCAGGACTTTTTCTTCGCCAGTCCCAGAAATGCCAAGGTCAGGACAACAAAACACAGATTTAACATCCTGGTTTCCAGGTCGGCTTGCAGGCAATCCCTCTGAGGGACATGTGCCTCAGCCAACAGCCACAAATCCACAGTTCAGGAGATGACAGTCTTCTTACAACCCTTTTTGAACAAGCTATAAGGTCAGGTCCTTCTGCTGTAATTATTTCCCCTTTAGAAGCACCTCTGGCACTAAGAAGATACACACATTGAAAATTCAAAGGCATTTTTCAAAGCTACTTTTGCTGCCACTGGTGTGAGGCAACTCCTCCTGTTTTCAAAACAGCTGGTACCAACCACCAGTTGCCAGGTGGGTGCTCAGCACGTCAACTGACGTTCTAAAAATTACAATTTTTGTTTGGGTGTATAAAAATATCTGCTTAGTGTGCTTAAGAGGAACCTGCTGGGAGAAACACGAAAGCATCATGTCTTATTCAAGAATGCCTAGTACAGAGCAACAGCAACAAAGTCAGAGGAGATCATGCAGCCCCAGCTTCCAGACTGAGCAGATGCCCTGACATGCTTCTTAAACTCCTAATCTCTGAGGGTTCCTCTGATTTGTAAAATACCATATCTTGAAGCTGAAAGAAAACACAAATGTAGTCAAGACACACCCACGATACAGAAGTAAAACTTTCCTGAGCCAGCAAACATGGCTTGGTTTTTTTAAAAAAAAGGTACTTAAAAGGAAATAGAAATCTCTTAAGTGCATTAGATCCACTTTTTTTGCAAATCTGCTCTGGCAAACTCATTTTTTAAACATACATTCTTTGCTTGTCTACTGTATATAAATTGCATATATTCTGATTAACATTATTCAGCCCAGAATAATTACACATCAGAGAGATGCCTAATAAGCTCATCTTTAAACTCTGCAGAACTAAAAAAAGATCCCAAGCATATTTTATGAATATAGGATGGCGTCAGCTGACAAATATATGGCACAATCCATTTTATTGTGGTTGCAAACAAGAACCACATGAATGAATGAATATTGTGGGCTTGTCTTTGCATTATTCAGGATGATGGGACTTCTGAAGGAAAGCAAGAGTGTGTTCTGGAATTGTGAGACTCTGAAGATAAAAAGAAAATTAGTCACACACAATATGGTAAAGAAAATACACAATATAAGCAAAACTGCGTTTTACCAGCAGCAGGCACTTCACTGCAAGATTCCAAAAGGTTTTCTGAAACAAACAGCTGCTACAAGAAGTAACAATGAATCAAAACACCTGGATTTACAACTATAATTGACAAAGAAATATTTTCAGTTACTACAACCATATTGTTTTAGACTTACTTCAGACAAAAGCTATTTCAACAGGAAAACCTGTCTTACCCAACAGCTGGAAAGCTCATAGCCCTATTCTGGAAGGAAAGGGGGACTGTTACTTTTTACAGATGTCTCCATCCTCCATCATCCAAACAGAGTTAAATCTCTGAGTAGAGAGATGGGCCCCATCTGAAATGCAGCTCTCACATCCTCCCAAGGCTGTGCACACTCACACCCCTGGCACCGATTCAGCCACGGCCACAGAAACTCAACACTGTGCAGCATCCTCAAATTCAGCCTGAGTTTTGGGGTAGCCCCTCATCCTGTCCAACAGCAGAACTCCAGACACTCAGCTGTCAGAGAGGCTGGATTTTATTTAAAAGCAGCTCTTTTGCAGATGGTAACGATCAAACTCAGCCAATGCTTCCCTCCACTTCTCAGCCCCAACACCCTGTGAGATCCAGGTTTAGGAGCACCCCCAAGGCAAGTGTGAATTTGGTTCATGGTCACAAAAGTAACACCTGCCAATGCCAAGGGCTATGTAAAGAGCAACTTTTCAGTTGACCACACTTCCTGCTGCCGGAATATTTAAGGCACGCGAAGGAAAAGCCATGCAGCAAGAGATGAGTAACTAACAAACCACAAGCTCTTGCTCGAAATTACCACGTAGTATTTTACACTCCTAGCAACACACTGGTGTGGGACGTTTGTTTATGCTGGTAACTCCTTTGTTTCCCAGAGTGGTACCAGCTTTAGTCACCCCCATTCTGTTATGGGACGTGCTGAGCCATTTTGTGTTTTTTCCAGTTGTAAGGGAAGTTGGTGCTGAGTTCAGATGGGGCCTTCCTCCTTCATTCACTCAGAACTCAGTTTCCTCCTCGAACAAACCCAGTGCTGCCTCAGTTTTAGATGTCACCGCTATGTGGCCACATCTCCTAAGGGATCACCATGAACACATCAAGCCCAAACTCCAAAGTCTTCCCCAGAAGCTTCTTTTGTCGCAGATCTCGGGTGTGTGTCACACCAAATATAGCCTCCATTTCCTTCTGGGCACTCTTCCTCCCCACTGCTTCCCTTGGGTTTGGTAGGACATCACGGAAACATAGAATACTGGAATCATTCAGGCTGGAAAACCCTCCCAGACCATTGAGTCCAACCTGTGCCTGGTGGCCACCGTGTCACCAGCCCAGAGCACTGAGTGCCATGTCCAGACAGATGGAGCACAAGCAGCAGTAATTAAAGTTACTTCCTTTTACAATCACACCTGAAAATACCATCTTCTAATCAACCTCATATGGTACCTGTCTCATTCATTGCAGAGCTCTGAAAGTTTGTGGCACAGTGAGCTGGAAATAGCAGGAACTTGATTTGTATTTAAAAGCAGGTAAATACCACCCCATAGAACCAGATCTTTACTGCAGATAGTAAAGGTGGACAAAACATGTGGCACTTATAGGAGAAGCTCACACATAGCTCCTGCTACCTTCTTTTCCTGATTTAGAGAAGTGCTGAATGCCTGAGCACAGCAAGAACCTGGGTAGAAACTTGGGAAGAGCATCAAAATCGTCATTTCCCAAAAAAAATTAGGCATCAGGTTTGTCAAGCCCCAAATTAACAGCCATAATTCTTCGTGCATGAAATCAAACAGCAGCAAGATCAGCGAAGCAATGGCTGCACAGCAATTTGTAGCTTGGCAGGTGTACAGGAAATCTCAGAAGGAAAGAAAAAAAACCCAAGCAATGAATCTGGAGCTTGCTACTGAATGAAGCAGTAGAAAAACACACCAAAGATAAGCCTTTGCACCCTGGTCTCCTCCAAGCATCAGCGACGAGTCCAGGGCTTCAGATCCACAGAGCTTTTCCACTCCCACTTCAGCCTACAAGGTACAAAGTTGTGTTTGCTTTGCCCACAGCAGTGAACAGCTGCTGGTAGCTGTGGGCTTTGCAGCTTTTTCTAGCCTGCACCGAGGGCAAACGTGGAAACAACAGGGTTTAGTTCAGCAGGAGAACATAGGTAGTGGCTGGAAACCTCCTTTCACACTCACCTCCTTCCCTTCCCTGTAGGCCATGCCTGACCTGCTCAAAAGAACATCCAAAGAGAGGAAAACATGTTTTCTTTAGCTTAATTCACAAAAAAACCCCAACCCTCTCCCCCCAAAAACCAACCAAACAAAAATCCAAACAAACAACAAAACAAAGGCAAAACAAAAAAACCTCTCATCCATTTTAGCTGCAGTTTTCTCAAAATGGCAATTTGGGGCAGATGCTCAGCATGGAAACTTCATTCTGGACAGCTGAAGGCTGGCAAAGCCTCATCTGCAACTGCTAACACTGGAAAGTGTCTGGCAGACTAAATTGCAGTAATATTACTTTACAGAATATCCTTAAAGACTAAAAAAGCCTTTTTGTCCTTTCTTTTGCACAGACCCTGTCATTAAATCTTTGCCTGGGGATGATGAAAACTTGCTTTTCCTCTAGTGTGACCACTACAATATTGGAATATCGAGTGAAAATACATGAAGATCCTCTGTATCATGCTCAGTAAAAGGAAGCTGGTCTTTAGACAATGTTCACCCCAGGTATTTAACATCTCAAATCCTGCTCCAAGACTGGTGTCCCCAGTTACCAACATCACAACAATGCCCTGCAGAGAATCACAGCACAAACAGCAACTGTGGTTTCATGAAGAGGAAGGAAAATACCACGTAAAGCTTTAGAAATACCTTCCTGAGAAAGGAGATGAGAGGGGCTGAATGAGGTGGATACTGAGTAGCGGGATGTGCTGGCATCTTCTGTAAATTTGAAGCAGAAATGCCTGTGTACCTCTCAAAAGAGCAAGGAAAAGCTCCTTGGCGGGCAGCAAATTTCCAAATACAGCCCATGAGGGTAATTTTTTTTAGGTGAGGTCCCAAGCACAACAAACCAAAAATCAGCAGTAAAAGGGCTATCCCAAGAAAGGAGCAGGGATGTGGTATGCATGGCCAGAGGTGGCCTCCGAGCCCTGCAAAACCTGCAGCTCCCTTCACACGGAACATAAACCTCCAGGGGAAACCCCAGATGGTTCCGTAACATACAGAAGCTGTAGGTATCTTTTTCTAAGGTTGGATGGGAAAGCATTCAGTGACAGGCTGAGAGAGCTGGGATTGTTCAGCCTGGAGATGAGAAGGCTTCAGGGAGACCTTGTTGAAGCCTTTCAGAACTTTAGGAGGGCTTACAAAAAATGAACAACAAGGCAGATAGTGACAGAACAAGGAGGAGTGATTTTAAACTGCCAGAGGGCAGGGTTAGATGGGATATTTGGAAGAAATTGTTCCCTGTGAGGGCAGGGAGGCCCCGGCACACGGTGCCCAGAGAAGCTGTGGCTGCCCCTGGATCCCTGGAAGCATCCCAGGCCAGACTGGACAGGGCTTGGAGCAACCCGGGATAGTGGGAGGTGTCCCTGCCATGGCAGGGGGTAGCACTGGATGGGCTTTAAATTCCCTTCCCACCCAAACCATTCCATGATTCTATCATGGAATGGTCCTGGGTGCTTAAGGGTCCAGCTGGTCCCCAGCACATGTCAGTCACTGACTCTGCCTGCTGGGATCCATCAGGAGGGAGCACTGGAGCTGCTGCAGGGGCTATCCCTGCCCCAAGGGCTGGTACAGGCTGCCCCTCCTGATCCTGCCACAGCCTGGTCCCGTGTCTGCAGTTCCCTGGACCTCTGCTTTAGCTTTGCCTGCTTACACAGTAAAGAACCAGGAATTAGCATTACCTTATGGTGTCTGTGCCACACTCCTTGTGAGGACCAACACACCCCCCACGGAATTGAGGTCTAAATGACCTCTTCTGCACGTTACCTGTTGCAATGCATGAGAGCCACACCCAAAAGATGCCCTGACCCTAGAAGCACAACACGGAATGCTGGAACGACACCAGCATTTTGGGGAGCTATGAACTGTCCTACAGTGCTACCAAAGATCTCCCTACAAGCTCTCTGTGGTTTGAAAAGGCATCTCTGGTGCTGGTGGTGTCAGGGAGAGCCCACGAACTGCCAGGCACTGCTGTGGGTGGCTTTTCTCGGCAGAAACCTCTAACAGGAGGATGCTCCACACTCACTCTTTAAGCAGTGACACATAAAAAGCCCAAGCTGGAGGTCAGCTGACACATCCACTTTGCAAAAAGCTCCAAAGCAGAATTCCTTCTGGAGGACAGATCATGGTTTGCTCCTGGGAAGGTACAGGAGCCAAAACCCTGCTGCTCTTTCCCACCAAGGAGTGGAGTTGCTGCAGCCCGTGGCTGCTGCTGTGACAGCCCTGGAGCTGCTCGGCTGGAGGCGTCCTGCAGCCCAGGGGTGGCACTGCCAGGTCCCTCTGAGCCCTGGAGTGTGACCAGGCACCTGCAGCAGCACCCACCTCGCTCCGATGGCTGTGCAGTGCCTCTCCCGTCTGCACCCCAAAACCCACCTGGGAGATGCTGGGCTGGTGGACTCCCACTGCTAGTGCACAAAAACCCTGATGGTGCCTTGCAACGAGGTGGGTGCCATCCCTGGCACAACTGCAGGCTTAGAACCAACCTCATCACAAACAGCACCCAAAAGGCCACTGGAATAGCTAGTTTTGGCTTAAAATATTTACTTAGAAAATAACTACTTCACTCCTGATCTCACTCGTTTCCTAAAAGAATTTCAAGCATATAAAAACTATCTCCATACTTTTGGAAAGTATACTGCTTTTAACCTCTTACTCATGTACTTAGAAAAGCCCAAGAGTCAGCCTCACTTTTGTTTTCTGCTTCCTGCACTGTACCTATAACAACTCCCTAGCTTTAAAAAACATGCAATAAAAAAAGATGCAATAACTACCTAACAACTTCGGTGGTACTGCAATGATCTTAATATTTTGGCTTAAAGCTTCAGTACTAGCCAAAGTGTAAGAGCAACTACTTGGTCAGACCTATTAACAAATATCACAGAAGCATGAAAATTAAAGGCTTATGAATTCAAGATATAACACAATTAAAGACTTAGAGAAACAAAGTAATTAAAACCTTAAGTAATCCATACCAAAATGAGCATCAGTGAGGAATCAGAAGCAAACTATTTTTATATATATAAGACTACTAGAAAGACACAGGACAAAGATTTTAGGAGACCCAGGCACGAGAACCCTTTCTTCACAGAAGTTTGAGCCAATTTGCACAAGCTTTAATCTTGCTTTGATGGAAGAGTTGGCCTTGTTTCATCACTGTCCTTTAACTGCAAAAGCAAGTAAAATGCTTGCAAGTATGTTCAAAAACTTGAAAAGCTTTTAATTGTTCTCCAAGTGTGAAGAGAACAGCATGGTTATTCCATACAAAGGAAGAAGCACATTCCTTATGAATATCATCCTTCCCCACCTAGACACTGGCTCTGCAACTGCCACTGCCCAAAGGCACCACCAACAAAGCTACTTTCATCATCTCAGAGCTTGCTTTTTCTCCCTTTCATACCAATAAAATGTCTATCAGATGCAAAGATTGTCTTACAACTTGTGGCCAAGCTGCACTAATTTAAGAACTTCCAGTATTCAAATTTTTGGAAGACATGAAGAACAAAGGCACAGCACACTTACAGTGTATCTCTTAATTACAGATTTGGGGCTAGGATGAACCTGTTTATCACTTTTTCTATTGAGATATTCTTTCCACTGATCCTTGTGCCTAATTCAACACTGTACATAGTTTCTTCTACAGTGACAAGCATGAAAAATGCCATGTGCCTTCTCCTACAACCCTGTGGTTTCCCTTCCCTCACACTACCCAAAAAAAGACCAGAGAAAAGCCACCTTTTGTTTTCAGACCCAGTGATGCAGCACATCATCATTTAAGGGTATTTCTTGTATATGAGTCACTTTGGTGTAGTGGCTTGAGATGACCCTGCTGAACAGGATCTGGGACATAAATTGGGGTAACTGAGACTTCTGGGTTTAGAAAAACCTCAAGCCACATACAGAAGGTAAATGGGGTGTGATCACAGACAATGCTTCTACTGACAAGCTAATGAAGGAAAACCAAAAAATTTCACCTCCTGCTTTGATTAGTGAAATCTTGACCATGCCTGTTGCAAGATAACATGGCAGGAAACTTCCAAAATGGCTTGTGGAGCTTTTGAGAGAAGTTAATAACAGAGTATTTGAGCAATGGAAATGGAACAAGAAGGTATATCCTTCCTTAGTCTCCCAAAGCTGAATCTGAAAGTTATCAAGGGCAGTAAATTCTGTTCACATGGGTGGCAAATACCTTTTCCATCAATCACATCCCTGGATGACTTTGCTTGCATTCAGTAGAAGGTAAGAAAAAGCACTTGGCCCCTTGAATTAAAGGCCATAAAACCCAAAGACAAGCTTCCTCTACTTTCCAGCACAGGCAGGCACCATTTATCAAAACTGGGATGAGAATCTGCTACTGGCTCCAAAAGCAACAATCTCTCTGAGCACTAAAACTTCCCAGAAAACAAGTAAAGCCAAAAGGGTTTTCCTTTAAAAATCTCATTTCTTAAAGCCTTTGAGAACTTGGAAACTTTGCAAGGTGCATATAATAGAATCTTACATGCTTATTGAAATCTGAATTTCCTGTGCACTTAACCTCACTTCTTCCTTCTGTGGGTATTTATCCCTATTTGGATTGGACTAGATGGTACTATCATGAATTCTGGATTTAATACATGCTTCTGAATGAACATATTATTCTGCCTCTTCCTTAGATTTTGGGAGTTGCAGATAAATCCAATCAGCTTTTACCATAAACCTCACCAGGTGAAAAGGAAAAGCAGTCTCTAAGAGCTACAAACTAGATGCTGTTAAGTCCAGAGAGACCCCACATTTGTAGAATTTGGTTGGAATGCCCTCAAAGCCCATTCATTCCACCCCTGCCAGGAGCAGGGACACCTTCCACTCGACCAGGAAGTTGCTGCAGGCCCTGTGCAACCTGGCCTTGGACACTTCCAGGGATGGGGCACTCCTGCTCTGTACGATGCCACAGCCATGCTCACCTACAGAAAATGGAAGGGAGAATTTCTGGAACATGGAACAGCCCAGCTTGGAACAGGCTGGAAACAAAAGCAGGGAGTGCTGCAAGACTCGTACAGAACACCGCTGTACTTACAGCCACACACCAAATTAAAACCAGAAGGATAAGTGACAGTTTAAAGTAGAAAATCCAACATCCAGCCTGAGTGCCTGTCCAAAAAAAGGCCAGCTTTTCCACAATTAATTCCAAGTCATTCTTCCATCCTGCAGCACTCCTCCTCCCAGCTCTGTGCACACTGGCTGAGACTTTCACTCCAGAGCTGTATCAGGCACTTGGGTTCTGTCCCCCCGAGTCGATGGGACTCATCTCTGTACCACTGCTGGAATTTATTCAGCCGGTTTCCTGGAAAACTAACGACCCATTTCCTATCTTGTCTTTCAAGCAAAGGGTAAAACAGGCTCCTCTTCAGCCTCTACAATGGGACAGAATAGGAGTCTCTCTGAGCACACCAACAGCATGTGATGGTTGTACAAAATCCTGACTTAACAACACCACACTGAAATTCCTAAGTAAAACAAATGTCTAGAAAGAAGTTTCTTAAAGACATTAAGTATTAGCTTTCACTGTGACCTCAAAAGAACAATGAGGGTCTGCCAGGAAAAACTTCCTAAACACTGAGCAAATCCACAGGGTGCCTCCTGGGTGCTGCAGGGTCACTGCCACTGTGCCCTGCACTGGGGGGTCCCACCTGCCTGGGGGACGAAAGAGATGGAAAAGAAGGGAAGGAAGAAACTGCATTTAAACAAACAAATCCAAAGCAAATGACTACAAAGCCTCATCTTCTGGACAGATGTCTGTTTATAGAAATGGGTAGCCAGGATATGGCCAGGCATACCAAGTATTTTTATGAAAAAACAACCTTCAGAGAAGTTCAATTTTTCATATGCTGAACTGTTTTGGAGATGCACCTGTTGAAATTACTGGTGTTAGGTGCTTGAAATCTTTCCACTTCTGCAAATTTAAAAGAATTAGTCCTGACACATGACTTGTGACAGAGCAGAGCTTGGTCACCTATTACTTCTGCTGCTGAGATTGCAGAAATGGAAAATCACCAAGACTTTAAGGACATTTCCATCTTTGCCCGCTGTAAGATCCTCATCCTTGATTGTTTCCTGTCTGCTTGTAGGGACACTAAGCAACACTTTTCCATCAGGAATGATGATACCTCGGCACAATCTCTCAGGATATACCACTAAGCTGCTTTAGCAGGCACTTACAGCTGATTCCTGAATTTCATGATTGCACCCTGAGCCCGTAACTCCCCACCACCGACCGCCCTGGACCGCTCCCTCTTGGGTGTAGCACTCCTTAAGCATCATTAGACAATTCACCAAACAAACAACTCCCATCATAAGTTTAGCCCATGCTTCAGCAAACTGAGAGCACAATTTTTTTTAATAAACTCTTTTTACATGACCAACTCCCAGTCTCCTAATTATTACTGCCATGTTTTAAACTCCGTTTTGCTCACGGCCTGAATAATCCCCATGTAGTCCCACCAAAACCCCACAAAGCAGGATTATCTCTGCCACAAGTCATCTTTTTCAAGGCCCCAGTCCAAAACCTAGAGAAATTACTGTAAAATTTTCTTTTCATTTTGGAGGGCTTTAAATCATTTTACTGCTTACAATGTGTGTGTATTTAAAATATCTTATGGATTTAAATAGGTGGAAAAATGTATTTTTCCATAGGTCTGGTTCACAGAAAGACACCTTTAAATCTGCTAAGGTTTCCAGACTAGTAATGCTGCAGTGCATGTGGTCTGGCTTTCTCCCACTTCCCCCTAAATATCCTCCACACACCTTCTCCCAGAGGACACAAACTGTCCCCACTGCTCACAGGAGTCCCTGCAGACTCATTTTCCTATTATTTCACTATGACATTCATTTCCTTCAGGTAGGAGTAAGGAATATCAAGTCTTGACATTTTATTCACGATTTCATCCCCAACAGTGACCGATTTTTGTTAATTTCTACTTGACAAAGACAAAAGATGTTGCAATGGTTTGCAAAATGTAACTTGACAAGATATAAATATACACAGAGATTTTCTGAGTGTAAAAACTGTTTTGCAAAGCGTTTTCATTCCCAACTAAGTGTTTAGGCAGTTGATTCAAACTTCACAAGGAAGATCCCTGCCCTTGCAGTTTCAAACACAGCCTTAATTTCCCTGCAAAGACCGCCTGGAAAATCACATGTTGGCATTGCCTGCTCTCTTCTTAGGCATTGTTTGCAGCAGGGGATGCACATTGCCAGGTCAATAATTACATTTGCTGACTTCCACATCATGATATTACCCAAGTATTGCCCCGTGTACAATTCTGCAAGTCGGCTGGTTCAGTCCTACCACATTTTCCCTAAGAGCATGGAAGCTGGAAGTAGTTTTAGGTGGAAATCTCAGGCTTTGCATTCAGTAACCGAGATGCTGCGTGGGATGCCTTCCTTGTTTTCTCTGGGATCCATTTATCCAGCTGGTCTGACAAGGCTGGCCCCCATTCACCCACGGGAAAGCACAGACAGCAAAGCTGAGGGCAGGTTCTTGAGGGGTTACAGAGGCACCTGTTTGACTGGGTTTGCATATTTTCAACATAATTTTACATCTCACATAATTCTTGTCCTCATTTGGTTCTCCTCTCATCCCACAAACAACGTGAGCAGACAGACTTTCAGAAGTCAGAAAACCTGTAGAGCGTACAGCACAGTACCTGTGTTGATGTAGAAGCTGTAACATGGAATTGTGGAATATCCAGAGTTGGAACAGACCCACAAGGATCATCAAGTCCAACTCCTGCCCTGCACAGGACATCCACTGCCTTTAATGCTCAGCCCCTCATTTCCATTCATTACATTGTGCTTTAGCTTAAATGTTGTCTAAGTAAACTATAAGGCTTTACAATCCATTTAATTTCACACAAATTAAATTATCATTACGGCAACAAGAAATTTAATTACACCATCATGAAAACAATTATGAGCTACACCAAGCTCTCACTTGAAGTAATACTCAGGGTTTCCTGTCTTGAGGCTACTGATATTTGGGCCAATATGAGGGAGCATCCCAAAATGCACAAAGTTTGGTGAATGCTGCTGGCTCCTTTGGCTTGCTGTCTCCCCATTTCCCTCCCTCACCAGTGCTGTCCCATTCCAGCACCTATGGACTGATAATTCTGCTGACAAAAAGCAAGTATTTCCCTTTAGTTTTTACTGACGACACCCCTGCATCACCTTTGAAGGAGAAGAACCCCAAAAGCTGCCATCCCACTGGAAAAACCCACCTAAGCTTCATGAAGCCAGCTAAAAAACTTACTGCTTATTCAAGCTACAGACTCCGTGCTTCCACATGGTCCTTCCTGGAATGAGGGGAGCTCATCACAGAGCTCCTGTGCAAATAAATCACACCCAGGTGTGGAAGACAGACAGGCAAGGCCTGACTCTTGAAAACTCCAGCCTAACATCAGCAATAGGTTTGGTGAGCTGCTTTTTTTTTTCAGTAAATAGACATCAACCTTTTCAGGTGCTCACAACTCAGCGACCAGAACCTTGAAATACTGAACGGTGAAAATGCAATTTTGGCTGCAGCATGGGATGAATGTAAAGAAAAATAGAAATCCATGGTGACTGCCCCCTCTTGGCTCTGATGGGACCTGAAACCACCCTCAGTGGGGCAGGAAAAAATGACAGTAGTGACAGAACACTGCCGAAAAGTCTCAGTGTGTGAGGCCAGTAGCTGTGCTGACTGCTTTTTGGGCAAAACCCATTTAATAACTGGACATCCTTCCCAATGTAGGGATCTCTTGAAAGACCCACTGTGATTTCATAGGAGTCCTAACAGAGGAGCAGCTCAATGTTTCCACTCCCTCTGCACCACAAAAAAATCACAAAGCAAATAAATCCGAGGACGAGCTGGGTTGTGGGTAACCCAGGAGTCCTCCTCTGGCCCAAATCCTCAGCACAGAGTCTGATCTCCAAGTCCACAAGAGAGAGGCTCCGCATGCATCACACATCAAATGCTAAAACTGGGCTTCCTTTTCTCTTGCAAATTTTTATTCCCCTTGTAAATCTTCAGCGTTAAAATTTGCTTTGCAAAACCCTACCTGCTGTCTGAGCAATAAGCAGCACAGGTAAGAGTAAGCTGCGTTTCGTACTGAACTACTCAAGTAACAAAAAGACTCCCTTAACCCTAGAATTCCCCTCTTTTCCTTCATAGTTTAATAGCAATACACATAACTTAAAGCCTGGTTTTTTTTGGTTTGCTCTCTCTCTCTCTCCTAACATTTTAATGGGATAAAGAAATGCCCTTACACAGTCAAGACTGTGCAAAGCCCGGTGCCTGGGAAGCTGCCGGGTCTGGAGAGCCAGGATCTGTCACACAGGCAGCGCTCCACACTCTCTCAAGTTTCACCATCTCCTTATGACTCCCTCAGTGGAAACTTCTAAAGCATCGCCCTTAAGAAAGTGCTCCAAACTCCATCGGACGCTGACAATCAGCCCAACCCGCGCTGTCCCGCCGGCTGCCGAGCGCTGCCCGGGATACCCGGAGCGCTGCCGGCGGCTTTCCCCAGCCCGAGATAGCCGGAGCGCTGCCGGCGGCTTTCCCGAGCCCGGGGCTGCCGGAGCCGTCCCGGCGGTGCCCAGCCGTACCTCGGATGTAGGCGCACTTGCTGTCGTCCAGCGGCGCGGAGGCAGAGGCGCCCATGGCTCGGTGCGGAGCTGCCGCAGCACCGCGGTGCCGCCAGCCCGGACCGCTCCCGCCGCTTCCTCCGCAGGCACCGCCCCGGCCCGGCCCTGCCCCGCCCCGCCCCGCCGGGCCCGGCAGGGACCCGGCAGGAACCGGGCAGGGACTCGCGGCTGCCCCACGCCCCGCTGCGGCTCTGGGCCGCAGGCAGGCTTGTCCCCGGGTGCTCTTTGTGTCCCCACTCTGCTCTGCCCCACTGTCACTCGTCACCGCAAAATCCACATCCCCTTGCAGACGCGGTCAGAGCCTCCAGAGTTTCTCCAGAGGCCACGTTAAGGACCGTGCCACAGCAAAAGCGCTGTTAAACAGGACCAAAACACCTCTGCGGGAGGTGTCTGGTCCTGTCTGGCGCTGGGTGATGTGTGCAGTGGTTTAGGGGTGACAGTGGCTGTGCTGAGGTGACGTTTGAACTCGATGATTTTAGAGGTCTGCTCCAACCTTGATGATTCTGTGATAAAGGCCCTGGCACAGGGTGCCCAGAGAAGCTGTGGCTGCCCCTGGATCCCTGGAAGTGTCCAAGGCCAGGCTGGACAGGGCTTGGAGCAGCCTGGGATAGTGGAAGGTGTCCCTGCCCATGGCAGGGGGTGAACGAGATGATTTCAAGGTCCCTTCCAACCCAACCCATTCCGTCCTTCTGTGATTCTGTGATTTATGGCTCAGTCTTCAGGGCCTTATTGTCCCACTCTTCCCAGGAATATTGCCAATTGCCACTGTATGTTTGATTCCAGGATGAACAATAAACCTACACAAGCAGGCACTAAAATACACATCACTTCAGTAAATACTGTCCAGTGACTGAAACAACTTCCTAAAACAGGCAAGCGCACCAGTCTGCAGATCCTCAGCACAGCAATGTAGGACAGTATGGAGCAGATATCTGAATTCTCTGAATAATAATTTCACATCATACCCAGATGTGATTTTCTAAAGTATTTCCTTCTTTTTTGCTGTTTTTATAACATTAATCCAGCTGACTGGCCATGGGCAGAGTGCCATCCCTTACTGGGTCTCATATGTTTTGTATGGAGCGGGTAAGTTGCAGTGAATGTGGATTTTGCTGACACGCTGGAGGTTCACAGTGGAAGTTACGCATTTTACCATTAAATACTTCTCATTCAGCCTGTACACATCTGCCACTCACTGTGAAATTGCTTTCACATAGTTCAGCTTTGCTGACGTGGGCTGTGGGGTTGGTAGGTTTGTCTTTATGCCACTCAGCTGATCACAGAATGGTGAAAAATTTTGGGGTTGAATCTTTTTAAACCAACACTGAACTTGATCAGATTTGAAATATTGCAGATGAGATGGGACATCGAGTTCAGTATTGTGCTAAACAACCTCCTTCCTTCCAAAATTCATGTTCTCTGGGCACATACTGGGTGTATCTAAGTGTGATGGAGCAATTGCTTCACTACCTTGAGGAGAGCAGGCTCATCCAGAGCATCACTGAGCCAGTGTCTCACAAGTCTATAGAGACCTCAGCTGAGCTAAAACATTTAACCAACAGCACTTCTAGAGGTCAATGCAAACCAGGCTCTGTTTTAAATATATTTGGTTGTTAGGCTCTGCCTGGGAGCTCTCAGCGAGGTGGCTGCTGTGGTTTTCTCACTGCATCTCTGTGAGCTGTGTAAGCAGACACCAGTGAGGAAATACTGGTTACTGGTGTGCGTTTTGAAGGCATTAACTCACAGGGGAATTCAGGCTCTGCTCAGTGCAGGGTATCTTTTATCAAATGAAGCTGAGCAGTTTTTCATAAGGTATAGTCATGTGAAATGGGCAAGTCAGCTCCAGGAGTCTGGAGAGATAAACCTTGGAGAATTCATGAGCCGTGAAGTGGATTGGGGTTCTGTCCCATCATTTAGCAGATGAAAATATGCCAAATCCCAGAAGCTTCATAGCCCAGAAGAGATGTCAGAAGGTGCACTGAGTGGGAAGCCTCCTTGTATAATTACAGCTAGGGTAAAACCAAAATGAGAACTGAGGAGTTTTTTTAGTTATAACATTCTATACTTTTTTACTACCTGATCCACAAGATCCCCAGGCATTTAATAAATGCTTGCTAATTAAAGACTGTGATTTCCTTTTTAAGATAGGGAAATGCTGTGTTTTAATGGCAAAGCTCGTGTCTTTATCATCTTAAAAAGACACCATGAGAAATGTGAACCAAATCAGGAACAGAGATAAATGATCCTATTTATGTACTGCTTAAAATAAAAACCATCATTAAGATAAGAAATTTGCCACATTAAATTTTAAGCTGATGTGACACCTGTACTGCAGCTATCCATGATAAAGTAATACAGTCAAAACAAAAATGCCACCAGAGCCAAAACAAGTATTTTCCCTCTTTTTCTCCTATGAAATCTTGATGTTTAAGGGTTGTGTTTACCTTTACACACCCCAAAATTCCTTCTCTAAACACCTGTTTTGTACTATATCCTAAAGGTTGTATTATATCCTAAAGGGCAAAATGAAAGTGAATTCTTGAGTAAAGAGGATCAGAAGCCCTTCCTTCCAAACAAAGGGATAAAGATCTACCTCTGCTGCCTCTGTGAGTTCACTTGTGGCACAGTGACAAGGAGAGAGAGGTGGTTTCTTACATCACCACAGTCCAGGCTTCCTCATGCTCTGGACCCATGAGGCGGCCACTGGAAGTACTGGGAGCTCTGGTACCCAAAAAGTGCAGTGCACTGTCACTGCCTAATTCTGCTTTGGGAGGGAGGGAGAGAGGGAGAAAAGGAAAGAAGGAAGGGAGAAGGATACTGTCTCCACAATCTCATCTATTTGATCTCCCACTGTAATGGAACCCTGATGTGCCCCAGACGTGACCAGATCCATTCCCAGCGCCGCGGGCACACCACGGAATGACGTCCAGGAGCTGTCAGTCAAGCACACAGTCCTTAACACAACCACAGGGCTGACAGCCTGCACAGCTATCATCAGAGGGACTGATACAACCTTGGCCACCTTGCTGGCTGCTTCTCCCTGTGTGATGGTAAAGGGAACGTGCCCCTCTGGGGACACAAGCTCCTTTGACAAGCTGCACAAGAGCACTTGGCTGTGCCCTTTGCTCCAGAGGCAGCGCAGGTTCACCCTGTGTGTGCTCCTGGTTGCCTCAGAGACATGGGGTTTGTTATCAAACAGAAGCACTAAAGTGAAAGGTGTGTGAAATCCATCGGGAAAAAGGATTCATTATCCAAAACTACCTTCTAGGATTTCTCCAAGGGAAAGGAGTCATTTTAAGGCTGCTGGCTTTGTAGGCAGAATAACAATGTGCTGTTGACATAGCCAGCTGCAAATGTAATGAAACTGTAATGAATAAATAATAATAATCTATTGATAGAGGAAATTCTTAATAGTTATTGCCTGAAAGTCAAAATCAGGCTGCAGACAGTGTGAGAGATGTGTGACAAAATAAAACCAGCCCTTTTCTCAGAACAGACTGTTGGCTGAAGTATATTCTGAGTGCTTTCCCTGTAAGTAAAGCAAAAATGTTATTCTTATGAGATATTTTCAAAAGGTTAGAAGGAGGTCCTAAAATCTAGCTCAGAAGATACTCTGAGAGAATCACAGCTGTTCTGGCTGGAAAATCAAATATAACATTTTGATAAAATAGCCTTAAAACTAAAGTTAAGAGTTGGTTGTGCTTTAGCTACTGCCCTAATTCTGAGAGACCAACCAGCATGGAGCACTGAAAACCCACACACAGAAGAGCAGATTTTGACAGGTTCCTAATCCCAGAATCATGGAGCAGCCCAGGTTTGGAAGGGACCTCGAAAGGTCCTCGAACCTCTCAAAAGTGGAAAGGGAGTCTAAGGAGATTATTTAACACCCCATGCCATTGCACCTTGAGAACTTCAGCTACAGAGACTCTGCTACGTCGCTGAGGAGGTTGTGCCAGTGAATTGCTGTTCTTGCTATAGAAACTATCTTTGTTATACCAAGATAAAATGAAAAAGCATGATGTGGAGACAGTATATGATGTGCTGCTTCATATATGAACTGAATGTTCCAGGAAAGAGGTAAAAATGGTGTTTATGGCCATTATTCAAATGAAGAAATCAGATAAAACCCCTTACTTTTGTAACTGAAAAGTATGGATGACAGTCTGAACCATTAATGAAGGAGGGAAAGCAAGGCAAAGGAATAATTCAATAGCAAATGGTGGTAAAATGATATAGTTTTATCTGTAGTTCTACATTTCAAAGGTTATGTAGATCAAAATATAATCAAGCTGCTGAGTGCACAGTTCAAAGCAGGAGGAGGCTTTGCTGTTTGCTTTTCTCACTCCTTATTTTCTTCGCAATTATGGTTTTTTATGTTGCTCACATTCAAGATGTGAACAACATTCATTGGAATACTCATTGAAAAACAGTGCTTATAAAACCAAATTATAAATGACACTCATTGTTCTACCCTGCTTGGTTGCAAATTGTTTAGAGATGTCAATTTTGCCCACAAAATTGAATGTGATACATAATCTGAGAGGTTTTTGAAACTCCTGCAACAGAAAGTTCTGATAATGCACTCATGGTGACATGGCAGAGTTCTGTAGTTCTCTATTTGCATTTGGTAAATACATATAGACAAACATAGCCCTAGCCCATAGCAGGGCTCAGCTAGACAACAGCATTGCTGCAAATGGAGAATTTCCACCCTCAATATCCAAACAACACACATCTTATTCCTCAAACACTAAATGCTTTTGAGTGGAAAGGTAGAAAACTTGAGGTTAAAAAACTCTTTTTTTCTTTGTTGTCCAAGAGTGTGGTGGGGTGATGAAAACTTCCCAGCAATGACAACGAGAAGCTTCTCTCTCTTCTGACACCTGAGATCCTGGAGTGGGAGGATTTAGCAGCTGGGTCTTTAAGACACCAGGTAAGCACAACAAAAGAATGCTGCTTCCCTAGAATTCCTTCTCAAAACTGAGGAGAACAGCACAGTGCTCATGGTACTCACTCGAGAGAGCTCTGTTCTTTTGGTTTCTATCCACAAGGGCCCTTCAGTGGCTCTTAGGTTCCCAGCTCTTATGGAGTGCAACCAAAACTTTGGAAATCTGTTTTGAGCAAGTGATACTCTTTAGAACCAAATACACAGTCTGTTAGTACTTAGGGCACATTACCAACTTGCATGTCAAGACTGCTTTTTAAAACAGATTTTCAGTTTGATTTATTACAAATAAACAGATTCTCCCAAGTACAGCTCCAGGCAGCAGCTGTGGAGAAGGGAAAGCACTGCACACCTGGAGTGAAAAAATCCTCTCAAATCAGTAACCCCATAAGAACAAAAGGCTCTGCCTTACCTTAATCTGAAGTAATTTCTCTTGTGGTGCCCTGTGGTGAAAAGTTCCCCTGGATTTGTCTCCCCCTTCCCCAGTTTTCCTGGGGGAATGCTGCTGGCCCTGTCATTGCCATGTCAGGAACCTGATGGGAGCACTGTTTCAAGCTTGTTTGCTTGTTCTTTTGATGTCAGCCTTGTGCCTCTTTGAAGTTGGAGTCTCCTTCTGGAAGGCTGGGGGGCAGTGCTGGATCTAGAAGAGCAGGAAAGTAAAGAGGTGCAGCAAGCCCAGCACCCCTGGGAATCAGTAAGGGAGTGGAATGGAGTGTGAGGATATGCCACAGGACTGAGGGCATCTGGGACAGGAATAAAGACTCTGAACAGGGATGCAAAACTCAGAAACTTGAAGATATGGTTCTGGATTTTATTTCCTATAAAGTAAGGAATCCTAGAGTAAAGAATCACCTCCAGCTGTGGCACACTCCATTTGCCTGGCCCTGTGGCCAAGAAATTACATGGTTTTGTGTGTATGTAAATTAAAATAAAATACATGTGTTGAACTTCCCTGTTTTTTAAATACACAAAACTTATTTGGCAGATTCAAACACCATTTCCTTCTCTGCTTAGTCACTAGTTATGAAATCTGTTAAATGACAAATGAGGTGATCATTCCTGCTCAGCTGCCATTAGAGGCTGTATTT
The DNA here is from genome assembly GCA_013396995.1 of Dicaeum eximium. Classification (NCBI taxonomy): domain Eukaryota; kingdom Metazoa; phylum Chordata; class Aves; order Passeriformes; family Dicaeidae; genus Dicaeum; species Dicaeum eximium. Next base: position 24,248 of record VWZP01009951.1, on the reverse strand, counting down.
TAATTAGTTGGGACATTCATGTCACAACAACTAATGCACAGGCCCTCACAAATTCATTGTGGAAGTTCCCTCATTGTCAAACAAGACTCATGGGTTTGTTCTCTCACGTGAAAATAGAGGTGGTGCACAGAAACCAGGGAATAAACCACAGCTGAGTGCCCTTCCCACTGCCTGGTGCTCTCACGGCTACAGAACAGCAAACAAGAAGGCACAGCCCAATCTGCTGGTCTCAGCAGAAAATCCAGAATAAAAAGCCATCTGTTGGCGAGCCAGTTCAAATGGGCAGCCACACCTGCCTGGGAAGACCAAAACCTTCCTAAGTGGTAGATAGAAGTTTATAGGGAGGGATTTGTAGGAGGCAGCCTGGTAAGAAGGGAAGGCTGAGGCGTCTCACTGCCTCTGAACAGAGTTTAGTGAGGCAAGATGCCAAATCCAGAAATTAAATCTGTCATTTTCCTATCTTAACTAAGGAAATCATAGTGACTCTGCTTACAGGAGTAAGAAATTCTACTTCCATTTGATTATCAAAGATGTGACTGAAACTTTCTTCTCAAGAGAGCTGCTTTTCCTGTATTATTAACAACCCCCCAAAAGTCCAGCAGGCGTAGGCTGCAGAAGCTGAATGATCCTGCAGACATGATTAATGAAGGAGAGGGCTAAATCCCCACAACATCTGGATTTGCTTCTTCTGGCCACAGATGGTTTTGGTTGCTTTTTAGTCCAAGTATATTCTTTAGGACCAAGCATGGGGTTTAAACACAGCTTTCCTGTTCCAAGTCTCCATTTTCCATGGAGAAGCTTCTCCTCAGGACCCTATCCAGGGAGGCATGTGTAACAAATAAAGTGGGATTTGCTAAACCATCCTGCACACTGAAGGGGCTGCAAAAGTTCAAAAGGAGACACACAAAGGAAAATGAAATAGTTTGGATTTTTTATGTATTTTCCCCTCTCTGAAGTGATTGTCTCGTCTGCTTCATTTCCATTCCAGATAATTTTATAAAAACCTTTTCCCTCCGAGGGAAAAGCACTTACAGTAGATGGATCACAAAGTGTTTACAAGTTTTTCTGTTCACTTAGTGAATTTGCTGAGAGCACAAGTCCATCACCCAAGCCTGGCTCCTGGGCTGGGAAAGCGAGCAGCCTCACAGCAATCCCACACTAATCCCATCTGTGGGTGGGGCACCCCTCATCCCTGGGTCCTGTCAGCCTCCTGCTCCTCTCCAGCTCATCTGCACTCACCCAAAGTGTGCCTGGACACAAGGAGGACATCACCTCCCTGGCACCACCAGCACATCTCATGGTGGAGCAGCCAGCAAAAATCCTTCCAATTAATTATTACCATGACTTATTTATGTGCTAAAACCTGGACACAAGGTTTTTCAGTGTCCTTTAGGAGTGCAGATGTACTTAACTAGTGTGTGACTGACTTTCTTACACTCACTGTGTTGCTTCTCCAGTTGTTTATGTGGGTAAAAATTCATCTGCTTTCCTAGCACAGAACCTGCCTTGGGTTCACTCTTGCCTCTCTAAATAACCAACAGAAGAAACAGCACTGGCCTTGATTATGTAGTAATGATCTCCTTAGAATTGATAAACTCTTATCAAATCACTAGTAATTCTGTGGTTTTTTCCAAAGCATTTTAAATGCCAGTGCCTATTTGGCTGTTATATAACACCATAACACTTATTTAAAAACTTGCTTGCTTTCAGACATATCCACCATCACAGACCCAGCTGTTTTGCTGTGCAGTACTCACCACACTGTCATATTTACTGCATTAAAACTGCTCTCTGCAGATCAAAAAAAGATGATTTTATTGCTTTTTTGGATGATGTTTAGCAGAAACCTATAGTCTCCTGGTTACCTACACAGTTAAACTTTACCAGACTGGTTTTGACCACAGTCAGTTGCACTAATGTTTGTAAGTGAACTGCAACTATTGCTTTTCCTTCCTTTTCTATTTAATAATAAAGTTAATATTTCCGTAGACACTGGAATCCTCATTTTCCTGACATGAGAGAAAATAACAACATTCTTCCGATCCCAACTTTGAAACATGATGATTAAAAGTATTATCATAGATCACAGAAAAATCCAGTTTGGAAGGGACTTCTGGAGCCCATCTGCTCCAAACTACTGCTGGAAGCAGGATCCTTGTGTTAGGCTGTCCAGGGCTCTGTAAAGCCAAACCTTGAATATTTCCAGTGAGGGAAATTTTACCACTTCCCTGGCAACCTAGTGCAATGTTTAATTGTTCTCACAGTGATTTTCTTCCACTTAAACCCAGACAGAATTTTTCCTTGGGGCAAGTTGTTTGTATTAGCCTTAATGTGTTTTCCCTTGATGTGTTCAGATGCACAAATTGTCTCTTGCTTGTCTAAATAACCAACAGAAGAAGCAGCAGTGGCCTTGCCTCATTTCATTCTGCTGGATGTTTAGCAGTTGAAGGCTGGTTTTGGCCACATCTTGCAGTAACTACTGGATAGAACTGGGGAGTCTTTCAGTACTCTGTCAAGAACCAGAGAGCCCAGGAACACAGAAGTGGGCAGGAGGCTGAAATCAGGGGTGTGAATGTTCTCTAACAGCCACTCAGACCATTTTAAAATGCAGCTTTTTGAGCATTTTGTCTGTATAGAATCACTGAGCTGTAAGGATCCCTGCTGTGGACTGAAAGCAGTATGCAAACCAAACCTCGGCGTCTTGCCAACAATTACCTTTTACTTGGCACACTGCCCAGAATTAAAATCTTGCAAAATTTTAGTCTCCATTTCTCTGGTATATTTCTGTAGCTATTTAAACAACCAATAAAATAAAGAAAAATAAAAAAAGAGATTATCAAAATGTGTAGATTATGGACTAAGCATACATAATGGTCTGACTGTGGTTCCCTTCTCTTTCCCCAAATACCTAAAGAATAACAAGAGGAAATACTAAAAAGAACCAGCAATTTAAACAAAAGCTGTGAGGTCAAACTCTCCTTTGCTCCTCCTTCCTTCTCTTTATCGCTGCTCTCCACTTGGCTCCTGGCTCCCAGCTGAAGGCACTGCCTGTATTGTTAGCCCACGGACAAAAACAATACACCACAACAAATGTTGGGGGAGCTTAGTGATGGCTTGAGCCTTTTCAGAGTTTTGCCTTGTGCAAAGCGAAAATCCTCTGAAAAGAAGGAAAAATAAACCGAAGTTCATGTGGAATCGTAGAATCATGGGATGGTTTGGGCAGGGAGGGACTTTAAAGCCCATCCAGTTCCACCCCGTGCCATAGGCAGGGACACCTTCCCCTATTCCAGGTTGCTCCAAGCCCCATCCAGCTTTGCCTTGGACACTTCCAGGGATGGAGAGAATTTCTGCCCAATATTCCATCTGACCCTGCCCTCTGGCAGTGGGAAGCCATTCCCTGTGTCCTGTCCCTCCCTCCCTTGTCCCCAGTCCCTCTCCAGCTCTCCTGGAGCCCCTTTAGGCACTGGAAGGGGCCCTAAGGTGTCCCTGGAGCCTTCTCTTCTTCAGGTGAACACCCTCAGCTCTCCCAGGCTGGCTCCAGAGCAGAGGGGCTGAGCCCTGGGAGCATCTCCATGGCCTCCTCAGGCCCCAAGAAGCCCACACTTCCCTGCTGGATGCAATACTCCAGGTGGAGCCCACGAAGCTCCAGCCCCCGGTGTGGTCACGACAGATGACAACTGTCACTAGAATGAGCTGCCCAAAGCACAGCTGTGTCTGTATTGGGTGTATCTGCAAAGGAGGGCAAGGAGAAGCAACTTGGCAGGGCTGTAACTGCAGCTGTGGGTGAGGCAGCAGTGCAGGAAAGGCACCAAGAGGGGATATGGAGCTTCTCACTAGTGGTGCACAGGGCTCTGCTTGCCAGTAAGCTCTCACAGCAATGAAACAGGACTGGAGTTTGAATGTGCAGTTTAAAGAGAGCCCAGTGGCAGCTTGGCCTCAAGCCAGCACCTGCACCTGCCCACCAGGTGGGAAGATGCTTAGGAAGAACACTCTGTTTGAGGACAGCATGGGTAGAAGTAGCTGCCACTCTGTGCAGTTCCCCTAAATGCTGGATTTGCCATGGAAAAAGACTCAGTAGATCCTGACAGTGCTCCAGTGTCCGGGCTTCTGAATGTTTCTGCTGTCTGCAAAGCCTTGCATGGCTACAGCCCTGGAAATAAACACAGCCCAAATTGTAACCTCATCCAGCATTCTGGGAACACAGGCAACCAGCACTAACTGTAGCAATGTGAAGGCTTTGTAAGGGGATTTTCTAGTTTAACAAGGAACTGGTTCACTGTGGAGGCTGGTATCCACGGCTGGGATTGATGTAGGGGTGTGACACGAGAAATAAAGGAAGCTGTACACCTCCTACCCAGTTTGTTCTCACACATCTAATTAGAGAGGACTGGTAAAGATTTTACTCCTCACTTACTGAAAGCTGGAGTTGCTGACGTGAGTGACAGCAATCAGATTTTCGCTCATGTTGAATGCACTAGCTNTGTGAAGGCTTTGTAAGGGGATTTTCTAGTTTAACAAGGAACTGGTTCACTGTGGAGGCTGGTATCCACGGCTGGGATTGATGTAGGGGTGTGACACGAGAAATAAAGGAAGCTGTACACCTCCTACCCAGTTTGTTCTCACACATCTAATTAGAGAGGACTGGTAAAGATTTTACTCCTCACTTACTGAAAGCTGGAGTTGCTGACGTGAGTGACAGCAATCAGATTTTCGCTCGTGTTGAATGCACTAGCTACCAAAACCACGGATGCTCAGTTGGCCACCCTAACTCTCTGAGGTTATGCAAAAATATAACCTCAACCAAAACTTTAAACCAGCTGTTCTCGCCCTGTTTTAATGAGATGTTTTCACACTAGAAGTTACTCCTTGCTGTCGGGCGCCCTCTCCTGCATGTTCACCTCTGTAGCTGTTGTCTGGTGACACAGGATTCTCTGGTGACAGAGAATCCCTCCTGTTCCTCCTCAGGGACTCAGCTGTGGCAGGTGAGGTTTGGCTGCTGCCTGTGGGAGTGGATCCATGTGGAGAAGTTCACAGAGAACTGTCTCCCGTGGGATGGACCCCATGGTGTCAGGGGGGAAGGACTCCTCTCCCTGAGCAGCTGGAGAAAACCTCGGTGATGAACTGACCAAACCCCCATGCCCTGTCTCCATGCACTGTCACTGGGGGACAAAAAGTGTTTTAAGGGCTTATTTAACTTCTCATTATCCTCCTCTAACTCTGTCAGTAATAAATTCACTTTGTACCTTTGAGCCTGTTTTGCCCTTGGAGTGTTTTCTCCCGGTCCTGAACTCATTAACTCTGTTAATTTTCCCTCTCCTTTGCCCAGCTGCAGCAGGGGAGGGTGAGCGAGTGACTCTTGTGGGTGCCTGGCATTGTGCCAGTGTCAAACCAGGACACCCCAACGTGTCCCTTCCAGCCTTCTTGCTGCTCCCCATAGCATCAGTGATTGTCCCTGCACTCTGGAGAGGCAAGAAGCAGGAGATTTGGTGTTCCAAATCTGTGTGTTCTGGCCAGAGGGGAGTTCAGAGAGGTGGGATGTGGCCTTTGCCTCCTGACAGCAGCAGCTCAGCTCATCCAGCTGAGACTGTCACAATCACCAACAGCAGCTCTGGAACTCTGCTCCAGGCATGAGTCCTCTTGCCCTGCTGTGACAGAGAATAATCCACCTTTCCATTTGGAGAAAAAAATCTAGCTTCCAACTCCTACAAAAGGCAAAGAACAGGGAACAAACCCTGAGAAATTTAAGAATTTCCACAAGAGGAAACAATGTGGGGCTAACACTGAATCACCACACTTCTACATTCTCCTCTCACTGGCTGATTACCAAACCACTTTCTCTCCTGCTTCCTGCCTTCTTGTTGTCTTTTTTTACTCTGTCAAGTTGTTCACACAGCTTTCTCATCCCCACTCTGTGTTCCAAGACTTCTCTTTATAATATTTTCCCAGTTTATCATCAAAACCTGCCAGAAACGAAGAGAAATTATGTCCTAGAGAACACCAGAGAGTGCTTTGACTTGTGGCCAGTGCTCTGCTGCAACATTTATGGTATTTGATGCATATGTTTTAGAAGAGTTTTTATGGTAGGTTGGGGATGAGGAGTAGATGCCTGTTTCCTGTAAAATTTCATAGATCGTCACTATTCATGGTCTGTAGGTGCCTTTGACAAATCCTTCTGCAGGATGGCCTGTTTGAGTCTTCTCTGATCAATGGCTATGCAGTACTACTGTCATTTATTTCACAAGAAAGGACATTAAAAATTTGGGTTTGGTTGCTTTGTGAAATCAGGTGTGTACTCTAGAGTTTCATTGTCCAACAGCTCTGTCTCCCTGACTTGTTTAGACACAGATGGTTTGTTTTCCTCTGTTCCTGCTGGAGGTGTTCAGGACCAGGATATGTGCCAGGCCTGGAAGGTTGTGGAAGTTGTTCCTCCACTTGTGGATTTAGGTTCCCCCTCCCCATGCACATCAACCCAGCAGACTTCTGCAAAATCAACCACTGAAAGCAGTGGGAAAAGGAACCCACCAGGTTCATGAACTGAAACTGCCTCCTCTGAGATTTACTTCAGCATACCTGTTCCTGGAACACAACAGGTAGTTCTCTAAAGAACACAGAAGCATGGAACAAAGCTCCCAAAAATGCCTACATTTTTATGGTAGTCAAAGCTTTGGTATCTATTGACAGTTTCATTCCACTGCCCCTTCTCTAATCACTAGAGATGCCTGGAACTCCTTTCAAACAGTACTACTTAAATTTCTTCTGAGGTTTGAAGTAGGCTTGTTTTAACTTGTTTTTTCAAGGTAGTGTTTTCTGTTGTTGCTAAATGATCACCAAAAAACCTGATTTTTTTTGTAGTTCCTGGAAAAACTAAGACATTTAGATTGAATTTAAGAAAAAGTCTTTTTACAATGGGGGTGGTGAGGCCCTGGCACAGGTTACCCAGAGAAGCTGTGGCTGCCCCATCTCTGTAAAGGTCCAAGACCAGGCTGGATGGGGTTTGGAGCAGCCTGGGATAATGGAAGGTATCCCTGACCATGGCAGGGGATGGGACTGGGTTAGCTTTAAGATCTTTTCCACCCCAAACCAGTCTGGGATTCTCTGACCAGAGCTATCTTGCCAGCTAAGCCAGTTCAGAGGTGTGTGAGAACAGAGAAGGCATTGCACAACACCTGAAGTGGCTGCTCAGAGCAGACAGTGTGGGGGGAAAAAAATATCTCAGCTTAATGTCATGAGTACAAAAAAAGGCTTCTTGGAGCAGTAGTCACCCTTGAGCATCCTCCTGTTTTGCATTCATTGTAAGTCTGTCATTCCCAGTCACACCAGCCACATAATAGAGTTTTCCTAATTCTTCTAATTTTTATTGTCATTGTGCTCCCACTGTTATGTTAATTAGATTAAACCAGACTCCCACTGAGGCTGTAACAATGATAAACATTGTAGTAATCTGTCAGCTCTCTCTGAAACCACTTTCCACAGCTTTGGAAATGTGCTGCTCCAACAGACCACACTGCTGTGTATTGTAAATAATCTGCTCTGATCACACTTGCTCACATATATTGTAATAATCAACACTGAAAAATAAGCTTCTAATTACTCACAACCTGAGGCACATTATTGATCTTTCCAATCAGCTACCATGAAGGGGCTTATGGAAGCAGAATGTATTAGTGCTGCCATTTTTAACTATACAAGACAAATATTGTGGGGAGAGAGGTCCTGCCAGAAATCTAAAATGACTGCACATTAATACTCATAGTTTTCTTTGGCTGGAAAAAAAAAATGCTTATTCCATTCTTTCCCTCTTTGCCTGAAATAGGTTCTAGCCTTTCCACTAATTGTTTTAAAGATAGCAGTAAATTCTAACAACTTTTAACAATGACACTCAGTTCTGTGGGATTTTGCTTCCAGGCCATTAACTCCTAAATCCATATTCTGACAGATTTCTTCTGAGGAACAAAGAAGAGTGTAGGTATAAGACCTGAACTGCTTTTCTTGTCTTACTGTACAGAGACACTCAACAACAAAGCTGTCCTTATTACAGACCCAGTGGAGAATTAGGACTTCACAAATCCAGGTTTTTTACAAGTGCCGTGGAAACCATTATTACAGATGGTTCTGTACTTCTCACCAGCCCAGTGCCTCATTTCAGGGAATCCCAAAAGGTTAAGTCTTCTTTATTCAGTGCATGTGTGTGTGCTGATGTACGGACATCTGCTGTGTCCATAAACTGGCATTACACATCCCATTTCTCCTCCTGCTGCAAATCTGAAGCAGATGTGTGAGGCTGCAGAAAATAGGTGTAGGCTGTATTTCTCCAAACTGTGTTCTTGCTGCTGTTTGGAAAGCAGCAATTTGCCAAATGGCAGAACCACATACTTTAGAAGCAAGTAACAACCTAACAGCCACAATCTCACTTTTCCATCCCTTGGCCTGAAAATAATCCAAGAAGAGTGGAAATAGAACCCAAAAAGAGAAATTATTTATTTTTTAGACCTCTACCCTAATATAATTCCTGTCCCTAGCACCTAGCAAAGTCCACTACAGATTCCTAATTCATAAGGCTGGCAACTGTGCTCTTGGAAGGAAACTCCAACTGCAAAGTCCTACTTTATATGCTGGGCTGAAATGTGTGTTCAATATGCTCCAGCACCCCCAAATAAATCAGAGCTCAGATCTACAGAACCCAAGCCCAAGGGCTGTCCAGGCTGCAGCAGCAGAGTCAGGGAACTCCCACCATTGAGAGAGCAGAGCTGTGTTGTGAAGAAATGGGCACAGCTGCTTTGGTGAGTCACATGTGGGTTTGGAGCGAGGACCCAGCTGGCAAAGACCTATTTTCCATCATTTCTTGAGGTCACTGCTGAAGTTCAAGTAATGGAAAAAACAGATGAGTTAAAAGCAAACCTCCCTAAATTATGTTTGAAGCACACAGCTCAGGGATAGTCTTGCACAATTTGAGCAGCCTTTGGAAAGTGGCACAATCATCTCCTGAGCTTCTCCACTCAGGGAAACAGTCAGGTTGAGGATCACAGGCTTTGACCAGCTACAAAACAAGGTAAGTCTGTGCTACTTACAAATCTTATAAAAATCTTACAAATCTTATAAAATATCAAATAGAGAAGGAATAGTCATTCATTTCCTGTAACTGATGCTTAAGGCAAGAATCATTAAAACAAATCCTGATTTTTTTTCAGTATTTTTTCTTTTTTTTCCTCCTTCTGCCCTGTTGTCTTTTTACTTTCTCCTTATCCTCATCTCTTTAAAAATATGCTTCTGGTCATTGCTTTTTAAAATTTGGTTGCTACTTGTAAAGATCAACACAACAGACCAAGTCGTCCTCATACTTATTCACCTTTTGCATGATTTTCAGTGCAAGCATAAGCCTTCAATGATTTCAGCAAAGGTTCTTGGTTGGGCCATTCACTGGAAGAAAAATAATCTGTCTTTGCAGAAAAAACCAAAAAGTCTGATTGTATCTGTCTCATGCTCCACTAGAGGGCACCAGATAATTATCTTAAATATCACCCAGGCAGCTGTGTACAGGCAGTTAATTGCACCTAATTAGAGATCAGTAGATGTGTTAATCAACAAGTCAGGCCTCAAGAAACACTCAGTGGCACTGTTTCCATCTACAATCAGCCTCCAGCTCCTATTTGGATCCCAAGAAGTTGTGTGCAGGTATTGCTTCTCCCTCCCAATATTCTCCTGTTTCTAACCTTGCTGCTGTGCTGTCTTGTGTCACACACCTAACATATTGCACATATTTAAAACATTGCCCACAGCCCCGGGATGAGAACAGCCAGTGCTAGATTTGTTTTCCAGGGCACAGCACATTTTTTTCACCACAAATGAAAAGTTCATCGGTGCAGGAGACAGCTTTACTGTGGGTTAGTCTCAGCCTGTAGTTCATCCCGCAAACACCTTATACGGCTCATAAATCTTTGACTTCATCTTTGCAACACTTTCTATGTAGTTATTTCATTTAAAACGATTTCCAAACATTGTATATAAAACTTGCCTTCATTTGGCAGGCTTTAGTTACCCTTGTTTCCTTACTGCAGAGAGTGGGACATTGTTTGCTGAATGACAGATTTAAAAGTTTTAAAAAGGGTTTAATCATTAATTAATTATTTCAGTTCAAACTATCTCTGCTAGGCACCAGAGCTGGAGCATTCTGCTTTCTTTGCCCTGACACTACTTAGACCTTTCTGAAAAGATGTGCAAAATCTTTTGACAAAGCAAAGTAAAAAACAAGATTTCTTTCCCCTCAATTCACTTACAATAATAAAGGCAGTAAACAAGGAGTCACAAGGAAAACCAGCTGCAGTTTGACACCAAAGCTGGGTTCTGTCTTACTCACTGCTCCTTTGCAGAGCACAACATCTTCTTGCTTTTCCCAAGTTACTTATAATGAGATCCCACTCTTTTGCCTTTATCTCCAGGCCCTGGATTTCCGGGAATGGAAGAAATGAGCTTATCTTTTGCAGCCTGAATTTGGAATATCCATTGGCTACAGGGGACAGACCGTACACATAGCACCCCACAGGGAGAAGGCAGCCACGTGTTCAGTGTGCTACTCCCATTCTGTGGAACAAGCTGACCATATTTCATGTCTGTGAAGTCCCACCTGTGTCAGGGTACGTGAGTGGCTCTGAGCACTGGCACAAAGGGGGCACTTTGGGCAGACAAACAGCCGCTCTCTCCTCAGCTCTGGTTTTCTCTGGCAGCACGTGCAAGCAGAAACAATTATTACCTTTGGTTTTGTAGTGGCTGAACAACGTGTTTTAGATTAGTGGAATTAATTCTCTTACTGCATTAAAGGCATAAAGGTAAAGCCTAAAATAAAAATCCCAACAAATGAAAATATTTGTAATAAGCTAACTACCTGATTAAATGATTACATGCTCTGTCCTCCTACACCTGTTAATACACTGTCTCAAATATCAAATGCAGAATTAATACCAGCCATTAAGTGCATGCTACCCCTCTCCAAAAGTCCAATTAAGTATGTGTTTACAAATTACAAATGATGCCACTAATTATCCACCTCTTCTATTTCAGTCAAATGTCTTAATGTGCCTTGGAGACATTTCCAAAGCTAAGGAGACACAAAATGTCTTCTCAAAGAACCAATACTCTGAAAACATAGGGAATTTCTGAGTGTAAACCCTAGGGCTGTAGATTTTAAAAATACATTTTTTTTTCAGTCTAAGTGAGTTGGGGGTTTTGCCTCATGAAATGTTGAAGAATGTATATTTCAGATACTTTTTCAGTTGCATGGCCATTTTAGTGATTTGAGGGTGTGCTACTTGGAAATATCCTTCATTTATTAAACTGGCAAAACCCTTTGATCACTGCCTGAAACATCACTTTATGAAGCAGGTAATAGTATTTTGCAGCTACTCCTCAATTTCTTGGCCAGTTTTGATCTCTGTTTTTACTTTGCTGATGCAATCACTTTCTGAACCCTGCAGTTGAATGCTGCTCTGAAAACACTTCTGAATTACTACCAATCACTGATAGCACTGTCCTGCTGTGGCTGTGGGATTGTTCTGCTTGTGCCTACACTGGAATGCTTCCTGCCCCTGAAGCTGCCAAAGCTTATTATTATTATTAAAATATTATTATATTATTAATATATTGTTATATTGCAGGTTTAGAGTTGAGATATTTGACGTATTTTTTCCCTGCCTTCTTATAACCAATTTGCATCAAAGAACTTTGCCTGGCACTGTTCCCATCAAAGGTGGAAGATTTGATGTCCCTGCTTGCTCACTGCCTGAGCAGTGCATTTCTCCATTAAACCTCTATTGGGATCAAGTACCTTGAAATTTCTGGGATACACTGGAGGGGTAAAAAGAAGTCTTTGACCTTTCCTAAATGAAATCCACTCTTTTACTACCTGTTCCTGTCTCTGCCATTCCCAGTTCATTCCGGATTTACCAACTGCTGTTTTTAGCAGTATCTTTCCCTCTAGGGTCACCACTGGCTGTCCAAATGCTGGCTACAACATACTGGTTTTAAGTTACTATTTTGAAAGCAAGTACTTAATAATAGCAAGGCCTGAATACTGAAGAGCCTGTAATGTCTCAAGCCATACTTCTTTTCCAGAGGAACACAGCCAATAGAATCCCTAATTTGTACATTTTGATCCTTGAGCAACATGGATTCGGTTACAATTTGCATTTATTCATGTTACCTTTGTCAGTAGTTAGTCTGCCCCAACTCTCTCCCTCTGACTTTTTTGTCTACAAGCCTCAAAATAAAGCCACAATCTGCAAAGTTCAAGTGTATCACTGGGGTATTATCTTGCAGGTCTGTTATGATGCAGAAAAGGGCTTTTCCCCTTGTTTGCTACTGGACATTCTGACCAGACTGCTACAGCTCTGGCAGGAGAAGAGGCACATCACAGTTACCACCCACCTGTGCTGAGCAATCTTGTTTAATTTCCCTTCTTTCCCATTCACAACATCAAACATTTCATTAAAGATCACTCAGCTTGCTTGCTCTGCTTTATTTTTAAAGAATCTAAATCTTAAACTGTAGCAAAGCCATTGGCCCTGAGCCAGTGTTGGTTCAGAACAACCTCAGTGCCTTTTCCTCCTGCCCCATTGTACCTGAGCCGATCCTGAGCCAAGCTGCTCTGCACACAGTTTGTACCCTGCACAAAATGCCTCAGAAATCCCTCCTGCTCTGTCTGACAGGGACACTCAGCATGGGAAAAGGATCATTTTACTACTGCTAGAGCAGACCTTACCTCATCCTACCAATGCCCATTTAGTTTTCCTTTGCTATCATTTATTTATACCCTTATCTTGCTTTACTGTAATGTACCACAGTGGAGTAATGCACCAACATGGACATTTTCTCCTGATTTTTCCCATCTTTTGCCTCTAATTTATAGTTCTCTGCTTCCATATTTTTAAAACGTGATTATTTTCTCTTCTTTCCCTCTATATGCTGGTTTCTGAAAGGAAGTGAATGGGTTACCTTCAATCACTTTAACAGGTAATAAATATTTTACCTGAAAGGACGACATGGAAACAACATGTCTCAGTTGACTGGAGTTATTTTCTTTACTATTATTTTGCTGCTGCGAGGAGCAGAAGAAATGTTTCCATTACAGCAGGAACAGTGGAAAGCAGGAGCTGATGAAAGCTCTCTCAGCTCTCATGCTGCAGGGTTTTGCTACCTGCTGCAGAGAACAAAAATGCTCCCAACACAGAGCACTGTATTGTATTGAAATACAATATTATCCATCTCCCAGGCTTTCTTGTCTGCACCCGAGTGCAGAATCACTGGATGATGGGATAACTTGGGCTGCAGGCACCCTCAGGAGGTCCCTGTCCAAGCTCCAGCTCAAAGCAGGTCAGCTCTGGGGTCAGACCAGGCCACTCAGGGCTTGAACTGCCTGCATTTGGAAAACCTCCAAGGATGGAGATGGCACAACTTTGCTGGGCAACTGTGCTGCTGTTGAGTGTCCTCATGGGGAATAGGTTTCCCTTGTATTCATCCAGAACTTTCTTGTTTTGGCTTCTTGTCACCTCTCACCTTGGCTGAGAGAAGCTTGGCTCAACAACCTCACAGGAAGGGGATGGATGTGCAGGGTGCAGTGTCAGCAGTGTCCCTGTGCTGAGCAGGGGACAGGCTCCTGCTGGGGAGCACAGCTCTGCACCTGCACCACAGCTGCCCCCTGAGCACAAAACCCTCCTGCTGATGTCTTGGCAGGAGGACAGCCTGCACTTGGAAAGTACTTGGCAGCCTTTTCTCACATCCTTAAAAGCAGCAAGAGCACCACCTTGAAGAGGAGATCCACTATTAACTCATCCAGGAAATATAAAACAAAGTCAAGTAAATATTCTTAGAAATACAGTGAGCTGGACACCATAAGGGCAGCTTAAATGTGTTGAATTTCTTTTATTGTCTCTTTCAGCAAAAGGTTCCTAGAAAAGTTTATAGTTTGTTAATTTACATGCCAGTGTATAGTTTTACATTTTACCAAATTTCTTCCTGTGAGGGTGGGGAGGCCCTGGCACAGGGTGCTCAGAGGAGCTGTGGCTGCCCCTGGATCCCTGGAAGTGTCCAAGGCCAGGCTGGACAGGGCTTGGAGCACCCTGGGCTGTTGGAAAGTGTCCCTGCCCATGGCAGGGGGTGGGATGAGATGAATTTAAGGTCCCTTCCAACCTAAACCATTCTGGGATTCTGTGATTCCAACTCACCTTGCACTCCATCTGCCTTTGGAGATCTGCCTTCCTGACAGCTGCATGCTCTCATTTTGCAAATCTTATTTTTGCAGCATTTTTTCTCACATAGAACAAATTTTACTAACAGTGGTACTTTAGTATCAGAACTTCTTCACTCACCTCAGTGCTGCAGGCCATTAACAAGTGAAGCAATTCTTACCAAAGGGCACTTCTGGTACCACAATAACTTGACAGACAACATTTTCCTTTCCTTGGCACTGATGGATAGCTGAAACTTCAGGAAAATTTCAGTCATTAGTTCTGATTAGTGTACTTCTAAAGAGAGGAATGTATCAGAATCTCTTATTCCACTCTGTACCAGTTTTGAATTTTAACACTTGAAAGGGCTCAACACAACCCACTTCAGAAAAATAGTTCTTTAAGAAACCCAGTCAAGAACAAGGACTGTTAAATCCTGTCCACAGCTCCCTCTGAGATTTATCTGAGACATTTGATCACAGTTAGAAAACAGAGATGTTATCCCTGATTAACTTATCAATGTTTTGTAAGGATCAGTTATATAGGCTGCAGTATAGGTCATAAGGGGTATGAGGGAGTGAAAGCTACTCCATAAAAATAGTAACTTACAAATAACTTACAAATAACCTGACTTAGGCTAGAATTTCTAGTGAAGGAGAAGTGAAGGTCCAAACCAGGACTTTTAAAATATTCTAATTATGAGAGCACTAACTACAATACTCTAGGAAAACTTACAGTACTTCATACTGAATTGCCTTAAATACTCCATACTGAATTGCCTTAAATACTCCATATCGAATAATCTTAATTATGTTGCTGCATGATTAAAGACTGAAGTATTAATTCAAACTCACGTCTGATCTCTGTTCACTTTTTACTCACACCAGATTTAATTACACTAAGTACACCACCTTGCTATCGCTAGAAAACAGTTAATGCCAAGACCAGTAAAGGCACCTCTGAAGACCCAAAGCTCATAAAAACGATTTTAATTTACCAAACGTTCAAACGCAGACAAACGTTTGTTTAGGAGCGCAGAGCGGGCAGGAGATGCCGGAGAACACCCAAACGTGTATGGCAAACAGAAACACCTCCAGCCTTGCTTCGGCTCCTGTCCCTTGTCTGAGGGGGGTGCGGGTGGCGCTGGGCTCGGTGCCTCGCCGCCCTGCCCGCCCGGGTTCGGCTGCTTCCCACAGCCCTGCGACTGCGGGCACGGCCCTCTCTGGAGCTGTCTCCAAGAGCTGAGGGAGCAGAGGCCGGCCCGAGGCCGTGCATTCATCCTCCGGGGCAGTGCCGTGGCGGAGCCGCTCCTGCCCGCAGAGCAGGGAATGAGGCAGCAATAACCCAATTCCAGGCTCACCTGGCCGGCGACAGCGGGAGCTGCTCGGGCCGGCCCCGAGCCAGAGCCCCGGCCAGGGCACCGCCACCCGCCCGGCCGGCCCCGAGTTCCGGGGCTGGCTGCGGGAACCTCGCAGGCACCGGCGCTGGAAACCACCTCAGGCACCATCGAGGCCAACCTATGCCCAACGCCAGCCTGTCAACCAGACCATGGCACACGTGCCACGGCCAGCCCTTCCTTAAACTCCTCCAGGGACGGTGACTCCTCTGCCGCCCTGGGCAGCCCTTTCCAGTGTCTAATCGCCATTTCCGGGAAGGAATTCCTCCTGATGTCCGACCTGAAGCTCGCTTGGCGCAGCTCAGCCGCCCCCGGCCGGGGAGGGCGGTCAATGGAGAGGGGCCGTGGTGCGGAGGGAGCCCCGCAGGACGCGGTGCCGCATTCCGGGAACGGGAAAGTAAAAGGATACGGAGCGCTGGCGGCGGCGGGGCCGGAGGTGTGGGCAGGGCGGGGAAAGCAGCGAGCAGCCCCGGCGGCCGCCGCGCTGTGTGAAGGAGGCGGAGGAGGGCGCGGGGCGGCCCGGGCGCGGCGGCCCCGTCCGCGCTCCCCCTGCCCAGCCCCGGCCATGAATATGTAACTCCCCTCTATTTCCCGAGCTCCATTGCGGAGCCGCCGCTCGCCATATTGTGCTGCGGGGGCTGCGGCGGCACCGCCGGCCACGGACCGAGGCGGCACGGGCGGGCGGTGAGCGCGGGGCCGGACGGCGCCGCCGGGGCTCTCTGTCCCTGCGGGACCGGGGCGGGTGCGGAGCCGCGGGTGCCTGTGCGCGGTGTCCGAGCGGGGCTGACCCCGGGCGGGGCGGGGGTCGGGGGTGTCCGGGAGGAGCCGTGGCCAGCGGCCCCAAGGCAGCCTGGAGCCCCCATTGCCCTCAGCCCGGCCGGGCTGCAGGGCCGCGGGGCACCGAGCCGCCCCCAGGGCCGGCGTGGGGCTGCCGAGCGCGGAGCAGCGGGGGTATCCCTGTGTCCACACGTACCTATATCTATAGCTATCTCCCTGTATATGCATGTGTAGGTGCGTGTGTGCAGCCGCACGCCCGGGAGCTGCAGGCAGGGGTTGTACAGCCGGCTCCATCGCAGCCGCAGTACCCCAGCACTGGCCGGCGAGCGCGGCACCGCCGCTGCCATCCCCGGCAAGGGACAGCTCACGGACACGGCCCCGAGCTGCTCTCGCCGGCTCTGCGCATCGCCCCTCTAAGCAGTACGACCCTGGGTGTGATTTATGGCTCGGCCTTCCCGGTCTTTTGTCTGTCCCGGAGCCCGTGCCGAGCGGTGCTGACGGGGCGTGATGCTGGCGAGCTGGGGCTGGGAGCCAGCCGGCTGCTCCCGGGAAAATGTCGCTTCCCACAGGGCAGCAGGTGCAGAAGGACGCTGTGCCGGGAGCTGAGGATGTGCCTCCTCCCTCCACATCCCTCCCGCTGCTTCCCGTACGAATTTAGCGCTTGTTCCTTGCCAAGTTTTACATGCTGCGGTAGCTCCTCTGGATCACTTGCCTCCCTTGCACCAACCCTATGGCACCGTGTGTAAATGAAACAAACACTGAGCGGTATTATCAGGATTTTTGTAAGATGTTTTTTTGCAGACCTTCTTCTATGGAAAAATAATTGGATCGAGTGCCTAATTCCACAGAAATCCAGAGGATAGATAGTGGAGAAAGATGATTTCCAGTATGATCATTCATAATCCAGCCCTGTTTGGAAGTGGTTATAGCTCTGTGTGATAACTGTGCACTGCACATGGGCTTTTAAGGATTAAAGGGAATTGCTTGCGTTTGAAAAAGTGTGACTAGTGTGCAGGTGAAATTATTATTGCTTGGGGAGAATTCTTTCGTCGAGTGTCATTCATTCAGTGACAAAGACTCGATTTGTCATAGGAGTTCCCTGCAGAGGTGCTCTGATTTGTATTCATCTGTGTTTCCATTAAAAACTTGTGTAATGAGATAATTTGACTTTCTTATACATCATGTCAAGCTCAGAGCTGACATTCAGCTGTCAGCGAAGACAGAGGCACTGGCTGTGACAGCAGTGGATATGGATAAGCAGTAAATGTTGCATTAAAAAATATATTTGTTGGAAGGCTTAACTTTATCAGTTGTCTGGAGATGAGAGGAATTTTCACTGGACAGCATGAGCTGTAGTGTCAGGTACAAGTTTGTGGCTGGCTGTGACTGTTACACTGCTTTTCAGCAATGACAGAAAAATAGAGAGCATCTTTAAACCTCACTGCCCCCATGAATTGTCACTCACAGTGTTTAATAACTGCACACTCAGTGTTTAATAATATTGTTGTCTGCATTCAGGTTTGTCATAATAGGGGGACGCAGACATTGTATTGGAGGTGTTTTTTCACTTCTTCAGTGGCTAAAACTGTTGGCCTTTGACTTCAAAGCTTTGAAGCACCAGCCTTGCTGCAGCTGCAAGAAAAGCACTTTCTGTCATGTCTTGGAGATGAAATAATATGCAGGTGCCAGCAAAATAAATTTCATGGGTTTCCCTTGGTCAGTGATGTTTTGTGTTTTAGGAGTGATGGGTGGTAATGGGTTGAGTATAAAGACGTAGTTGGGCATCTTGGGTGATTGGAGCAGAATTCTGGCATTTTCAATGCTCTGCTGTCATTGAATAGAAATACAGGCTACAGGAAAGCCATCAGTCTTATATGTGAAATAGATGTTGGGCTAAGTGAATTTCCCTTGCTTGCAGAAAAAATTTAATGGGGGGAGGGAAAGGAGCTTTAAAAATGAGACTCCAGTCTGCGACTGCTCAGGTGTATTTTTCTTAGGAGCACTGGATCTCCTTTCACTGAAGCACCAGCTCTAGGAACATGCATGAAAGAGACATTGAAGTAAAGGAATTAGTTCCACTTTTTTTTCCCTGAATACCTTTTACCTATTTTTTTTCTGAATAGGTCAGCAGTTTAATAATCATGCAGACAGAGTAAAGAGATCGGTGAAGAGATGCTGTTGAGCCTCAGCTTGCTTCTGCTTGGTTTTCTGTTGATTCAAATAACTGGCTGTCAAAGCTGACCTTAAATTCTTCATTTTTGAAGGAATGAGCAGCATTTGATATTGTGGAATTGTTTAGACTTGTTGCAGTGGAGAAATATTTTAGGAATTACCCAGTCTGCTTTCCCCCCACTTCTGGATCCTGGAACTCTCTTGCAGACAGTGGGGAGTTAGCAGTAGTGTTCTGCTAACTAATTAAAACCTAATCATTCTTTACTCTTCGCCTCTTGGGGATAACATTGCACTGTTTTGTGTAATTATTGGGTTAAACTGTGTTAAGTGTTGCTCCTGTAGTACTGTTTACAAAATGGACAGTCTTACTTGTGAGGGAGTCCTTGAAACACAAATTGTTCTTTGCTGTTGCCCAACTTTAGGTGAGAGCTGCCTGCTTTGCCAGATTCACAGTTTTGCTTTTATATATTTGTTGCAGCTATTAAGTCAATCAGACATAAAATTGCTTGAGTCTTTTTGTCTCTCAAGTGTTGTGGGGGAGTTTATTTTCTTGTTTATTAATAACCAAGCTGTCTTTTTGTTCTCATCAAGAAAATCCTGTCGTTGTTGGTTGTGGCTTCACTGCCAAGTGGGAGAGAAATGCTTGTGCCTCTCCAACACAGCTCTGGAAAAGCTGGACACCCAGGCATATTTGCTGGTCTGACATCTCAGAATTTCTTCTACAATATCAATGCAACAGAATGCTGCTGCTTATTGGCATTTCTGTTACTGAATGGGATGGACAATAGGTATGCTGTGTGCTGAAGAGCAGGGCAGGTGGCTTGCTTTCTGTCATCCTGGTAGCTTGGGGAGTGCAGTACAATGGGATCTGAATTTCAGGGTATTTGGCTTCAACTTTTACAATGTTTCTTAAAATTTGCTTAGAAGTGTCTTTTAGCACAGTACCAAAGCAGGAGTCCAAGAAGGTGATGAGCAGGTTTTCATGGGGTTTTTTTACTGGCAGGATGAAAAATAACAAACCCATGTTGGTCCCAGTGAAATGGAAGCAGATATGTGCAGGCTCCTCAGACACTGAAGTTCAGGGTCTGGTGTGGTTATTTCAACACACCTTTGGTTTTAGGCTGCCTTAGAAGGAACCTGGAATCCTGCACGTACCTCTGGCAGAACCAGTCACAGCATTTGTGAAGATGCAAAAGATTCTGAATTGTAGTGCATGGATGTTCCTAGAATTTTTGTTAAAATGTACAGAAAACCTAAAGGTCACAATAGAGGTACTGGAATGATTAAACTTCACCTTACTGATTGAAGTGCTCTTGGTCTTGCTTTTGGCAGCTGTTACTTCAAAGACACAGCAAGAGAGTGGTTAGCCTCAAAAAACATGCCAGCAGAGCAGGGCAAGGAAAAATTAAAAACTAAATCTCATTAAAAATATCCTAAGGCAACACATATCGTGAATTGTTTGTACAGTTTAGTTGCTGTGATGGATTCAACTTTTCTGGAGTTAGAAGCTTTACTTTTGTTTGCTCCCAAAAGTTTTCGTGCTTTATCCTTCCTGTTCTGATCTGATAAAGTACTGAAATGAATTTTAGAAAGGAACTTTGCCTTTTCTCCTTCCCAGCTGGTTATTAATTCTGAAGTCCAAGGTTAATTTAAGAGATTAAGAACTTCAGTTTTGAAACTCATCTGGGTAGTCACACACATACTATACAGTAGCATGCTTCATAATATGAGAAACTTGACATAAAATTTAACAAGTGGCAGATAAAATCCAAATTCTATTCACTCCCCCAGAGTTCTCCTTAATATTGTTGCTTCACAGGGCTAAAGTACAGCTTGGTAATGGCTGTTTTCCTTTTTATATGAATTCTTGGCAAAGGTCTTTGGCACATTTGAGGTCAAGTGTTTGCCTGATGTATTGACCCACATCAACAATGAAAAGTTGCTGTTCCTGTAACAGTTTTGGGTTTTGTTTCTACTCCTGGCAGAAGACATTAATTTTGTAACATATTTTAATACAACTTTGGATGAGATATAGGTGATATGAAAGGCTAAGTTCCAGGATTTGAGCTGTAATTATAAAAATAATCTTAACTGCCTGATGCATTAGAACAGTGGGCAATGTTTGCTTTTGTGTGTCTGTGTACCAAAACCTGAGAAGTTTTCAAATTAATCCTTCAAGATTAAAAAAAAAAAAAATCTAAGCTTTATCATTTAGGAATAGCCTGGATTTGACATGTGATGAGTTTGAGCAGGTGAATTCTGGACTCCTTAGAGGCAACTGATGATATAGATAGTTCTCTGGAAATGTCATGGTATTTTTATGTATTCCAGTTTTTCTAGCTGGGGGGATGCCCTGGAGGGTGGAATACAGAACTGGGAATGAGGAGCTGACACTGAGGACTGAAGGTTATTGACAGGAATGGAGTGATCTGGGAGGTGGTGTGAAAAGGCCACTGATGCATACAGAGTACAGACCTTGTTAGAATAAACTGAAATTCGAGCCTCAGCTCCACAGGAGGGATGTACCTGGACTCAGGGTGTTTAAATGCTGCTATACTTTCCTGCTATAAATATACAGAGAAGCAATCACATCTTTGTGTCATGTCCAGAAGTACATGGCTGTTCCCAACACTGTCATAAAACAGCCTGGAGTTTGATCAACAGTTTAATTTGGTACTTTATTTTTCCCTGTTGCCCTTGACATCTAAACCAAGAGGATTATCTCCCTTTGGACACTTATGTCAGCATGGGATTTGTGGAGCCCTTCCAGAGGTGTCCAGATGCAGAGCAGATGGTTTGTGTGAGGTCACACTCCAGTGTCTCCCAGCCAGGAGGAGCAACTTGACAGCCAGATTGGAAATGCTGCCCAGTTCCATGGATTGATCCATCTCAGGCCAGGGAATTGTGAGTGGCTGTTAGCTGGAAGATTCCATATCTCAAAGGCAAAACACTTTCTTAGGAGAATAAATACAGCCAAGAAGCTGTAAAAGACCATGTGCTTACAAGCCCATGGGTTTCAGAAATGCCAGTATTATTTTTTTCCCTCAGTCAGATGTCATCTGTCCAGCAGCCTTCTAGAGATTCCACAATCACAGCATTAGGTGTTGTTACTTGCTTTTCAAGGGAGGATTTTTTTTTTAAATGTTGAAGAGAGATGCTGTTAAGTTGATGGGAAAATGGGAGTTTGGGACTAGTTATCAGGAAAATGAAAACCTCTGCTGTGGTAAGACTGAGAGGGACAGTCGTGCTGGGAAAAGGTCTTTGATGTTACCAACTGTTGAGGCTGTCAAACTGCACCAGTGCCTCAGATTTCTTTGCATTCCTCAGTTTTATTGGCTGCTTGGGGACATTTTTGAGTCTGTGGTCTTGAATTAATGATACATCTTTCCCTCCTGGCTGGGCGTGCTCTAGGGCAGCACTGAGGTTGTGTCTCTTTGCTAACTGCTCTTTATAGAGTGACAAACCTTGGATTTCTCAGTATATTAAATGTAGAACTTGGCACAGTCTTGGGTGTGGGGAACATTTGTCACTCATGTATTTACAGATAGTTGTATTGCATTAGTAACTTCTCTATTGTGCCAGTCACCCAGTATCTGACATTCAGTGAGAGTTTACCTATCCAAGTGTAAAATTTGTATCTTAATTTTCTGGTTTTATTGCAGTTAAACTGTTTTCTTGGCCATAGTGGGGCCATATTTATATAATTGATCAAAACATTTGAATGTTAATCTCTTCATTTCCTTCTGTAAATAAAGTAGGAAAATAGGATGGCAGGGAGCCAGGGGCAAACACTGTTAAATTGGGATTGTCAGAGTGGTTATGAAGTGTTGAATTTTCAGTGAGCATCACTTCAGTTGTAACTGAAGTTGGAATGATACAAAGTCATTGCTAGGGGTCAGGGTTGTAATGATGCAGGTGCTTTTAAACACTGCTCACCAAACACTGCTTACCACCTTCTCAGGGTGCCCAGAGAAGCTGTGGCTGCCCCTGGATCCCTGGAAGTGCCCAAGGCCAGACTGGACAGGGTTTGGAGCACCCTGGGCTAGTGGAAGGTGTCCCTGCCCATGGCAGGGGGTGGAACTGGATGATCCTAAAGCTCTCTCCAAACCAAAGTATTCCAGGATTCTGTGATTCTACTTAATATACATAATAGTGGATGTGGCTATTTTATGTCAGGCTTTTTTTCCCTCCTTCCTTAAAAAGAATTTAAATACCAAGTGAGAAAACTCTGATTTCTGTGCCTGGATGAAAGTAGATCTACTACTCTGCACAGTTTATCTTGCTTTTCCCTTCACAATTAATTAAAGCTTATATAGTAACCTTGTTCTCCAGAGAGTTTGGGCCTTTTCATAAAGAACTTAATGAATTGGAAAATGGATTATAATGTATGTGGTACATGCCAATAGAAAATGCATTTGGCTGCTGAACTTAAAGGTTTGGAAACCCAGATTTAAAAAAGGAATAAAATAAAGCACTTCTTCCACCTTGAAAAAGGGTCTGCAACTGCAGTCTTTCCACTTACATAGTTATAACTATTTTTTTAAACATACCACTGTCTGGGATAAGTTTTCCTGCTCCAGGCAGGCATTTTTGGAGTCATGGGAAGCAATGCCTCCTCTTCTCCAGCATAAAAGTATCTTCTGTTCAGAAACATAATTTTCTTCTGTCGCTTTGACCAGACTTTTTCACATCTGCAGTGTGGTAATTTTGCCTCATCTCATACAATAATACTAAAATTTTGATGGAACAGCAGTGCAGTTTCTCTGGGTTTTTAAAATTACTATTATTATTTAAATTATGCAGTGACTGGGTTTCTCTTGATCTTTTGGTATCCTTCAAACTTCTGATGGGAAAGCCCATGGGATGTGTTTTGAAGAAGGAAAAGCCCTCGTGGTGTGCTCCAGTGAGCACGTTTGACTGGTGTGCTGTGTCCTGTCTCATTTTGCCCTTCCCCTCGGTTTAGGAAGCAGACCCTGCTTGACCCATGTGCATGTTTGGAAGTGGATGTTTTAGGAATATTTTCTGCATCAGGTGGCATTTGTGGCCCACGTTCTCTGGCCTTCAGTTCCGTGTCACTTTTGTTTAACAACTGAATTGATTTTTGCCAAGTGTTCACGGCAGAGCAGCTCCCCCAGTTCTCCTGGAGTGGTACAAGCAGGGGATTATCCTTGTGTGACACAGCAGAGCCTGGTACGTGGGGGGACGGGCGTTCCCTGGAGCCTCTGCGTGGCTGGACACGCACTGCTGCGGCCTGGGAGGGGAGAGGATCCTGAGCCAGACACTCCTGGGTGCTCAGCCATGTCCCTTCTTTCCCCAGCCATGTCTCAGGCCGTGCAGACCAACGGGACACAGCCTCTGAGCAAGACCTGGGAGCTCAGTCTGTACGAGCTGCAGAGAACACCCCAGGTAAGCACAGAGCTGTGGGACTGCTGGGCTTGGGAGGGACCTCTGGAGATCACCCAGCCCAACCCCCTGCCCAGGCAGGGTCACCCAGAGCAGGTGACACAGGGACACATCCAGGGGGTTTGGGATGTCCTGAGCAGCTGTTCCAGGGCTCTGCAGCCTCCCAGGAAAGAAGTTCTTCCTTATGTTGAGGTGGAACTTGTTGTGTTTTAGGTTATGGCCATTGTTCCTCATCCTGTCACTGGCACCACTGAACAGAGTCTGGGACCATCCTCTGACACCCC